>CM040122.1:173605391-174015043 GCA_022559845.1 Amorphophallus konjac
CTCCCCTTCTGCGGCACGAGCAAGAGTCTCTTGCATCTCTTCTGTCTGCCATATCCATCATTTCAGGGATGTACGAGGCATGAATAAAAAACTCAATGGTAAAACCCTCACCTGTGCAGAAAGTATTCCTTCTGCCTCCGCCGCACGCTGCATGGCACGAGCAAGTTACTCGTGAAGCAAATTGATTTCCGAGGAGGGGATCCACAAACTAGAGGAGGCATCATCTGCCCCCATTGCCGATGAAGTTGCGTCAAGCTAGGCACGCTGTAACAAATATAAGGTGATATTAATGGCTTAACACTAGGAATCTAGGGTCATAATTAGGAACATGCATTGCATACACACTCACCGAGGTATTAAAAGCTGCACAGGTGTCATCTAACTACTACTCCGTGGCTGCCAAGCGAGCTCACAAGTTTGCTATCATGGTATCACGGGCATCCTGCAGCATGTCATGGGAGTTGGCATTATCCATAAAAAAAAACAAACAAAGGAGAAAGGAAAGAAAATTGCATCCACCTCCACAAGCCCCCCAGGATGAAGTCGCTCCGCATACATCACGCTATAGAGGCGCATATAATCCTCACTGTCCTACACGTACGACTCCACGAGTGTGTCACCCTGTTGCCATTCTTCACACTATTCGGGGAAGCGCACCCGCCAATCAACACAGGCTGCCCTCCCACGTGTCTTCCTCTCGACGCGAGGCGGCGTAGTCATATCTACCCAATCCTGGACAAGCGCTAAGGTCCTCATGGCCAATCGTATACAAATTAGCTCGATTTCATTCATGCAATAGACCTAAAGGTCCCGTCCAAATCAGGCACGGCTTGTTATAACCCACGACTGATCGGCGTCGACCATGCTCGAATAAGGTCTCCAAATCACCTTCGTTAGCATGCACATGTCTTCTTAGCCATTCAAAAAAGAACAAAAAAAATCCTACCACTGTTGCAGGGAACTCTTGCAGCTCGTGCCTTAACGTCATCAGCTGGTAGGATAGAGGGGCTGTACTCATGATAGGCTGCCACCGCCGAGCCAGTGGCACCACCGTTGTGTAGATGGGATTAAAATCCACTTAGAACAAAGAAGAAAAAGCATGAGAAGAAAAAGTATGCACACGGTGCAAAATAGGAGATGTGATCGTCAGAGACACGAGGGCCTCAAAGAATATAATCAAATAATAAACATGGAGGGATCGCAAAAATACCTTGAAACGCGGGTGATGTGAGTACTCCTTTCTCTTCTATATCGGCCGGCCGATGAAGAGAGTTCTTCGATTTTATTACCCTTGCAAAACAAAGACAAACACCAATAAAGAAATTGAATTAAAAATATGGTGAGTGTAGCATCAAATTCTTAATAAAAATATGAGCATGAAAGTATGTGCAAGAACACACCTTAAGGGTGGTTGCCCTTAAACCCTATGCAAAGAGGGTGAGAAAATATGATGAATGCAAAATAAAATGAGGAGGTATGCAAGAGTTGCACTGTGGAGACCTCAACACGGTTGAGAGATATGAGATTAACAATAGCGATGCATGCGTGCATGTGTGAACCGATGCAAAAAAAAACAAAAGAAATAAAAATAAGAGAAAAAGCCCGTGCGTTGGCTTTGATATTCAAGGGGGAAGGAAGCTTCAGAAGGATGAAGAGATGCTTTGCGTGCAGCGTCTCCCTCAGCCAAACCACAGCAGCAACCTGCAAGAAGAAAAACGAAAGAAAAAGAAAAGCGGAGGGGAAGGAAGGGAACCGAACCTAGTTAACAGAGACCTAAGTCTCTATTAATAGGTTGAAGAGAAGATAAGAAGGGGCAAGAGTTCTACGGAGGCAAGACTCCAATCCTAATCGAAGAAGGTGACCAACGAAGGCAATGACTCTCTGGGAAAGGGCTGCGTTCGTTTAGAACCCAAAAGATAAAACACGACTTAAAGAAGGGCGTCAATTCAAGAATTGACGACCTGACCAAGGGCATTACTTAAAACACGCCTTCAACAAAGGCGTCAATTCAAAAAAATAATTTTTTAAGAAAAAACCTTCCCTTTATTTGACATTTGTAAAAGATGCCTGAGGGAGGAAACGTCAAATTTAGAATTGACGACATGCAAATAGACGTTATTTTAATTTAACACGAATTTATTGAAAAAGACGCCTTGCACAAGGGCGTTAAAATTAGCCAAAAAGAATTGACGACCTAATCAAGGTCGTTAATTCAAAATATTCAAAATAGGGCCATTTTTTATTTCTCAATATTATTTTCTCATTTTTTAGGTGGAGGTGCATCTCAATGTGCTGATTCCAACGACTATTTTTGCGTATTTTTCTGGCACCCGGAAGGCCACCAAATCACCTCTGAAAGTGGGTTAAAAATAATATTAAAATAATCAATTGAAAAGTGACGCCCACACTATACGTCGTTAATTCTAAATTTTTTTTTTTTTATTTTATTTAAAATAAAATAACGTCCTTTCACATGTCGTTAATTCCAAAAAAAATCCGAAAAAAGCTCAGAAAAATCCAGAAAAATTGGAAAATGAGAGGAATTGACGCCTAATGGAAGTGGCGTCAATTTTTAAGAAACGCCCAAGGCTAAGTCGTTATTTAAAAGATGCCCCACGTCAAGTCGTTAATTCTGAAAAATTCATAAAAATAGAGAAAAATGCCCAGAAAATCCAGAAAAATCCAGGAAAATAGAAAAAAAATAAGAAAAGGGTGAAAAAAAGGGGAAACCCAAGAAAAGTGAGAAAAACCACTCAAACAAAGGTAATTTGAGGGTCAAATTGGGGCATTACAAGGTAATATGAGATGTACTCACAGTAACGTCAATTTTGGCGTGTCTACAGCTGCCCCGCATTGGCGTCTGCTTTGCAAGGGAGCAGAGTAAACTGAAAAGTAGATGCCAAGGTGTGATGAGACACGCAATCAACATCACTTGATGAGAATGAAATCAAAAGCTCGAGATGAAGCAATCCCGAGAAATTCACTGAAATCAACGATGTTTGGATAAAAGGGGGAGTGTGCACGCGGGCAAGAAGGAGAAAGATCAACTTCCAGCGCGGTGGAAGTACCCCAGGTCACAAACCTGTAGGTTTCACCATTGGGGAGCGGTTACCAGCCAATGTGGACGTGCTGCAGCCAAGGTGGATCAAAGGAAAGGATTGAAATAAGATGATAAAAATCCAAACAAGGAGCTTTCGAGAAAATGACCCAAAACAGCGACAAAACGAACTGAGGATTCCATTCAGCAACGAATATCTCATATCTGGAAAGATTAAGATCAATTTGACTCTCCAAATCAGCTTATGAGAGTGATTTTCCAACGTTAATTCAAAGTCCTACATGAATGCATGCTGGGTTTAAAAGGAAAAAGTAAAACAAATGAAAATATAAGATAATCAAGGATAATATTGTTAAGCTGCCCAGATTGGGTCAAGAAACCGATTCTGCGAGCCGATACTAAGCCGAAGCTCGTTTATCCACGTACCAACTTGCAAAAGGGAACCATCGTCCCCAGTCTTGGACGGCTCAACGGCCTATCCGTGTGACTAAGACTCCTCTGGAACCATCATTGTTTTTGATGAAGGGAAACTAAAATTCCAGATTTACCAGAGTCACAGGGTCCTTGATATAATCTAATAGCGTATGTAACATATAGTAGAATGCATACAGGGAGAGATGGTGGAGCAATAATCATGGGGGAACTGAGAAATGAGATGCAAGCACCGTGGGGCTTGGATGATGATGCCCAGTCGGCGGGATCAAGAGCTTCTTCCTGCGCTCAAAGATTCATCAGCCAAGATATAAAAGATAACAAGCACTGAATAAGGCATTTAAGCACAGCAAGCATAGCATCAAGAATATGTATGTATCATATTCAAGAATAGCATTCAAGTGTGCACAGCATGAAAGGCATGAATAGTATAGATAGCATAGCATCATTATTTATCGTTTGTCATGAGGATGACAACTTGGCTAATCAAGATTTGGAGTTGAATGATCAAGATCTGATAATGCCCATCGGCGGAGTGATCGGCAAGATTTGATAAAAAAGATTTGGAGATGAATAATAATCAGGAGATATGAGGAAATGATAATCAAAATGCCCAGGGTGGCACGTCATGAGAATATCGGGAAGAATCAATAGATTGATAGCAATAAGTGGAGAGAGGACGCATCCCGTGCTCTTGATCCTTGCAAAGTTGTTCCTGCAAAAGCACCATCAGAAAAATACAATGCAATTTTTTTTTGGATTTTTGAAATATGTAAATTTTATGAGTTTTGAAAAAGATATTCAAATTTTTATGAATTTTGGAAAATATTTCAATTTTTATGAATCTTGGAAGAAATATCTGATTTTTTGCTCAGGAAATATTCAATTTTTTTTGTTTGATTTTGCAATATTCAATTTTTTTAGATTTTGGTTTAGACATAGCTAATGCAGTATCAAAGGGTGTTTAAACCATTAATTGGGGGTCCTCGTTCCTTCCCTTTTTGCTAAAATTTCCCAAAGCCGGACGTGCATTGAAAGTGGCATCCTATAACCGACCGCCTTTGATCAACGGTGCCCCTACCAAGGCCATACCCGAGAAACGTTCGGTCTTGGAGAGAGAAGAGAAGAATAAGTGAGGATAAACTTTATGCAGGATGGGAGATGTCGGGACTTGAATTCCTTCCAAGGTGTTTCCCCTCAAAGAGGTAGTCTGTTGTGCCGGGACTTTATGCCTTTGATTTTTAGACCATTGACATGCATACGACTAGGGTTTTTCCTGCGGGGACTTTGCCACTCTTGTCATGCCATAATTCATAATTTTGCTTTTATCGAATTTTTGACTTGATTTTCATAATAGCCCTTTTGGCGAGATGTATATCATGAAACTCATATGAAAATTCATATTAATTTTGGGTCAAGACTGCCCCTATTTGAGACTCCTCTCATATTGGGGATTACCCTGGTTGGTCATCTCATTCGTCAACCTCTTGCCCCTGCATTCGGCCGAGTAGAGAAGAGAAAAAGACTTTCAGATATACTCATGGCATGGCCAAGGTAGCAACGGTGTTTTAACCAAAGGAGCCGGCTAAGGACGCCGTGAAGTGTGTGCGGTGCCCAGCTAAGGGTTACTCTTAACAAGCGAGGAAAGAATGTTGAATTCCCAGCATGGGTTCTTATTAACCAAAAGTGCTGCAAAAGCAAGCCTAAAGACTCTTTTGAGAATGATTTAATTAAGATAAAGGTTTAAAACACCACTTTTGATTTTGTTAAGAAGCACTTTATTTTGAAAATCATGCGTGAAGTAATGAGAAAATGATATCATAAAAATGCGTACTTACGCCAATATGTTACCTTGCAACCTTTGTAGAAGCAGCTGTCAGAGGCGAGGTTGATCATCGTGGGATAGTCCTCTTTGGCAGTCAAAAGGATTGGAAGCAAAGGGTTTGAAAGTGGCTTAACAAGAAGGAGTGGTGCCAAGACCAGACTCAGACGAATAAGGAAAAAAAAGAAGAGAGGCGAGGGCTAGAACTCCCTCACTAAGGTGTGGAGACCCTGATCACATGAAAGGTCTACAGAAGAAGCGGAGAATTAGAAGGAGGAGTGAGGACTAAAGCCTCGAAAGCAGTGAGAGAATGGGCAGATGCCCAAGGCAGTGGATGTGGAAGAAGTTGGGTCGGACCCAGAATCAGGAGGAATTAGAAGAAGAAATTGATAGATGGAAAGAGGCGGATCTGGAGGGTCCGGAAGTAAAGGAGGAGAATCGTGATAGGAGGAATCATCCGGAGGCTCCGGAGGGATGACGAAAGAAGGGACGCGATGCCCTGGGAAAAAATAGGGAAAAAGATGATGGGTAAGGAAGAAGAAAATGAATGATGTGATATTCTGGAAGATCAGAAAGATGAATTGGAAGAAAGATGGAGGGTCCGGTGGTTCCAGAGGAAGAAAATGGAAAGGGGCGTCGTGCCCGAAGGAAAGGTATGAAGGATCCAGAGGTTCCGGAGGAATGAGAAGGGAAGGGACGCGATGCCCAAAGAAGAGGGAAATAGAATCCGGAGGTTCCGGAGGATTAAGATGGAAAGGGGCGCGATGCCCGAGGGGAAAGCTCGGAGGTTCCGGAAGAATAAGGTGGAAAGGGGCACGATGTCCTGGGAGAAAGTCCGGAGGTTCCGGAAGGATAAGGTGGAAAGGGGCGCGATGCCCTGGGAGAAAGTCCGGAGGTTCCGGAAGAATAAGGTGGAAAGGGGCGCGATGCCCTGGGAGAAAGTGAGAGAAATCCGGAGGTTCTGGATACAAGAGCTGAAAAGGGACGCGATGCCCTGAGAAGAGATTGGGGAGGGGGCAACGCCCGAGCAATGTAAGGGGACCTACAGATCCCGAGGATGAAGATGAATAAGATGGGAAATTCGGAATATCCGGAGGTGTCGGAAGGTGGGGAAGATACGGGTTTGGAAACCCGGGAATCAGGAGGTGTATGCAAAATGATGGATGCGATGAATGCAGTGAATGCGCGAATGCAACAAAATGCGTGAGATGCAAAGAAGATGGAGAATGTGAAGGGTGAGAGGACGAGATCCTCCTCCTAACCCCGGGAATGGCCCATGAAGAAAAAGTGATAGAAATGGATGCATAGAAGGTGGAACAAATAAGGGACGGCCCCTTAGCACTAAGATAACTTTCCCTCCACGGCAGTGAAAGTGTATAATCAAACGGCCCAATGGAAGAAGCTTCAATAATAAATGACAACCCCCTTGGAAGGCAAGAATCAATAATGTAAGAGAGTTGGAAAGTTGATATAGGAAGCATTGCCATGCCCATTAATTGTGGTGTATAAGAAGTGTTGAACAAAATGGGCATTCGCCCCTTGTATGGAGGAATGGAATCAAGATTTGGAAGATGGAACAAAGGGTGCCCTGCCCGGCCCTTGGATGGCATCAACGCTTGGCATTCTCTGAGCAATGGCGGTGACCTGGCCCCTTCAATCGTTCCTGGCACAATAACCCGGATTGGCATCCGGTAGATGAACTCTTGCGTCTTGAATGGCACGGCAGTGGCCAAATTCTTCTTACGCGGCTCTTGCTCATCTTCGGCACACGTACTTATAGCAGCGCTCCCCTTCCGAGTAGTAAAGGGAGGTGAGGCGGAGGCGGAAGGCCTTGTGGATGGTGGAGGTATAATGGAAAGTGTTGGCAAATGGGTGAGTGGAAGTGGAGGTTCGAACACGTCGAGTTTCTCCCTTTGCTCGGAAGCAGTCGGGGTTGGCTCGAGTGCAAAAAAGGGTGGATCCTGCTCAGGATTAACCATAGGTAATGGTGAAGGGTTAAGTGGTGGAGTAGGTAAAGTAGGTTTTAGGGTTAAAGGGATAATGGAAGGTTGAATTGGGGAAGGTTCAATGGTAGGCTCGGTGGAGGCTAAAGGCTCAATATATGGAGGTTTTATAGTGGAAGGCTTGGGGGAGGCTGGTGTTGTGAAGGTTGATGGCATAGTGGATGGAGGTGTAATTAGTGGAGGTTTAATGGGTGACGGTTTGGTGCGGAGGAAATGCCGAACAGGGCGAACGATGTTAGGAGTGGGAGGAGACTCAAAATGCGCCGGCGCGGGTGATTGGAGTATCGACCCGTCGTCGTAACACCAAGAAGTCTCGAAAATGGGGGGTGAATTGGAAAAGGTGGCTTCATCCTGAGTAGGAGTTTCATCAAATGATAGTGGGGGAAGCGGGAAACGAAGGAAACTCGGAAGGGGTGCCTGCGGAGCTTCATCGTATGCTGCCTCGAATTCTTCAACTACAGGTTCTTCATTATCAAATTCAAGTGGACACCGTAGTGGAGGCGTATATGTGGATGGAGGAATGTAATGATGTTGCGCATGTGGAGATGGAAGGTCATATGAATGAAGTGTGCGGACGGGTGGAGGGCGGACGGTGTCCACTTGATCATTGAAATCGGCCGGCTCTTGCTTGCTTGAGCTGCCAATACCATAATCATCTCTCCTATCCTTCCATTTTCTCTCCATCTTTGTAATATCGTCCAGAGCAGCATGGAGAGGATTGACCGGAGTAGTAGGAGCCATGACCCTCCTTAATTGTTCCTCCATCAAAGTGACTTTGTCGATAAGAGATTGTTGGAGGGGTGTGACTTGAACAACTGAGGGTTGGCAGGGCCTTGAAGGAAGGGTGGCATGAAAATGCCGTGGAGGGGAGTTAATGGGCCGACCCATAGAAGAACCTGGATGAGCCGGATTGCAAGAAATAAATGGGCCTTGGGGCCGTGGTGGAGGAGGAATAGAAGGAGGCGGATGTCGGACCACCCGAGGAGGATTGTGATTGGAAGAGGATGGGTAATGGGCTACCCGATTAGGAACATAAGTAGGAGAGGGAGGTGGGTGATGGGCCACCCGTGTAGGATTGGAAGGAGGATGAGAAGAATGCGATGAATGAGATGTACCCTCAACAGCGGCCTTAAGGGCTTGGATCTGTTGAGGGGTGAGATGATCTAATGCTTGAATGATTTGGGAGACCTTCTCATCATCGGGAAGAGACGGTCCCGAGGGGATAGTGGCTCGTGCTTGAGGTGAGGGACCATGGGATTGTACACTGCCCATCAGTCGGGCATGGCCATAAGAATGAGGATGCGGTCCCTTGAAAATATGGTGAGAATAATGTCGAACATGTTGAGATTGAGGAGAATAAGACGTGCACGGTTGTGCATCCTCATGAATTGAATTAAACATGTCGGTTTTCTTACCATGGTAAGCCATTATACAAGCAAAGTTCAAGCAATATAATTTGTAAGAACACACAAGTTGGAATGTTGATTTAAACTTTGGTGGATCAATGACTTTTGCAAATAGATATGCTCACTCAAGGGGCGAACCTAGTTTCAAATGAAGTTTAACTTCTGTGCCAACTAGGAACCCTCTCTCACCATGCACATGCCAACTAAACCCGGGGAACTTCAAAGGTACAACCTGCCCAGCGTCCGTGAGGGAATCCACGGGTGCGGGGACTTATGGACGCTTGGTTTAGGAATTTCCAGTCCAAAGAGACTGAGTGCTCAATGGAGGGTCATTCCTTCACCAAGGGGTGTGTGTAGCTCCTAAAGATGTGAGGAGAGGAGGTCTCCCAAACCAATATGAATGAATGAATGCAATACGTGCACGGAGATAAGCAAATCACCAATAGAGCCAAATAATCAATATAAATCAATGAAGCACGAATAAATCACAGGAAAGAGACGACCTGTGGAAGGTCGCTACTAATAAAACGCGCCCTGGTGTGAGGCGCTATCCATAAAAAGGACGCCTGCTCCAGAGGGCGTCAAATGCGAGTGGTGCACACGTAATCAAAACAAAATGCGCCTGCGCCAGAGGCGCTACTCAATAAAAAGACGCCCTCACAGAAGGTGTCAAACGTGTAAACGACGCCCTAGGGAAAGGCGTGACATAAAAAGGCGCCCTCGTGGAGGGCGTTAATTCTCCTGTCCCAGAAACCCTCCAGCGGCCAGAAATATCAAACATCAATACACTCACAATCACATGGCAATCAATAAAACGATAACATGCTCATCAATTTTTATTTTTAAGAGGATAAATGGAATTTCTAAAAAAAACTCTAACAAACTAGCCAATCACTAGTGGGGAGGGTGCTACGTGGAGCACGAAGGGAGGCGCACCGTGGGTGCAAAAAGGGAGATGGCACACGTGGGTGCCTAAGGGAAAGGGTAATAAAAAGAAGAACACAAGGTGTCCCACCGTGATCGCCAATTTGTAGATGGGATTAAAATCCACTTAGAACAAAGAAGAAAAAGCATGAGAAGAAAAAGCATGCACACGGTGCAAAATAGGAGATGTGATCGCCAGAGACACGAGGGCCTCAAAGAATATAATCAAATAATAAACATGGAGGGATCGCGAAAAATACCTTGAAACGCGGGTGATGTGAGTACTCCTTTCTCTTCTATATCGGCCGGCCGATGAAGAGAGTTCTTCGATTTGATTACCCTTGTAAAACAAAGACAAACACCAATAAAGAAATTGAAATAAAAATATGATGAGTGTAGCATCAAATTCTTAATAAAAATATGAGCATGAAAGTATGTGCAAGAACACACCTTAAGGGTGGTTGCCCTTAAACCCCTATGCAAAGAGGGTGGGAAAATATGATGAATGCAAAATAAAATGAGGAGGTGTGCAAGAGTTGCACTGTGGAGACCTCAACACGGTTGAGAGATATGAGATTAACAATAGCGATGCATGCGTGCATGTGTGAATCGATGCAAAAAAAAATAAAAGAAATAAAAATAAGAGAAAAAGCCTGTGCGTTGGCTTTGATATTCAAGGGGGAAGGAAGCTTCAGAAGGATGAAGAGATGCTTTGCGCGCAGCTTCTCCCTCAGCCAAACCACAGCAGCAACCTGCAAGAAGAAAAACGAAAGAAAAAGAAAAGCGGAGGGGAAGGAAGGGAACCGAACCTAGTTAACAGAGACCTAAGTCTCTATTAATAGGTTGAAGAGAAGATAAGAAGGGGCAAGACTCCTATGGAGGCAAGACTCCAATCCCAATCGAAGAAGGTGACCAACGAAGGCAATGACTCTCTAGGAAAGGGCTGCGTTCGTTTAGAACCTAAAAGATAAAACACGACTTAAACAAGGGCGTCAATTCAAGAATTGACGACCTGACCAAGGGCATTACTTAAAACATGCCTTCAACAAAGGCGTCAATTCAAAAAAATAATTTTTTTAGAAAAAACCTTCCCTTTATTTGACATTTGTAAAAGACGCCTGAGGGAGAAAACGTCAATTTTTGAATTGACGACATGCAAAGAGACGTTATTTTAATTTAACACGAATTTATTGAAAAAGACGCCTTGCACAAGGGCGTTAAAATTAGCCAAAAAGAATTGACGACCTAATCAAGGTCGTTAATTCAAAATATTCAAAATAAGGCTATTTTTTATTTCTCAATATTATTTTCTCATTTTTTAGGTGGAGGTGCATCTCAATGTGCTGATTCCAACGACTATTTTTGCGTATTTTTCTGGCACCCGGAAGGCCACCAAATCACCTCTGAAAGTGGGTTAAAAATAATATTAAAATAATCAATTGAAAAGTGATGCCCACACTATATGTCGTTAATTCCAATTTTTTTTTATTTTTATTTTATTTAAAATAAAATAATGTCCTTTCACATGTCGTTAATTCTAAAAAAAAATCTGAAAAAAGCTCAGAAAAATCCAGAAAAATTAGAAAATGAGAGGAATTGACGCCTAATGGAAGTGGCGTCAATTTTTAAGAAACGCCCAAGGCTAAGTCGTTATTTAAAAGACGCCCCACGTCAAGTCGTTAATTCTAAAAAATTAATAAAAATAGAGAAAAATGCCCAAAAAATCCAAAAAAATCCAGAAAAATAGAAAAAAATAAGAAAAGGGTGAAAAAAGGGGGAAACCCAAGAAAAGTGAGAAAAATCACTCAAACAAAGGTAATTTGAGGGTCAAATTGGGGCATTACAAGGTAATATGAGATGTACTCACAGTAACGTCAATTTTGGCGTGTCTACACGTTGAACGCCAATATCGAGCCCTCCCCATCGGGATATAGTAGTAGCTCCATAGCTGTATCATCATATACCATTAGCATTCCATGATGTAGATTAATTGCATCAAAACAAAAATCTACCTGGAGCAATGGTGTAAAGCCACTCACAGTCACCTCTCGATCTATCCCTTGGGACAGGCCTACAAACAAATGCGCCAACACGATAGGTCCCCAGGCATACTGCCCTACTCTCTCTAGATCTACCAGAAGCTCTAGGAAACGACAATGGATGTTGTCTCCCTTGGAACCCAGTAGCAACCTCCCCAGCAGGAAGAGGAGAAACCTCCTCAAGTCCATGTTCGACCTCTCCCTGTTACTGGCATCCACGTAGTACACAACGTGGGACCCTCTTTCAGTTTTCTCCATGAATTCTTCCAAGGACTCGTTATCATGTGGACGAGTGTCAGTAAGCCCCAATGCCTCCATGATAGATGCCCGGTCAGTATTGTTTCGATCCTCTAATTCAAACCCCAGTAGCTTCTGAGCCCCCTCTCGATAATCGGGGTATGTGACCCCAGTCACCGCCTCACCTTCCTCTCTGAGGCCAGTAATGTGGACCACATCCTCCAAACTGGGCACCATATGCCCCCAGGGCATCAGGAAGGCCAGACTCACTAGGTCCCATCTTTCACGCAATGCTTGGATAAGATCGAGGTCGAGCTTAATTGGTTCAATCTGTACGAAGGCACTGAACTCCATCGCATCTAGCCAAGCTTTCTAGAAGTCCGGAAGACCCCGATATGCGGCCACCACGAATGCACAAAGGACAAACAAGTGACAAGACAATAAGTCATTCCATTCATATATGATAAAGCTGTCAAATACATCGTAAGTGAGCGGGTGGGTGTACAAGTAACTCTCTAACTCTCGCCACCGCACTCCTGATCATCTCTCTCATCTCTCCTAGGATGAGGATCCCTAGGAGGCCTCCTAGAGCTCTGCAAGGCAATACTCACCTTGCCTCGTAACACCCACTAAACCTCGGTGGCTCGACGCTCCTCTGCTGAGGAGACTAGAAGGCTACGAACAAAGAAGGAGCCGAATTGACGTTGGTGCGCCGCTCGCTCTCATCCCCTCTAGTACCGCTCCTCATTGTCCTTCAGCCTCTGCTCCGCAACCCCAAGGCTAGTCTGAAGCTCCATCATCTGGGCCTCAAGATACCTCCTCTGCTCCATCACCTGGGCCTCTAAGACCCTCCTCTCATCCCACTCCCTCTGCCTCTCTGCTCTCCTCTCCTCCTTCTCCCTCTCTGCCTCTCTCCTAGCCACCTGCAGAGAAACCCTCAGCTCAATGTAATCAAATCCAACTCCTGCAAACAACACTCACCCGAGCTGTGAGCTCATGATTTGCTTCTTCAGCATGTGCCACCACGCCGGTGAGCTACTCCTGGAGGGAGGTGACTTCCGGAGGAGGAGCCTGGGCACTGGAAGAGGCTCCCCCAGTCATCCCTCCTACCGCCCCCTGCTGGGCACGCTGAAACAAAGGAACAAACAACAGTTAGCGACTAAGCTCCAGGAATCCAGGTACAAAAAAAATGCAATGCATAAACTTACTAAGATGTCTAGCTCCTGTCGAGTAACAATCAGCTACCGCCTGGCGTTCGCCAGTTGAGCCCGCAAGTCGGTAATGATGGCGTCACGGGCATCCTTCATTCATAAGCATGTAGGTTAGTGTTACATGCATATGCACACATTCACAAACAAAAAAAAATAAGTTCTCATTTCATGCTTACCCCCAATGGTCTCTCTGGAGACGATCCATGTGGGTCTCCTGGTAACGCCGCAGGTAGTCTGTGATGTCCTGCGCTTGAGACACCCCTGGGTCTTCCACCCTGCTGCCAGTCTTGGAACTACGCAAGGAAGCATAGGCGCCAGTCGACGCGCTTCGCCTTTCCCCAGGTCTTCCACGCGATGCGGCTTAACACGTCTACCTCTACCCACTCTTGGGTGAATCCTAGGGTCCTTATCACCAACCTGAGCCGAAGCGGCTCGATCTCATTCAGGTAATGAACCCAGAGGTCCTACCCAAAATGAGCTCGACCCGCCTCGACCCATGGATGTTCAGCATCGGCCATACCCAAGTAGGGCCTCCACACCACTTGCATGGCCATACATGCATCATGTTAGTTTCTACATTCGTAAATTAAAAAAAGACATATACCAAAAAAACTCATCATACCATGGCCTCGGGGTACTCCATCAGCCCACGCCGTAGCGACATCAGCTAGTAAGAATGTGGGGCTAGGCTCACAATCGGCCTCCACCATTGGGCCAGCGGCATAGTTGTCAGATACCACTACCGGGCCCTCCCCATCGGCATGTAATAATAGCTCCACACTTGCATTCATTGCATGTCATTATTATAACCAATTGCATAGCTACAAATAAATAAATAAATAAAAATGCACTTACCTGGAGGAATGGTGCGAAGCCGCTGACCGTCGTCTCCCGACCTGTGCCCTGAGACAAGTCGGCGATCAAGTGCATGACCAGGGCTGCTTCCCACGCGTATTGACCCGCCCTATCCAGCTCCGACATAATCCCTAGGAAATGATAGTGGATGTCATCTCCCTTCGTGCCCAGTAGAAGTCAGCCCAAAAAGAAGAACATGAACCGCTGAAGGTCGCAGTCCGCCTGTCCCTGGTCGCTCGTATCCTGGCGGAATGTGGCACGCACGGCTCCCTCTAGTCTCGCCATGAAATCCATCATGCTCCCACCGACGTGCTGATGATCATCAACGAACCCGAGCACCTCCATGATGGCCATCCCACTGACTATCCTACTCTCTCTGTTCGTGGCGCTGGCCTCCAGCCCTAGCAGCTCTAGGGCACTCTCTCGATAATCGAGGTAGGCAATCCTACTGACTGCCTCACCGTCTACTCGTAGTCTAGTGATCTGGACTACGTCCTCTAAGCTGGGCACCATGTGCACCCACGGCATCAGGAACGCCTAGCTTGTCGGGTACCACCTCTCCCTCAGCGCCTAGATGAGGGGTGGGTCGAGCCGGAAGGGCTCGATCCGCAAGAACGCTCTAAACCCCATGCCATCCATCATGGCCTTTTGAAAGTCTGGCAGGCCTCGGTAAGCGGCTACCACGAGATGCCAGCTGATGCGAGTCCTCATCACGCCCTGCACATCACAAAGAAGAAAACAAGAACACCACGTCAGTAAAAGAGGAGCCAACAATTAATAAATAACAACAAATTGCACAATCTACAAAAAAAAATGTGTCAGCCCTCTTTGACGCCTTCATATATTTGCTAAGCATCAAAAATTTTACAAAATGGTGTGCGCGTCAGCCTGCACTGACACCTTCAACAATTTCAAATAAATAAAAATAAATAAAATATTAACGCATCAAAAAGTCAGGATGCCTTCATAATTTCTCAAAAAAAATTATTAATAAAAATTGTAACGCTTCTACACGTGTTGATGCCTTCAAGTTTTTAATTTAAAATTTTATTTTTAAAAAAAATTTATAATGCGTCATGTGTGTCTGATGCGTTCTTCACCCATTCACCGCCACCACCGTAAGCCCTCCCCTCTCACCATATTCCACAAGAACAACCAAAGAAATGCATAAAAATGGGAGGTTTGGGGGGCCTACTGTATCATGCTCACCTCCCTCCGTGCCGCCGGGTCCCTCGGGGCCCTCAATGGCCAGAGGAGCCTCCTCCTCTTCCAAGGCGGCATCTACATCATCTTCCATGATCGTCCTTTGGTGGGGAGGGGCTCGCCTGCTCTTCCCTCCGCCATGGCTCAGGCCTCCGCGTTCCATGGGGTGAAAAAGGGGGAATGAGAAGATGGCTTGTGTAGTGCCCCAAAATTTATATAAATAATTTCTGGATTATTTATAGAATTTTCTGGAATTTATAAAGGCCAAAATTGATTAACAAATGAATTAATATTGGGATTATAAGGCCCAATTATGTTAAATAACTAATCTAGCTTTGATAATTAAAGCCCAATAGGTTTAAGGACCAAGCCCAATAAGTTTGGCCCATATTCTAGAAAGTTATTTTAGTTATCCACGAAATATAGGGATAAATACACTTTAAAAGGGATAATTTAGTGGATAATTAACCAAAGAGTTTGAATTAAGATGAATGTCCACGTCCAGTTGATGTAACGGTCTATCGGGCGACCGCTACAATCACGTAACGCACTAGTCCTGATCCGTTACACTAGCGGATTCCGGGAGAAGAAATAGTTGCAAAAAGATTGGAACTTTGGGATTCTCTTGGCTAGAGACCAACTTGGGAGAACTTATAACATTGCTAAGGACTCTTAGAGATTAGGTTTTTGCCAATTAAGGACTCTAGAATCATTCAAAGCCTTGAACCCTAGCCAAAACTCTATAAATAGAACCCAGTTCTGAACTGAGCGACCCTTACTTTTGGCTCGTGAAGAATCATGGTAAGGAGATAGAATCTCAGGTAAGTTCTTTAGAGTATTTCATTCCTAACACTTTAGACTAACTACCCTCAAAATTTCATATTAGGGGATCAAGTAACCAAGGAGATAAAGGCTTCTAAAGTCGCTAATTCTATCATAGCAGCCCAGAATTCAGAGCAAAGGACCACTGAAGATCAAGGAATTAGGACGCCCAAACAAGGTAATTAGGGAAGAGTTCTTTAAAAATTTTTGTTCCTCTTAGTTTCATCTTCTTACCCTCCAAATTTCACATCTGTAGGTCAAGAGGTGGGAGAGTTAGGGCAACGTGAAGTTGCTGAAAAATCACAGGAAGAGAAGAATTAGGGTGACCCTTGAAGACTCAAATTAGAAGTTTAAAATCTAGTTAAGAGGTAGGTTATCTCATGAACGGCAAAAACACATTGTTAGAGATAAAAGCCCTCTAGTTTATTTGGATTTCATGCATTATGCTTCATGAATTTCATGTTTTAGGATTAGTCTATACATTCATGCATGCTTTCAACCCTAATTGAAGATAAAAAGCTATCTCTTGTTATTTCATTACTACCTATGCATCTAGATAGCCTTTTTTCTCGTTTGACATGATTATAGTAGTTAGCATGCCATGATTTAATCATAGATTTCTATAGTTTCTATTTTCTGTCAGTAGAGGACCTAACGGTCTATCGTAAGACCGCCAGGGACGTGTAACGGACCTACATTGACTGTCACACCCTCTGTGAACGACTGAAGGGTTCTGTGAAACCTGACGTACCTAATCTAGACAGTTACCTTCCTGTGACGCGTCTAGTCTAGTCCGTCACACAACACTGCGTTCTGTCAACTTAAGATAGAATCAAGATCAGTCCTATTAATATATATGTATGCCTAGTTAATTAGATCTTAACCTATTTTTCATGGTTTTAAGTTCCAATATTGATTCATGTTAGAAATTTGCATAATTTAGATTTATTTTTAAGCATATGTTAATTTCATGCCAAAGTACTGTAGTTTTGTATTAAAACCTTGATTTAGAAAAGATATTGATAAGTTTTATCTTGATTTTATACCGTTACACATTCTCTCTTATCTATAGAGTCATTTTCTTTAAGTACATGGCATATATCCCGATATATGTCCATTAGTTCACACTTTTTGCACTATAAGAACATATTCTTGAACATGAGGATCTCTCTCTTGGATATTCCTTGCAATGGAGTAGGAAATCTTATTTCAAGGCCTCCGTAATTATCTACGAATATGGGATTTCCACTAGGACGCTGAGTTAGTTGTACCATTAAAGCCCATTTATCTAGAAAAGCACAAATCGAAGTTTTAAGTCTTGTTAATGTAACAGACCTGCACTAGCCCGTCAGGCTTACCTAACGGACCGGAGTACGACCGTCATATTGTACTAAGTCCAATTTCATTGTTTCCGGATTCAGCCTGATGTAACGGTCCAGTTCTTGACCGTTACGTTCATGTAACGGCCTAGTATTAGACCGTCACAGTTCTAAATAACCCGAGGTTTAACCAAAGGGTTGATATTCTAAAGTTCCTAGATAGAGTGTTGATAGTCTAGGATTTGTCATATTGTCTAAGACACTTAACTTAAATTATGAATGGTAATAGATGTACCATTATGCTGCCGAATTATTTCCATGAGCATAACATCGTCTTAAATCATTCTTGATCTCTCATGTCCTAAGTTGAAGCGTTCATTTGTTGATTTTTGTTATCATGAACTTATTGAACTTGTTACATTTTTGGCCATATTTTATTAAAACGTGGAAATAGCTTGATTTATACTTGAAGATGCGATCGAGCACTGATTGTGTTCAAGGGCTCTATGCTAGTCCCCTCGGCTGATTACCGGAAACATACTGTAAACCATGGGGTATGATGCTACTGGCGTCGCATTGCACTGGGAGTACTTTCTCTATAAATAAGTGAAATATCCACGGATCGTGAAGTGAAAATCCACGATACACGTACATGACTTGCTTGCTTGTTACATGACTTTCTAGTACATTCTTGTTCATGAAAGGCCATATCATGTTCTTGTTACATTCTTGATAGTTCATACTTGCTCATTATGTCTCACATGATCATCTTTGTTACTTGGGTTATTCGCTTTATTTATTACATTTCGCATGATTTTACCTTATTCTTTAGAGCTAAAATGTTAATTACTTTAATAGTGCCTTCATGTTGATGCGAAGATACCTACTGGGCAAGTGTGCTCATTACCTATTTCTAATCTTTTCAGGAGATGGAAGTGAGTCGGGTTCAGATTCGGAATATTCAACTAGCGGATCTGAGAGTGAATGAAGAATGAGTGAAGACTTAGGAGAGTCTATATTGTTTAGATTGAGTCTATGCAATTTTTTCGTATTTCTTGAGTTTAGTAAAATTCAAAGAAAGTTGGAAAGTTTGTTGTATCCGAATATTTGGTTATTAATGGAATAAAGTTGAAATTTGAATTGCATTATTGTTATGTGTGATTGTCTTACGCTCTGATCGTTCTTGCTTGCAAGAGGATTACCATGCCGACTGTTCACGTTCCTCGAGCTAGTCTTCCGCTGTAATAAAGGCTCGGGACGTGACAGCTTGGAGAAGAAGAGAATGGAGAAATGGATAAGAAGGGAGGCGTTTGAGGAAGAAGAAGGAGAAGGCGGGGGGTGGGGCCCTCGACCATTTTAAGCTTTCAATTCTAACGAATGGACGCGTCTTGGCATGAAGACACGTCTAATGGACGCATCCTAGCTCCTACACACGTACACAAAACACATACAAAAAAAGTGAATATATATATATATATATATATATATATACGCATCTTGTTTGTTAGACGCTTTAAAAAACTTACAAAAAAAAGCTTTGCAACGAGCTATTTTTTCTAAAAAATATTGTACGCGTCTGGCCATTAAGACGTGTTTACCAAAAAAAGGAAAAAAAAGAAGAGAGGGGGATGTAGAGAGCACGCGTAAAGGCATCAAGGGTTCATTTCATTGAAGTGAAAAGGGGGTACATCAAGATTTGGGCACTTTAGGCCTCAACTTCTCTAGTTCAATTACATAAACTCTCCACAGCTCACAGTCTTCCTTTACATGCACCACCACCTTCCCTGGAATGCTTATCTTCCATGATGCTTTGATAGCCTTCACATCCTTTGCATCTCCCTCCGCACTCAGCTCCCTTCTCCTTAGAGGAGGAGGGTTGGATAGCATAGGGAAAGAATGATGAGGGAGGCCTATTTGAGTATAACACCGGTGCTCATTGTAAAGGGTGAATTCAGTTGCACCAATGAGTTGGAGTTCCGCGTCAGGGGAAGATCTTATGAGAATTTCACACGGGAGTAAGCATGCCGGCGCACAAGTAAACATGTTCCGCACCATGGTGTTGATATGAGTACGCCAGTCTTCACGCTTCTTCAGCCGGGGCACGCGATTTACCATGTTACCACCAAAGCCTAGCACATTGACCGTGTGGTAGAGGGGGCTTTGATGGAAGATCCTCGAAGCAGTCAGTGCCCTCTCACGAAAGTCAAACTTGAAGTATAAGTCAATCAAGCATGCTAATAGAAGTATGCAACCATAAGGAGGCCTACGCATGCTGGAAGATGTGAGACCACTGTAAAGGAAAGCAAGGACGGAGGGCCTCACTCTTTTGCCCTCCCAAAATCCACAAATTGCACTCAGTTGATCTTCCTTCACGATGTTGTCGGTGCAAGGGAATAGGAGAGCCCCTGCTAAGTAGATTGTGAATCCTTTCATGATTCCTTCCAAATGTTCATCACCCATCAATTCTCCTAGGGTATTCATGGTCCATTCCGTGAGCTTTTGCAAATTGATTCCCCTTTGAGCCTGGATGCCTTTAACAGATCCGGAGGGCATGAAGCCTCCAAGGACTTCCCTAGAGGCTACACCTTTTGGTATGGGCATGATCTTTATCTTGCTGCCCTTCTTGAACCTTTTCAAACCAAGCAGGAGTTCTGCTTCCTCGAGAAGGATAGTTGCTTCGAAGGTGGGGAAGATGAAGGTGTGAGTTTGAGGGTGCCAGACTTCTATCATTGCACCCAGAGCTGCCCAGTCCATGTGAATCTTATCATAATGCTTGGCATGAACCACGAGCCCTTAGAGGTGCCATTTCGAGATCACAGCCCTCATGCCGATGGTGATGTTAGAAGTGAGCTTCGAAAGCCACAATAGCTTGGAAAATTTCCTCAGGCCCAGAAAGAGGGTATGGCTAAGAAAAAGAAAGAGAATAAAGAAGTAAGGGAGAATTCATAAAGAAGAAATGAAAGAAGGTGTCAACTCACCATCCGTGATTGGATTCTCTCGCTTAGATGACCTTCAATATTAGTGAGCCTCTTGAACTCATTGCTAAGCCTGCTTCTCTTCACGGGATAGGAAGACTCACCTTCCATCTCGAGGTACCAAAAACTCTCTCTCTCTTCCCTCTAAGGGTTTAACTCCTTCAAACCAATCTCTGATGCTCCTTGCCAAGCCAAGTAGGGTGCATACTTATAGGAAAGAAAGGATCAAAAGTCACACAGGAAATTAATGTGGAGTTGCCGTTGTGGACTTTGACAAAAAATAATAATAATCCTATCTTGTTTGTGTGTGTTTTCTCCAGCTTCTGTAAATCATTTTGGTGTGTTGATATTCTATATAATCAAGTGCTATTTTGTTTTTGTGAGTTGATTTTGTTGAGTACAAGTTTCAAGAAAAAAAAAAGAAAGAAAAAGAAGAAAAGAGAGTCAAGGGGCACCACTGTCCAACCATGTCCCACCTTCGGCCACCACGATGACCGACCCCACCATGTTATGCATTTTACTATATGATACTTACACTATTAGAGCATGTCAAGGACCTTGCGGCATAAGTGAGTATGAAATTTGAGTTCCCCACTAACAAAAATAGTGATAATTTCAGAGGAGTTTGGGTCATACAGATAGGCCATTAAGTTGTGGTAGTTTGGGTACGATGGTTCCATTCGGTGGGTCGATGCATGGATAAATGGGCTCCGGCTCAGTATCGGCTCATGGGATTGGTATCCTGACCCATTCTTTACAACTTAACAATATTATCCATGGCTATTTTCTACTTTAATTTATTTTAATTTTTCTTTTAAACCCAGCATGCATTCATGTAGGACTTTGATATCATTGAGGGAGATCATTCACTTAATTCGATTGGGAGAGCCAATATGCTCAAATTTCTGATATGAGATATTCCATTCTGAATCGAGAACTCAGTTTTCTTGAAGCCACCTTGAGCTGTTTCTCTGGAAGAGACCCTTATTTGGATTTACCCTCAACTATTCCTTTTCTTTTACTCAATTGGACCCACCTTGGCCGTAGCACTTCCACATTGGCTGGTAACCGCTTCCCAATGGTGAAACCTACAGGTTCATAACCCCAGGTACTTCTACGCACAAAAGTTGGTTCCTTTTTTGAGTCGTTCCTGAGCGCACATTATTTCCTTCCTTTGTGTGTTTCCCATCCAAACAATTGTTGATTTTGGAAAACCTTCTTCAAAGGTTGATTCGTTGAAACTCTGGAAAGATTCCAACCATGTAATATTGAGAGCGTGTCTCATCACACCTTGGCATCTAATTTTTAGTCGACTCCCACTTTGTGTCAATACTATTCATTCTATTTTCACTACATGTCACTCTCCTACAAAGCAGGCGCCAAGACGGGACAACTGTAGACATGCCATTTTTGACATTACTTTGAGTAAATCTCATATTACACCATGATACCCCTAAGTGGCTCGCACATTTGAGTTGTTTGAGTGATTTCCTATTTTTTTGATATTTTTCCCATTTTTTAGAAATTTTTTGAGAAAGAGTCTTAAAGGCGACGGCTATGGCTGATGCCTTCCTTAAAGGCATCAGCCACCCAAGACACGTTCTTGAGCCCACGTGCAACACACATTCGGCGCCAGCGCCACCGTTTAATTTGATGTTTTAGATAAATCCAAAAAAAGAAGACATCCTAATGACCAGACGTGGCCTTAAAAGTCACGGTTAGGTGCCAAACCACTCGCTTTCGACGCTTTCAGTGCCTTTCGCACGTCGCTTTTGTGGAAGAGGATTAGCGCATCCAGGACCCTGGACGCATTTAATGAAAGTGATGGAAATCAACACCGAGCACTAACTTTTATTTTTGCATTTGTGTTGTTTTGTTTGTATTTAGATCCTTGGCTAAATGTGTTTGCAATTGTATGGCAATTATAAGCCAAAGTGTTAGTCCCTAGAAGTCTTTGGGTTTCTTTGCAAAAAGGCCATGTTGGCCCGGCAGGACCCCCACCTTATTTCCCATTGGGCCACCTAGGCTCTAGGGCCCATGTGGGGCTAATTCAAAGTCCAAGGTGGGCTTAGACCACGACTTGTCAAAATTGGACCAAGCCAAGTCCAAGATGCCCCCCCTTAGTCAAGGTGGCGCCCCCCCTTTAATATAGTTTATTCTTGTTTTAATTTTTTTAGTTTTATTTCTTTTGACCACATGGGGGAAGAAAATGCTATCCCTTATTTGCCCCTCCCTAGCCCTAGATCTAGGGGTAGTTTTGGTCTTTTATACATTTCTATAAATCCCTTGTATTTCTATTTTTGATGGGATTAGTGAGAAGAATTTGGTGAAAAATACAAGGAGCCTTGGGCGCCCCCTCTCTCCCCTCTCCCCTCAGCTGGATTGCTGTGTTTCTAGGGTGGATTTCCTACAAAACCTTGGTGGATTCCAAGGTATATCTCTTCCCCTAGGTGTGAAGCTCAGCCATCTCCGCCGCCGCCGCCGTTCGTGCCGCCAACGAGCCGCCACAAGCCACCCTCCACCTTGCTGTCTTGAACCACGAAATCCAGAACATCAGCCCAAAGAACAGGTCGGTTCTCCCAGTTCACAGCTCTGATCGACTTGAGATTTTGTGGGATTGTTCCCCTTCGTGTTATCTTTCCATCCATATAAATTTTGTTCCATTCCACCACCATTTGCCTTTTTTCCCGACTTTTAATTTCCACCCTGCGCAATCTGTCAATCAGCAGATCTGCGAGATAGGTACATGTTTCTATATTTTTCCCACCCTTCAACCCTCATCAGAAAAATCCCTAAAAATTCTTACACGTCCTTCACATCCCCTTCTATCTTCCATAAAATCCCCAACTCCCAGATCTACCACCTTCCCCTCAGTCAAAATTCATTTTCAGATAGATCATGTTCTGCCCTATGTGTTTGTAATTCCGAGCCAGAAATAACTACAATCCACAGTCATTTTCATTTCTAATCCGTTTAATGGATGGCTCTGCAATAATTATATGTTGTAGCCCTTTGAGTCCCCTATCCATCGGTACCAATTATGCCTCGATCCGACATCAGATCTGGGCGCAAAAATTCTTTTCGTGGAGGCGCACATTCCTGCTCCGAGCCAGGACGGAAAGAAGGTGTTGGGAAATAATTCCTAATAATATATCAAAGCTCTGATTCAATGACCCCACTTCTAGGAGTCGACCAGGGACGTCCCGCCATCGCCCCAGCCAAGCACTGCCTTCAAAAGATCCCAAGAGGAGGGTGTCCCTTTGGAGGTCTTCGTACGCTATCCTGCCAACCTACAAATCGCAGATCCGGACTTGCTGTCTTCAACCGCCCGGAACCCCTCCAACGTGCTGCCCGTCAACCCAGAATCCACACTCCCGGACCGCTGTTGTGGCCTATTACCTCCCTGCTGGAGTGGGCCTTAAAATCACTTTTGCAATTATTAATATTTACTGTACTGGGAGTCACTGTTCTTAGCTGGGGTCGTCTTTCCCATGCCCGGTAGCTTGGAGGCATCGTTTCTGCTCCCCTCTCGGCATTTTGCTTTACTCGTATATATTTGTATGTCACTGCTAGTGATAGGTTAACTAGCTCGATTCAATTCCGTCACCGCTGCGAGAGTGAGTGAGTGTAACCCGTCTTGTGACTCGATCCGAGCACGCGAAAAAGCCGATACCCTCGACTCATTGTTGATTTCTCAACCGCGCAGATCCGCACGTTTCCCTCGCTTAGGGACGTCCGCGAGCTAGAGTCCTGGGTTCGTGTCCCATCTTGCATCAAATTGGTATCAGAGCTAAGTTGAGTCTAGGGTAGTCGGTTAGTCGGTCCAAGGTATCGTGTTGCATTCCTATACACGGTATATCAAAAGGTGTTCCCGGAATGATAGGTTATGCCTATCGGGAAGGTAGCACACTTGCGTGAGTACAATCTTCGGATCAAACCTCTACCACGTATCGGATATGGGTTGAGTCTAGGCTTGTATTCGAGTCTGATTTTTACCCCTTTTTACCATTTAGAGTCGTGTCTAGGTGTTTGCATTAGTCTTGCATAAAAGTTTTGCATAAAAAAAAGTGTTCCAATATATGCCCACTCCTAGGGGAACGAATTCCCATCTCTTTGCCACTATGGCCAACCCCTACGCCCAAGTCCCTATGCAAGAGAAATCCCTGATTAGACCCGTCCAAGACAACAAGTTCGTGTTTGAGTACATTCGGGACTATGATGAGTACCTGTTGGGATATGGAGTTGGAGAGGAGAGCACAACGACCGTGTTTCAATTCCGGAGAGGTTTGCGGCTTCACTACTAGTTCGAATTGCTTTGCCGTGACGTGACCACTCTAGCGCATTATTATCTAGTCACTCTAGAGGTTGAGCCATTCGAGTCAAGGTTTGATGCTGCCCTTCGGCGAGCATCTACCCCTCAGCCGAGTGCCGAGCCAATCGGACAGCTTGCCCCACGGCCTTCCCCACCCCATCTGCGGAACCCTTCCCCTAGAGCTCCTTTGCCACCTACTTCCGATCCTTATTCGGAGCCACCTCCTTTTGAGCCACCCGTGTTTCTAACGGGAAAGCTAATCATCACCGAGCCACTACTTAGTTGGCTCAAGATAGGCTTGGTCCCTAGACCGCCTTGCTACCCATCCATGGGCCCAGCACTCCCAGTAGTACCCATTAACTCTTTTTACACCTCTTTCCAGTCCTTTTGCTTCATAGAAAGTGTGAAGGATCTACTAAGGAGTTTAGAATGTCAATGGGAGTTGACATGTATGTTGGCTTTAGGGTCTGACCAACCCTATAGTCATAGCTTCATGCTCCCGACTTTGGGGTCTATTACCTCGGTGTACACCTTGGGTCATATTACCACTGAGGTCCTGTTGTTCTTCCCCGTTCCCGATGAGCTTGACTTTACCCCCTCTTACGGTATTGCCGTCCCGAGGGAGGACCCATATCTACTCCATGAGATCACCGTCCCTCTTACCATAATGGATGAAGGTGACCATCTACACTTTCAAGAACCTCAGACATGGGACCGTGACATGTGGGAACCCTGTTCAAGGGGTCATACTTTCTTTGATCCCTTCGACCCCTTCCCTAGTGAGCCCCTAGACCCACCATATCTATGCCACTTCTATAGGGAAGTTCACTACCATACCACTACCCCACCGGCCAGTCCGCCTACACTCCGCAAGCAGCCCGTTCATTGGGGTACGGAAGACGGTGCATTCAACCCTCCTGGCCCACCCAAACCTCCCAAATCCAAAAGGTCATCCGTGCATGAGTGGTGCACTTTGGGATATATAGGAGTCCATGACCTTACCGACATTTTGTTGCGTCTTGTGTATGCATGGCACACATTCGGATGTCCTGGTCCACCATTACATATGTATGGGTCAGACTAACAGTAGGTTTGTCTAGGGTCATGTGTGATTCTGTGTCTTTCTTTATATGTCCAGTTTGTCAAGATTGTCGAGTGCATAGTGAGTCTGCATGTGTCGAGCATATTAGGAGATGCATAGTCGGTCTCATGTCCGCTCGCGATGTCAGTCCCTTTCGAGTGTGAGACAAGTCGGGTCTAATGCGTACATTGTAGACTTGCCGAAATTTGGGATCGGCTCTACCATTCTATGTCTCGGATCTAGTCGCATAAAGGGACCCACCGGTGATTCCTAGTGAGTCATTGAGCTGTCTCCATCCTTTGAGAGTGACCCCACCCTAGAGTGTCCACCACTAAGCTTCATTCCCATAGCAGCATGTCCATATCGAATATATACGGGATGAGCAGGTGACGATTACTTGGAGTGGAGCGTACTCCGCGCTACCTGGTCGGTTATAGATCCGTCGGAGCCACACTAGCAGCGAGCAGCCACACCCCTTACTCGACGGGGTCGAGTTCTTCCCACCCGGGGAGAATTGATGGGAATCAACACCGAGCACTAACTTTTATTTTTGCATTTGTGTCCTTTTATTTGTACTTATATCCTTGGCTAAATGGGTTTGTAATTGTATGGCAACTATAAGCCAAAGTGTTAGTCCATAGAAGTCTTTGGGTTTCTTTGCAAAAAGGCCATGTTGGCCCGACGGGACCCCCACCTTATTTACCATTGGGCCACCTAGGCTCTAGGGCCCATGTGAGGCTGGTTCAAAGTCCAAGGTGGGCTTAGACCACGACTTGTCAAAATTTGACCAAGCCAAGTCCAAGATGCCCCCCCTTAGTCAAGGGGGCGCCCCCCCTTTAATATAGTTTATTCTTGTTGTAATTTTTTTAGTTTTATTTCTTTTGACCACATGGGGGAAGAAAATGCTATCCCATATTTGCCCCTCCCTAACCCTAGATCTAGAGGTAGTTTTGGTCTTTTATATATTTCTATAAATCCCTTGTATTTCCATTTTTGATGGAATTAATGAGAAGAATTTGGTGAAAAATACAAGGAGCCTTGGGCGACCCCCTCTCTCCCCTCTCCCCTCAGTTGGATTGCTATGTTTCTAGGGTGGATTCCCTACAAAACCTTGGTGGATTCCAAAGTTTATCTTTTCCCCTGGGTGTGAAGTTCAGCCATCTCCGCCGCCGCTACCGTTCGTGCCGCCAACGAGCCGCCACAAGCCACCCTCCACCTTGCTGTCCTGAACCATGAAATCCAGAACAGCAGCCCAAAGAATAGGTCGGTTCTCCCAGTTCACAGCTCTGATCGACTTGAGATTTTGTGGGATTGTTCCCCTTCGTGTTATCTTTCCATCCATATAAATTTTCTTCCATTCCACCACCGTTTGCCTTTTTTTCTGACTTTTAATCTCCACCCTGCGCAATCTGTCAATCAACAGATCTGCGAGATAGGTACATGTTTCTATATTTTTTCCACCCTTCAACCCTCATCAGAAACATCCCTAAAAATTCTTACACGTTCCTCACATCCCCTTCTATCTTCCATAAAATCCCCAGCTCCCAGATCTACCACCTTCCCCTCGGTCAAAATTCATTTTCAGATAGATCATGTTCTGCCCTATGTGTCTGTAATTCTGAGCCAGAAATAACTATAATCCACAGTCATTTTCATTTCTAATCCGTTTACTGGATGGATCTGCAATAATTATATGTTGTAACCCTTTGAGTCCCCTATCCATCGGTGCCAATTATGCCTCGATCCGACATCAGATCTGGGCGCAAAAATTCTTTTTGTGGAGACGCGCATTCCTGCTCCGAGCCAGGACAGAAAGAAGGTGTTGGGAAATAATTCCCAATAATATATCAAAGCTCTGATTCAACGACCGCCGCTTTTGGGATTCGACCAGGGACGTCCCGCCATCGCCCCAGCCAAGCGCCGCCTTCAGAAGATCCCAGGAGGAGGGCGTCCCTTTGGAGGCCCTCGTACGCTGTCATGCTGACCTGCAAATCGCAGATCCAGAATTGCTGTCTTCAACCGCCCGGAACCCCTCCAACGTGCTGCCCGTCAACCCAGAATCGGCACTCCCGGACCGCTATTGTGGCATGTTATCTCCCTGTGTGGAGTGGGCCTTACAATCATTTATGTAATTATTAACATTTACTGTACCAAGAGTCACCGTTCTTGGCCGGGGTCGTCTGCCCCACGCTCGATAACGTGGAGGTATCGTTTCTGCTCCCCTCTCGGCATTTTACTTTACTCGTATATATTTGTATGCCGCTGCAAATGATAGGTTAACTAGCTCGATTCAATTCCGTCACCGCTGCGAGAGTGAGTGAGTGTAACCAGTCCCGTGACTCGATCCGAGCACGCGGAAAAGCCGATACCCTCGACTCATTGTCGATTTCTCAACCGCGCAGAGCCGAAAGTTTCCCTCGGTTAGGGACATCCGCGAGCTAGAGTCCTAGGTTCGCGTCTCGTCCCGCATTAGAAAGCGTCCATGGTTGTGAATGCATCCTTTTAAATATAACTAATTTTTAATTGGTTATCGCGTCTGGTCAACAGGACGCGTTCACATGAACGCGTCCCTGACCATGGACGCGTTCTCATCAAATTTTCCTATAAATAGAGGACTTGCTCCCACAAAATCAAGGGCTTCAAAATCTTGAAAGAGGTGGGGAAACTCTACCCAATTCGTTCCTAAGCCCGTGAGTTCTCAAGGGGAGGTTCTACAGGATTTCCGAGTGCTCACGCACACGAGAGAAGGTCGTTCCGTCTCACCGCACGTCCACGCCATCCTCATGCTGCCAAAGCTGTCCTCGAAGCCCCCCATCGGTGCCGCAATAAGCTTTTCTCCCCTTTTCTTCTGCTTTGTTTTTCACTCTGTTAGTTGCATGCATCATTTGTGATTTCTGTTCTTGTTTCGCTTCTCTCTTTGAAAGGGCTTTGTATTTTTGTGCATCACTGCATGTCGTTTCATTCATTATTCCATTTTTCCACCATTTGCATCCAAAAGGGGTTTGAAACAACACCAACCAGGTGTGTATCTGTTCATGATTTCATTGCTTTCATTACAAGGGATTGATACTACACTGCTTTTGTTCTAATTCATTTGGTGTTTGTTCATTTTCTTGCAAGGGTAACCAAAAGAAAGCCCTCTTTGTCAGTCGGCCGAAGGAAGAGGAAGAATGGATCCACAATGATCTTTCACTTCTGAGGTACAAACACGATCACTCTTTCATTTTGGTGTCCTTCACCCCTGTCGATCACACAACCAACACACACGCCCTCATGCGTGTCTTTCTTTTATTTCATTTCTGTCCAAACCCGCGGAGAGTAACTTCCCACAGCGGTCCCCCTCCCCTTTATTTCATTTATGTCAAAATCTACGCAGAGTAACTTCCCTCAGCGGTCCCCTTCCCCATTTCAATTCCTGTTAAAACCCGTGGAGAGTAACATCCCGCAGCGATTCCCTTCCCTTTATTTTTGCATATTTCCATTCTTGTTAAAACTCACGGAGAGTAACATCCTGCAGTGGTTCTCTTCCCTTTATTTCTACATATTTCCATTCCTATTAAAACCCACGGAGAGTAACATCCCGCAGCGGTTCCCTTCCCTTTATTTCTGCATATTTCCATTCTTGTTAAAACCCGCGGAGAGTAATATCCCATAGCGGTTCCCCTCGGTACGACACCGGGGGATCCAGGATGATCTAGACACACTGCCTTTCGCCTCGGTATGACCTTAAACTCAAACTCTTTAATTAAATGCAATTTATATGCTTATGATGCTAATGCAATTTTCCTATTTGGTGGATAGGTTCGGTGGACACTGTACATGAGTGAGGGGCACAAGGGTCAGCCATGGGTAGTGGCAGCCCTCGTCTTCTCAGGCCGAGATGTTTGGCTTCACTGCATGAATGTAGTGGAGCCGCTCCACCACCGATTGGTGATGAGGACGACTGGTGTCCATCAGCCAGCGGTTGAGTTTTCAGCACCTGAAAAGTCGGAGGAGCACGTCGGGCGACACCCTCGAGGGTTAGCTACAGTGGTAGACTAGAGGGAGCGAGCCGCAGAGTAGATAGCAGACTGGGCAGCGCACGGGCAGGTGGTGACTGCCCGGGCGGAGAGCGATGAGGCCTACTACACGGCCTACGCCTGGCACTACAGGGACCAGGTGTTCCGTGGTGCCCGCCGACCGGTTCGACTTCTAAACTCTAAATGCTTTCTATATGATTATGCACTGATGTTTGGACTTTCTAAATGTAGATTGACCCTGAGGGGAGGATCGCGGAGCTGCAGGGGCTTCTCCACTCGACCATCCAAGAGCGGGACGAGGCACGACTGGCCCTGAGCCTTCTGGTGAGTTTCCTTAAACCCTAAACTCTTAAATTATGCAAATGTTTATGATTATGCCTGTGACTGGCCTGGAGTTTTGGATGCAGCGAGCTAAGGGAGCCCAGCGCCAGTGCACCGACGCACCTTCTTCCTTCTCACAGACCCCTGCGGACCGCGCCGGGCGGGAGGCGGAGTTTGCATGGATGGTAGCTCGGGTCGAGGAGGCGGAGGTGGCACTCTCCGAGAGGGTACGTACACTACACTTTCCTTATTAATTTATGCTTATAAAATGCAACTGGCTAATGATGATGCATGTATGCAGATGACCGAGCTGACAGCTACCCTGGACGAGAGTACTCGGCTGCGAGAGGAGCTCGAGCAGAGCTGAGCGGCGGCGTAGGAGGAGGTAACCCGCCTCCGTGAGGAGGTGGCACGGAGCCGGCCAGTAGATATAGTCGAGACAACATTCCTCCGGGCAGAGTTGGAGCGTCTCCGAGCTAGTGCCGACGAGCTAGTCCGAGTCTGAGCCGAGGCAGAGCGCTACTCATCGGAGCGGGACCGCGCTCTGATTGAGGCGTCCGGGCTGAGTGGGGATTTGCGGGCATACAAGGAGATGAGTCGACGGTCAGAGCGTAGTGAGACTCCGAGCTACAGCACCCACGGCACCCACTGCTCCGTTAGGAGTTACTTTACGGGTTCCTCCGACTGCCGGAGGAACGAGGGGGTGGAGCGGCGCCGACGGCACCGTGAGGAGGTGAGCTCGGCAATGCCTCCACCAGCGAAGAGGCATGAGGGCTCAGGCGACAGCGGTGGAGGCCAGGGAGAGGGAGCGACCTGATGTATTTTGACAGGACTTTTGTACACATGTGGATATGATAGTGATATGTTATGTTTTTGGTTTGAGTTTTGTTGTTTATGACTGAATGTATGAATGGATGCAAATGCTTGACTCTAACTAACTAACAACGACTCCTAACACGACATGAGTGAGTGGGGGAGAGAGAGACGACACGAGTGAGTGAGTGTGAGGGACATCACGAGTGAGTGCGAGAGAGACGACATGCGACACGGGTTTGAGAGAGAGACGCCGAATAACGAGTGGGAGAAAGAGACGCCAAATATCTAGTGGGAGAGAGAGACGCTGAATAACGAGTGGGAGAGAGAGATGCCAAATAGCGAGTGGGAGAGAGAGACGCCGAATAACGAGTGGGAGAGAGAGATGCCAAATAGCGAGTGGGAGATAGAGACGCCAAATAGCGAGTGGGAGAGAGAGACGCCACGACTTGAGTGAGATTGGTGCAAGGGGGTGAAAAATGAGGCTTCAGGTGTCTACACGCTCGTCAATAGGACCGCTCCAGTACCCTATATGGCCTTCCTTTAAACCGTTGAGAGCGATTCGGCCAGAACCCACAAATGCAACTAAACGGTCCACTATTGTCCGTTCAAAGGGTAGAACGATTCAGATTTGAACGTGTGTAGAACAGAACGACCTCTCTGAGACCGTGCATATGCCAGGACTCAAACTGTATAGAAGATTATGGCACGGTCTCCATTAGACCGTGTATTGACCAGAGCGATCTATCGATAGACCGCGTACACGTACGCCCTGAGAGTCCGAACGGGACTCTCTTGGAGAGTCCTAACCCAAGGATAGGTGTCTCAAACCAACCCAAAACTCTATCTTAACCCGATCTAGGCTTATCCAACCTCAATTCTAGTGGGTTTAGGCCTCTAACCAAGTTCTATAAGAAAGAGGGGATTCCAAATTTGTTCTTCACACATCAACCCTCTTTCAAGCCTTGAAACCCATCTCTATCTTCCTCTAATCACCATGAAGACGGCCTTTGTTGAGTCCCAAACGGTGGCAATCAAGAGGGGAGGGGTGAATTGATTGGCCAATTAAAATTCTTTCGGAGTGAAAACTAAGTTAAATAAGCACACAAGCACTTGGCCTCACACGAACATGATCACACTTGTGAATGCGTGTAAATAAGACTATGTGTTTGATTAAGGAAGTGGTGTATGCTCAACTCACCGTGCAGCCCACTCGACAATGAATTCATAAAATCAAACCACAAGCAACACACGAAGTTTTTAGGTGGTTCGGGTACACTGAAGTGTCCCCTACGTCCATCTCTCACAGTGAGGATTAAGACTTCACTATGAAGTGAGCCACACACACACGCTGTGTAAAACATCAAACACACACACACGGCACCCGATTTGGGCTGCCACACACATATACACACATGTTCGTATTTCCAAACATGAACACCATACACAAGAATCTGAATCAAGTTTTACAATAAATGCTCAAGTTTAAACTAAATGATTCTGAGAATAAGGAGTGAAGAATAATTTATCGTGGTTGGAGCTCCCCCTTTTGCTTCTTTGAATGTAATTGAATGCTTCTACAGGAGGAAGATCGATCCTTGAGCAAGAATGAAGCTATGTCACACAAACAAGGTTGCAGCTTTGATATCCCACGCAGCTTGCTGTTGGGGATGATGAGGAGGCTTGATTCAAGATTCTTTCCTTCACTTTCAGGTTCAGAATAAGGTGGAAGAAGGCCCTTAAGCTGCTGCTGCGAACCTACACTCACAAGGGTTAGAAAAATAACACAACTTTAGATTCCTCTCTTCCTTAGGGTTTCATACCCCATCAAGATGTATATAAAGAGCTTGGTTCGTTCAAAGACACCCTAGAGACCAGATCCACAATTCCTGGAACGATTGAGGGATGTTGGACTTGATTGGAAAGACTTTTGGTGCATGTGCACTCAAGTCAATGAAGACGGCTCAGGTGCGTATCTGAAAGGGTCGACCCTTGTGGTCGACCCTCGTGAGGGTTTTAGAGGGTTTAAAATGTTCTGGGGAAATGGGTCGACCCTCGGGGCTATTCCGTGCGGGTGAAAAATAACACTACCAGGGGTTGACCCTTGGGGTCAACCCTCGGGTGGATGGGTCGACCCTTGCAGTTTAGAGACAGGGACCCGCCGGATTTAAATTCAAGCTATCAGGGGTCGACCCTTGGGGTCGACCCTTGCAACTGGGGGTCGACCCTTTCAGCTGGAGTTCAAAAGCCCAATTTTTTTAGCACCAAGGGACCTAGGGGTCGACCCAATGGGTCGACAATTGTTCCAGAACTTCCAAAAGTTTGATTAAAAATGCCACTAAGTCCAAGAACAAGTCAGGGGGTTTCAAGTTGGGTTTTTTTTTAAACATGAGAGGGAATGACATAAACCCAAACCATTCAAGCTAAGATAAGTCCCAAAACCTCTTTAACATATGAGATCAAATTAATGAACTTTAAACAACAAGATCAATGGGTAATAAGTTAAAATTGATTTCACCGATCGTCCTTAAGTTCCTTAGGCATTTGGACACGTTCCTTGCCCTGCAAAGACATAAATTTAAATTAGATTTGGCTTCGTAATTTGACTTCAAAATGCTTACCCGTTGAGGTTGGTCTTTATCATTTGAAGCTCCAAGACTTCAACAAGAATGTTGAGCTTTGCAATACTTTTTATGTTAGAACACTTTAAAGAAAATATAAATACATGTAGTGTTTGATCATCATCAAAAGTCATCGTATTTAAGCATTTATTCAAGGAGGGGGTTCAACAATCTCCCCCTTTTTGATGATGACAAAATACTATATGCCTTATGTAAACATATGACTTCAAAATGATTTAGCCTTCACCTTGAATTCCACCTTCAACCTCCATATTAAGAGTAAAACACAAGAAGCATTGTTCAACTCTTCATGCATAACATGAACTACTTAAGAAGCATTATAATAGTGAAACACAAGACCAGCCAACCTTGTGAGATTGATGAGCAAAAACATGTTCCAAAGTACTTTGCCAACAACACAAGGTAAAAGTAAACAAGGTCTGAGTTCAAGGATAAATTACAATATGCAATGCATGAGAGGCAACAGAAATGCAACATAACTAACATGCAACATTGCTAATGACAGAAAAAGGATGTAAGCATACATGCATGCAAGCACACATCACACAATAACATATACGTAGCTGAATAGCTTGGGCACACATATATCAATATTTCTCCCCCTTTGGCATCATCAAAAAGAGGGGGTGACAAGGGATAGGAAGTGTGCCATTCTGCAAGAGCAAAGCCGTCTAATCATCATCCGGAGTTGGTGAGTTTGGCAGACGCCTAATATACTCCAAGACTTCTTCAAGCATGTGGGATTGATTAGCCAAAGTGTCAGTAACATACTGAGAGTGCTCTTGATGAGATAGCTTCAGATCAGCGAGAGCATGTTGCATAGCCTCCATTGTCTCCCCATAATTGTCTAAACGGTCATCAATAGTCTCCAAACGGTTCATGAGTAGTTGAACCGCCTCAGAAGGCATCTCCTCAACAGGAATATGTGGGTGTTGCGCACCGGCCTGCGCATCATCATCATCCTCCTCCTCAGCACTAATTTCATGTGCAGCACTTTTTAATGTCCAGACCAAGTTGCCATCTCGCATTTCATAGCCCATATTACCACAAATGGAATGAATTGTAAATATATTAGCCTCTCTAATAGTTTGAAAAGATTCTTTAGAGAGGTTTATGTCCATGTGTGCAAAGAGAGTAGTAAGTGCGGCGGCATATGGAAGAGTTCTATTTTTTTGCTTCATGATGTTACACATATGTGCTAAAAACATGGCTGGGAAATTAACTGGAATACCACCCAAGAGACAGTAAAATAAGAACAAATGAATCTCTGTCACTTTGTCATGGCCTCCTCGTCTCGATAGCAGGATAATAGTGATCATCCTATGTAAGATATGCTATAGGGGAGGAAAATGGTTGGCATTTAACCCAGCAAGAGAATTTTCACCTTTTTCTTCAGATGTCATCATTTGATAGATTGTTTCTTCAGGAACCACAATATCTCCAAATGTATAGCCTTCATGAGGGAGATTAAATGCCACTCCTAAGAATTCTGTGGAGAGTATAACGTGTTTCCCATTTACGATAGTAATCGTATGTTCCCTAGAAATGGTTAAGTTGTTATAAAATTGATGCACCAAATTCGGATAAATGCGTCGATGTTCAGACCTGAAGAGGTCCAAATTTGGCTGACTACAAAGAACATCCACTAAACTAGGAAGATGACGGTTAAGGTTGGCAAATGTGACCGCTCGAGGTCGGAGTACCTTTCTGTCCAAAACCTTGCTCGAAGGCGCAGATCCTCTGTCGTAGGCGGCCTCCTTTCTACGACGTGCCATGGTCGCACTAGACTCCCCTCCGCTGCAAGAAGAACGCCTCTTTGGGGCCATCTAAACATCGATCGAAGGAACCGATTGATGAGGTTGTAGATCGAAATGGTTCAATGAGAGAGGAAGGGTATCCACATAGATTTATGATCCTCCACACATCAAGAACATACCTTAGTGGGAGTGAAGCTCAAGGAAGGCGCGTTGGAATCGCTCGGAAGAAGGTTGTGCGTGGAACGCCACCGAGAGATCCGCGGCTAGAGCTTGAGAGTGTAGGTGCCAAGAGGGGATTTGAGGGAATGAAAGGAGTGGTGGCTAGGGCTACAAGGGGACTTTAGGAGTTTTATGAGATGGGAAGGGGGAAACATAGGGTTTCCACCCCTTTTAGGGTGGTTCGGACGTGGCGGAGGCCGCCCGACCGTAACGGGTCGACCCCTTTCACCCCGACCCCAGACAGGATCAGTTTTCGCGAGGGTCGACCCTTCCTCTGTTTTTCACCAAAATGATGGTTTAAGTGAAATGGAAGGTCAAAAATGATTTGGCTCGAATCCCCAATGAGAATATCATGTTGGAATCAAGGAATTGGAGTTGTTTGATGGGTTAATGCATTGGGGATCTTGTTTCAAGAAAATATAGGATCATAGTAGACGTTCATTATCTAACGTCTCCGAATTTCAGATTTTGAGGGGTTTTGCTCTCTTGTTGGCATTTAAAGAACTTAAGGAAATATCGGCCATAGAAATTACAATGACATGGTTGTATTCTATAAATAGAAGACATGCAATACACACAATCATGGTTTTTCACACATATTTTATTTTTTTTGTTTTGTTTCTCAAGCAACATAATGCACATGCATGACAAGGGGTAATTCAACTATGCGCCATACTAATACAAATGCATGCTATGCATTGACGTATATACATAGTTATGCAAATGATCATGACTCAGACTCGTCTATCCTACAAACCCCTAATTCTCTCCTGAAAGTTGTGAATTTTTCTTCACTAAGAGGTTTGGTGGAAATGTCGGCAATTTGTTGGTCTGTTTCAATGAACCTGATTTCTACATCACCCTTGCTCACATGATCCCTGAGAAAGTGATGTCTAATTTCAATATGCTTTGTGCGAGAGTGATGGATTGGGTTCTTTGACAAGTTTATGGCTGAAGTGTTGTCACACAAGATGGAAGTGTTTTTGAAGGAAATGCCATAATCAATCATCTGTTGTTGGATCCATAGCACCTGGGCAACGCAACTCCTGACAGACACATATTCGGCTTCGGCGGTTGATAGAGCCACTGAGTTTTGTTTCTTGGAGGCCCATGAGACTACACATCTCCCAAGAAATTGGCAATACCCGTTGGTACTTTTCTGATCTACTTTACAACCCGCATAATCGGCATCAGAATAAGCAACTAAATCAAAGCTCGAATTATGCGGAAACCACAGTCCTAAATTACTTGAACCAGTAATATATCTGAAAATTCGTTTAATAGCCGACATGTGTGATTCTTTTGGATTGGACTGAAATCGAGCACACAAAAACACAGCAAATTGAATGTCGGGCTTGTTGGCAGTTAAATACAACAAGGAACCTATCATGCTTCTGAAGAGTTTTTGGTCCACGGATTTACCTGATTCATCTTGATCAATTTTTATTCAGGTGGACATCGGAGTTGGTTGTGGTTTGGCAGAGGTCAGGTTGAACTTTTTCAGCAGCTCCATTGCATACTTCTTATGATGTATGAACATACCGTCAGCCGTCTGTGTGACCTTCAATCCCAAGAAGAATGTTAGTTCTCCCATAAGACTAATTTCAAACTTCACTTTGCATCAATTTAGCAAAGTCTTTGCATAAGCATCTTTAGTGGAGCCAAAAATGATATCATCTACATACTCTTGAACAATTAGATTTTCTTACGATCCAGTTTTGTGAAAAGAGTTTGATCAACATTACCTCGTTTGAATCTATTTTGAACAAGAAAATCAATTAACTGTTCATACCATGCCTGAGGTGCTTGTTTCAGACCATAGAGTGCTTTGTCTAGGTTGTACACGTGGTCTGGATGCTTTGTGTCTTCAAACCCCGGTGTTTGCTCCACATACACGTCCTCCTGGATATAGCCATTCAAAAATGCACTCTTAACATCCATTTGAAACAGTTTAATATTGTTGCAACATGCAAATGCTAATAAAACTCTCACTGCCTCGAGTCTTGCTACAGGAGCAAAAGACTCATCAAAGTCAATACCAAGCTCTTGGCTATAGCCTTTAGCTACTAACCTAGCCTTGTTCCTAGTTACCACTCCTTGATCGTTTGTTTTGTTTCGAAAAACCCACTTTGTTCCGATCACTGAGTGATTTCTAGGACATGGCACGAGGAACCACACTTTGTTCCTTTGGAACTGGTGTAGTTCTTCTTACATAGCCATGATCCAAGACTCATCTTTCAAGGCCTCTTCTATGGAGTGAGGTTCAAACTGGGAAAGTAAGGCTATGTAATCCATATTTTCAACTTCCTTGAAGGAGGCTCGTGTTCTTATTCCTTCATCAACAATGCCCATCACATTCTCCGGCGGATGGTCCTTAGCAAATGTCCATTGCCATGGTAACTGCTATTCCAACTGATCTTCCGGATTTGCATCATCTTCTTGGGGTTCTTTTACTTCTTATTTTTCAATTTTTCCTTCCATCATTTTGATATCACCGTCATTCAATTCATCGTCCTGCAAAATAGATTTTTCATTAGTACTTTTAGAAGATGATTCATCAACAATGACATGGGGGCTTTCCTCAACTACAAGAGTTCTCAAGTTATACACTCGATAGACTCTTGAGCTAAGAGAGTATCCAAGAAATAGACCCTTGTCACTTTTGGGGTCAAATTTAGCCAGGTCTACCTTACCATTGTTGTGAATGTAACAAACTAAACAAAACGGTCTAAAATAAGAGATGTTTGGCTTCTTATCTCGGTACAGCTCATAGGGGATTTTCTTCAATAGTGGTCTTACCATGGCACGGTTGACAATGTAGCAAGCAGTGTTCACTGCTTCAGCCCAAAAGTACCTCGGCAAGTTGTTCTCGTTTAGCATGGTTCTTGCCATCTCAATTAGCGTCATGTTCTTTCTTTCAACAACACCATTCTATTCGGGGGTTCTTGGTGCGAAGAAGTCATGCGTATAGCCTTGAGCCCTGCAAAAGTTGCTGAACTCATGGTTATCAAATTCCTTACCGTGATCGCTCCGCACGGCTTTGATACAACACCCCTTTTCATTTTGAACTGCCCTGCAAAATGCTTCAAACTCTGTCATGGCATCATTTTTATGTGAAAGGAAGTAAACCCAACAAAATCTTGAATAATCATCCACAATGACAAAGCCATATAATTTACCACCCAAGCTATGTGTTCTGCTTGGTCTAAAAAGGTCAATGTGGATTAACTCAAGGGGCCTCGATGTGGTTAGATCATTTTTGCACTTGAATGATGTCCTTGTTTGCTTATCTATGCTGCACGCCCCACAGACTCCTTCATCAATAACCTTCAACTTAGGCAAAACAACTACCAAATCATTTCGAGACAATTTTAGCAAGACATTAAAACTAGCATGCCCAAGTCGGCGATGCCAAAGCCAAGCATCATTATTATTCCTTGCAACCAAACATAAGTTCTCATGAGAGGCATCATCCAAATCTATCATATGTACACTGTTATGCCTAAAACCAATGAATTTTATCTCATGAGTATTTTTATTTACAACAGTGCAGTGGTTAGAATCAAAAATCACATTGCATCCTTTGTCACACAATTGACTTATGCTAAGAAGATTGTGATGCAACCCTTTCACTAGCATGACATTCTCAATGGCATGATTTTGATTCTTACCTATCTTACCTTCTCCGAAAATTTTACCTTTGTCCTTACCACCAAATGCTACTGTCCCACCATTCTTTTCATGTAGGTCCGCAAATAAATCTTTATTTCTCGTCATGTGCCGAGAGCATCCGCTATCCAAGTACCATCTATTCATTTGAGCTCTCAAGCAGACCTGCAAGCACAACACAAGTACTTATGCAGATTTTGGTACCCAAGCAAGCTTGGGTCCACGATGGTTAGAGACATGAGATGTGTATGATCTATTTCTCATTCTAGCAAAGCTTTCATCATCAAATTTCAGAATTCTACAATCATACATGCCATGGCCCAACCTTCCACAATAAAAATAAGTAATGGTTCTATCCCTTTTTCTCCTTCTTCCTACATTCAAGAATGAATTATCAACATGTGTTTTTGACGAGGATGGAGATGAACTTCTGGGAGACAAATGAATTGAATGTGTTTCAGATTGTAATATTTTTCCTTTTTCAAAAATGGCAATAGCATCCTTCAACTCATTGACTTCATGCCTTAATGATTGAATCTTGTTTTCAGCCATTTCTTTGGCTTGAATACATGCATTTCTTTCCAACATTTCTTGTTCTAAATCTCTTTTCAAGTCTTCATTCATTTTGGTAAAGGTGGATTGGTCCTCTCGTATGCATGAACTCTCATCTTCAAATAACTCAATCTTAGACATAAGAATTTCATTTTCATGTTTCAACTTTTCAGATTCAGATTTTAAAGCATGACAATTCTCACAAGACTTTGCAGCATGCACAAAATGATCAATTTTCTTTTTCAGATTTCTATTTTCAAATCTGATTTTTTTGTATTTTTCATACAAAGACTCATAAGCAATCTGCCATTGTTCACATTTAAGAGATTCGGTTTCAGAATTTACCTCATTAACGTCATCTTCATTTGCCATGAAACAAAAATTCTGAACCAACTCATCCAGTTCATCTTCCTTCTCAGACTCGACCTCGTCTTTCATCACTCCATGTGGCCACCATGGCCTTTGGCTTCTTGAATTTTCCTTTCTTGAATTTTTTCATGAGATCGGGGCACTCACCCCGCATCTGACCAGGTTTTTTACATTCGTAGCAAATAACTTCTTCCTTCTTGCTACTTTCACCTCTGTTGGGACCTTGCTTCCTTGGTCCTTTTCTGAATTGACCACCAAACTTTCTTGTTCCTTTGACAAATCTTCTTGCTCTTCTTGTGATCATGGCAACCAGCTCCTCATCTTCAGTGTTGTCGGTGGAATCATTGTCACTACCCTCTGATTCTTGTGAGTTCACCTTTAGGGCCAATGGTGTGACTACCTTCTTTTTCTTGTGATCGTCCTCGCTCCTTTTGATGTTGATTTTGTAAGTCATCAATGAGCCTATCAACTCGTCCAGAGTCAAACTGCTAAGATCCTTTGAATCCTTGATTGCAGTGGCCTTTGTATGTAACTGTGGTGACAGGGATCTTAGTACCTTTCTGACGAGTTCCTTGTCGGAATACTCTTTACCAAGGCCCTTTAATCCATTCGTGATTTTCGTCAATCTTACAAACATATCAGAAATGGACTCCTCTGGTTTAATCATAAACAACTCATAATCTCGGACTAACAGATTCGCCTTGGTTTCCTTTACTTTCGATGTTCCTTCATAGATCAACCGCAGCTTGTTCCACATCTCCTACGCAGAAGAACACTTGGAAATACATGAGTATTCATTAGGATGAATGGCACACTGTATTATATTCATGGCTTTGAAGTTTTCTGAACACTTCTTTATATCCTCATCATCCCACTCATCCTCATTTTGAGAAAGAGTGTATGGACCCTTGCTAATGACTCGCCACACGTCATACTCTTGGGATCGTAGAAAAACATACATTCTATTTTTCCAATAAGGGTAATTTGATCCATCAAAGAACGGGGGTCTTTGGATAGAATGCCCTTCGGGCATCATCCCCTTGTTTGCCATATAATGGGATCTGCTCTACGACCATGTGGTCGAGTGAAACAGAGACCAAAGCTTTGATACCAATTGTTGAGTCCCGAACGGTGGCAATCAAGAGGGGAGGGGTGAATTGATTGGCCAATTAAAATTCTTTTGGAGTGAAAACTAAGTTAATTAAGCACACAAGCACTTGACCTCACACGAACATGATCACACTTGTGAATGCATGTAAATAAGGGTATGTGTTTGATTAAGGAAGTGGTGTATGCTCAACTCACCGTGAAGGCCACTCGACAAAGAATCTATAAAATCAAACCACAAGCAACACACGGAGTATTTAGGTGGTTCGGGTACACTGAAGTGTCCCCTACGTCCACCCCTCACAGTGAGGATTAAGACTTCACTATGAAGTGAGCCACACACACACACGCTGTGTAAAACATCAAACACACACACACGGCACCCGATTTGGGCTGCCACACACATATACACACATGTTCGTATTTTCGAACACGAACACTACACACAAGAATCTGAATCAAGTTTTACAACAAATGCTCAAGTTCAAACTAAATGATTCTGAGAATAAGGAGTGAGGAATGATTTATCGTGGTTGGAGCTCCCCCTTTTGCTTCCTTGAATGTAATTGAATGCTTCTGCAGGAGGAAGATCGATCCTTGAGGAAGAATGAAGCTATGTCGCACAAACAAGGTTGCAGCTTTGATATCCCACGCAGCTTACTATTGGGGATGATGTGGAGGCTTGATTCAAGCTTCTTCCCTTCACTTTCAGGTTCAGAATAAGGTGGAAGAAGGCCCTTAAGCTGCTGCTATGAACCTACACTCACAAGGGTTAGAAAAATAACACAACTTAAGATTCCTCTCTTCTTTAGGGTTTCATACCCCAATAAGATGTATATAAAGAGCTTGGTTCGTTCAAAGACACCCTAGAGACCAGATCCACAATTCCTGGAATGATTTAGGGATGTTGGACTTGATTGGAAAGACTTTTGGTGCATGTGCACGCAAGTCAAAGAAGACGGCTCAGGTCCGTATCTGAAAGGGTCGACCCTTGGGGTCGACCCTCGTGAGGGTTTTAGAGGGTTTAAAAGGTTCCGTGCCAATGGGTCGACCCTTGGGGTCGACCCTCGGGGCTATTCCGTCCGGGTGAAAAATAACACTACCAGGGGTCAACCCTTGGGGTCGACCCTCGCGTGGATGGGTCGACCCTTGGGGTCGACCCTTGCAGTTGAGAGACAGGGACCCGTCGGATTTAAATTCAAGCTATCAGGGGTCGACCCTTGGGGTCAACCATTGCGACTGGGGTCGACCCAATGGGTCGACCCTTTTAGCTGGAGTTCAAAAGCCCAATTTTTTCAGCACCAGGGGACCTAGGGGTCGACCCAATGGGTCGACCCTTGTTCCAGAACCTCCAAAAGTTTGATTAAAAAGGCCACTAAGTCCAAGAACAAGTCAGAGGATTTCAATTTGGGTTTTTTTTTTAAACATGAGAGGGAATGACATAAACCCAAACCATTCAAGCTAAGATAAGTCCCAAAACCTCTTTAACCTATTAGATCAAATTAATGAACTTTAAACAACAAGATCAAGGGGTAATAAGTTAAAATTGATTTCACCGACCGTCCTTAAGTTCCTTAGGCATTTGGACACATTCCTTGCCCTGCAAAGACATAAATTTAAATTAGATTTGGCTTCGTAATTTGACTTCAAAATGCTTACCCGTTGAGGTTGGTCTTTATCCTTCGAAGCTCCAAGACTTCAATAAGAATGTTGAGCTTTGCAATACTTTTAATGCTAGAATACTTCAAAGAAAATATAAATACTTGTAGTGTTTGGTCATCATCAAAAGCCATCGTATTTAAGCATTTACTCAAGGAGGGGGTTCAACACCCTTGGAAGGCAGCTCCATGGGCGAGGTGGCTTACCAAGGTCCAAAGCCAGCTAGAAAGGAGCGCGGCGTGCTACAACGGCTGACCACCATCCCAGGGCATTTGAGCTCTAGCCCCATGAGAGAGGTAAGTTGTTGGTCATTCAATTCAATTTCATTCAATTTTATACCATTTCCTTCAAGTAGCTTATCTCTTCCTCTCTTTTCTCTTTGCCCTTTCTTCATTTCAGCTTCTCCCTGGCCTGAGATGATACTCCACCTTAAAGTGGATGGCTCCCATGATCCGCAAGTTACCCATATCTGTGACATCTATCCTTAGGTCTTGGCACCTTCATCCTCTTTTAGTGTTAGCCAAGAACTACCCCAAGCTTTCCTTAGATTGGCATAGCATTTAAGCTTTGGTAGAGATATGGCACCCCCAGATCCATACTTTCATGTTCCCATCTTTTGAGGCCACCGTCCTTCTGGAGGAGGTGGAGACCTACTTGTCTTTCCCCAGGTCCAAGGTGGGTGAGGAGGATCTAGTCTGTCACACTATTACCAATGTGGATCCTGCCCTTATCTTAGAAGAGTTCATACCTAGCGCCAAGGACATTCGCACCATAGTAGGCCCTCACCATATCCATCTACTACCTCTCAGCCAGTGGGTGATAGCACATTGTAAAAATAGGTGTGGCTGGAATGAGGCCATAGCTAAGGTCGTTTCATTTGTTTGTGCAGGGCCATACTCTTCCCCTCTGCCGACCATGTCTTAGATGTTCCCATTCTTAGCACCATCAGCGGTCTATGGCAGGGTCTTTCCATCTCTCAGGCCGTCCTTGCCTACCTATATGAGGGTTTTAGCTCAGCTGCCCTAGGGGGTCCACTGTTTGGCTCTATGATTCTCCTAGAGTGTTGATGGGTGTTAGATGAGTTCATTCCTAGGGAGGATGTCACCTCGGTCAGTAGGATTTTTGGGAGCCATCCCTTGTTCTTCATTGGCTATTCTTTCAGGTTTTCTCAGGAGGTGGAGTGTAGGAAGGCAGATAAGAAGACGAGGGACGAGTGGCGCCTCTACATCAACACCTTACCCCTGGATCGATTCATGATGCGCCCGTATTTCCTCCATGGCACTACTCTTAGGCTTCGTAGGAGGCCTGGCTTGGACTTGAGGCTCGTGGGTGACACTGCTCTGGCAATGTACAGCCCGCACCGGTGTTTCCTTCAGATCGGACTACCCCAGACTACACTTCCAGTGCTACCCCATCTTCCCGCGCTACAGGCGAGGAGGTTCTGGTCAGAGGAGGATGAGCAGGCGGTCAGGAGCTCGCTGATCATGTGGGAGGTTAGTAGGGTGCTCACCCTACCGGCGAAGGTGATAGAGCTCCAAGAGGCGTATCAGGCGTATGTGAGAGAGCTGAGGGAGATTAGGCCTCGTGGGGATGCCCGTCTGAGGATTGAGCGATTTCTTATTTTCATGATGTTTAAATAGAGATTTATGCTTAGAAATGTTTGCATTTGAATGAATAAAATGGATGATTGGATTGATTTGAGCTTGGCCTTTCTTGCACGTGATTGAATGAGTTTGAGATAGGATCTTAGGATGAAAATGGCCCACAATGAGATCGCTCTGTTAGATACACGGTTAGAGTCTAACTGCGCTAGAGAGGTAAACGGCCAGACTTGGACCATATGCCCGATCAACGGCAAAGTTAAGAACATGGACCTTTGGAGATGGGAATGGTCTATCGATAGATCGTGGAAATAGTAAAACGGTCAAGAATGCACCGTTCTGGTTTGTGACCGTTCAAGTAAGGACCGTTGATTCATGAATGTGCTAGAGATTGGAACGGTCTGGACAACGCCGTGTGTGTGATGGAACGGTTTGATGTTGGCCGTTGGAAGGAATGAAACGGTTGCCAGTGGACCGTTCAGTGATAGAAGTGTTGAATCTTGTCTTCAACCTGCCCCTGCACACACATAAATAAAGAAATAGATTAAATCTGTTTTGGGCTTAACCCCTTGCCTGTAGCAAGTTAGGAAATGACCGGTTCTTGATTTTTGGTCAAAGGGTAAGCCTTATTAAATAGACAAATAACACAAAGGAACAATGAATGCAATGTATGCCATGAATACAAATCATGATGATGAAAATATTTTTGTGGTTTTGAAGATATTTGATTTTTTGGGAGGTTTTGGAATATTTGATTTTTTAGTATTTTGAAATATTTGATTTTTTTGGATTTGATTTTTTTTGGATTTTAGAATATTTAATATTTGGATTTGAAATATTTTTTTTGGATTTTAGAATATTTAATATTTTTTTTGGATTTTGGAATGCTTGATTTTTTTGGATTTTGGAATATTTAATTTTTTTGGATTTTGGAATATTAATTTTTTTTGGATTTTGAGATGTTTGATTTTTTTGGATTTTGGAATATTTAAAATTTTTTTGGATTTTGGAGCCAGCTCAAACCCGACGACAGGATACCTTCATATCTCATTAGGGGCTTTCCAAGTACAACGTGCGTTATGGGTGACCGCCCATGGTCGGGGTCCAATTTTGCTTAACGGTGCCTCTACCGAGGCCATACCCGGAGTACAATCCAGTCCTTGAAAAATAAAAGAGAGTTTAACAGGGAGGCCGACAATAGGTATAGGGGTTTTTAGGGCTTGAGTTCCTCCCACGACCACCCCCTTTTCAAAGAATTTGGTCTGTTGTGTCGGGGCTTTGTGTCCATCATCGAACCTTCATCTGCTCTAGGCACGCACACGACCGGGCTCATGACGTCCCGCAGGTAAACTGTACTGCCACTCTTGCCATTCCTAGTTTCATTCTTTTGAGAGCTTTTAGACTTTTGAGCTTCGAGCTTTTGAGTGAGCTTTTAGCTTTTGTCTTGATTTTGCCCTTTTTCTTTTATTTCTTTTACTTTTGTGAATGCGGAATCAGGTCATAACGAACTGCCTCTATTTGAGACCTCTCTTTTATCGGGGTGTCTAGATCAGTTCTCGCCCCCTTATTCACCACTTGCCCCTATTTTCAACCGAAAGTGGAGAAAAAATAAGGATTTTCACTTCCCCCTAAGCATGGCCAAGGGAGAAACGGTGTTGCACAAGAAAGGAAAATCGGATCACGGGGGTCGTGTAGTGTGTGAGTGTTGAACGAGGGACCTCCCTTCATGATCAAGTAAAGGACCACCCCGCCACCGGGCCATTGCTGGTTTGACTCTATGGATAAAAATGTTTTAAATACAACCTTTCCACGGATTAGGCAATTCTTCACCTCCGCATTAACAAGACGATACGCATTCCCAGGATAGATTTCTTTATTGCAAACGGCCCTTCCCAATTGGGTTGCAGCTTAGACCTAGGACCTGCTGATCTAATAAGTTTACGTTTCAAAACCATGTTACCCACTTGAAATTTCTTTCGATAACCTTCTTTTGAAAATGCCGCGAGACACGCTTTTGATAAACAGAGACGTGATTGGCCGCGTTAAGCCTCTTCTCATCAAGAGTTCAGTTGGACTAGCAACGCCTCTCGACGTTCGTCGAGATTAAGTTCTTTGTCTAGCTGCACTCTTAGGGAAGGGATCAAGATCTCGTACGGGAGTACCGCCTCCATCCCATAGGTGAGAGCAAAAGGAGTTTACCCGTGGGAGTACGGACGGAGGTGCGATAAGCCCATAGAGCTTCTATCAATTTGTCGGCCCAATCAGCAAATTATGTGACTCACATGTTTTCTTAATGATTTTAAGAAGGGTTTTGTTTGTGGCCTCGGCTTGGCCGTTGCCTTGAGGGTAGTATGGTGATGAATGATGCAATGAAATATTAAATTTCTTACAGAGGTCCTGGAGTTCTTGAGACACAAATTGAGGCCCGTTGTCGGTGACGATATCACTTGGCACTCCAAACCGCGAAATGATATTCTTAGGATGAAGCGGCATACTGTGGTAGCTTTGATTTCTGCATAAGCTTCAGCTTCCGCCCACTTGGTGAAGTACTCGTAGCAGTCAGAATGAAAGATTTTTGTTTAACCTGAGCATTAGGATCACCTAGTGGGCCTACAATATCAAAAGCCCACATGAGAATGGCCAAGGAGCAGAGAGAGGATGGAGAGAGGAAGCAGGAGCATGGATTTTATCGGCATGAGTTGGCATTGAAGACACCTACGGACATAGGTGGAGCAGTCTTCTTCTAGGGTTGGCCAGTAATAGCCCTGCCTAAGAATCTTCTTCGCCAAAGCCTGACCGTTAACGTGCCCTCCACACTCGCTTGCGTGAGCTGCTTCAACAACCTTCCAAGCCTCATCGTCATCTAAACACCTCATAAGAACTCCGTTGAGAGCCGCCTATACAATTCTCCTGCAATAATCGTGTATCTAGAGGCGACTCTTCTGATGGCCTTGCGCTGCTCGGCATTGGCCGTCTCTGGAAGGATCCATCCTTACAATACTGCTCTATTTCATGGTACCACGGCAATTCCTCCTCTTCTATTATCTCCTCAAGCTCAGTAAAGATACTTCCTTCAAATTCTCCCTTTCAGCTTTCTTCTCTACAGATTTCCTAAGGTGGTCAAACCAAGGATCCTGAAGGGAAGGAGCGTCTAACCGCTGGACCACAATGGTCTCAGTGGCGCGACTGAGGGGAAGGCAAGGGAAGAAGCAAGAGACGCTAATGCATCAGCCAGAATGTTCTGAGAATGAGGAGTGTGAATGTAGATGAGCTTACGAACTGCCTAGCCAAGAGCGTGACCAAATCTTGATAGGCTTGAGCTTAGGGTCACGGGTGCGGTAAGTTGAAAGAACTTGACGCAGCACCAACTGAGAGTCTCCTATGATGTTTAGGTATCGCGCGCCCATGATGTAGGCGTGCTTCAGTCCGGCAAGGAGAGCCTCATACTCGGCTATGTTGTTCGTGGCAGGGAAAGAGAGCTGGTAAGCGATGGGGATGGTTACTCCTTCCGGAGTGAGGAGAACGGCGCCGATTCTGCGGCCCTGAGAATTGAGAGCACCATCGAAATGAAGAGACCAAAAGGGAGATGAGTAAGTATAGCCAGGTGCTCGTCAGGAAACTCATCCTGGATTGAATCAGTGCGAGGGATAGGAGAATGAGCAAGATGTTCAGCAATTACGTATCCCTTGATCGCTTTCTGAACAACGAAGGTGATATCAAATTGAGAAAGAAAGCTCTGCCAGCGAGCTAATCTGCTAGAAATGATAGGTTTTTCTAAGAGGTAACGGATTGGGTCCATTCTAGAGATCAACTTAACTTCATGGGCTAGGAAGTAGTGTTTGAGCTTCTGAGCTACCCATACTAATGTTGCGCAGGTCTTCTCCATGGCAGTATACTTAGATTCAGCAGGATTAAACAACCTAGAGAGATAGTATGCTGCCCTTTCTCTTCCTTCATCGTCCACTTGCGCCAGGACAGCTCCTAGGGAGTCATCAATAACAGAAATGTATAATATCAAGGGTTTCCCAGGGACAGGGGGTTGCAGAACCGGGGGATTAGATAGATAAACCTTAAGATCCTCGTAGGCCTTCTGACATTGTTCATTCCATTCAAATTTAGCTCCTGCCTTCAACAATTCATAGAATGGGCGGCATCTTTGCGAATGTTGGGATATGAATCTTCGAATAAATTACAAACGCCCAATCAGACCTCTAAGTTCAGTGATATTCTTAGGCGGTGGCATTTCCATAATGGCCTTTGCCTTGTTCGGATCAATCTGAATCCCCCGCTTGCTAACTATGAACCCTAGCAATTTCCCTGATGCAACTCCAAACACACATTTCTTTGGATTCATTTTCAGCTTATATTCCCTAGCCCTTTGCAACACCTTAGCTAAAATGGCGGGGTGTTCTTCCTTGGACCTCGATTTCACCAGAATATCATCCACGTAGCTTCCATATACACATGCATCATGTCGTGGAAGATAGCCATCATTGCCCGCTGATACGTGGCACCTGCATTCTTTAATCCGAATGGCATAACGACATAGCAGTATGTGCCCCAGGGCGTGGTGAACGAGGTTTTCTCTTGGTCCTCGGGAGCAAGACGGATTTGATTATATCCTGAATATCCATCCATAAACGAGAGGGCTTCATACCCAGCCGTGTTGTCTACCAACACATCAATGTGAGGAAGCGGGAAATCATCTTTCGGACATGCCTTATTTAAGTCCCTGAAATCGATACAAATCGAATCTTTCCATCCTTTTTCATCACCGGGACTATATTTGCCACCCATTGAGGATATAACACAACTCTAATAAACTTGGCCTTATGTAATTTATCAACTTCTTCCTTTATCCTTAAGGCCATTTGAGGGTGGAATCTTCTTGATTTTGTTTACAGGTGTTGCCCCTGGTTTAAGGATAAGTCTGTGTTCAACCAGAGTGGGGTCAAGACCCGGCATGTCCTCATAGGACCAGGCAAAAGAATCGCTATACTCCCTTAAAATCTTGATTAGCTCCTCTTCAACCTGAGGGGGGAGATTAGCGGAAATGATTATGGGCCTAGGGTCCTCTTCAGTTCCAAGATTGATCTCTTTTGTGGGTTCATCCACTGCCGACGACGGTTCGTCAAATCTCTTCAAACCCTATGCGTACAGATAGGCAGTGTCATCCACGTCGCTTTCCTCATCATCGACTGGGTCCTTCTCATCTATGATTTCATATACACCTAATCCGTCATTGCTCCATACCCATCTATCTCCTCATCATCCTCTAGGACAATGGCGGTCTCTACAAACTCAGGACATTTGAGAAGGGCATGACAACGTTGAGCAAGATCTTGGAGGAACCTATCTGGGATGGCTTTAGAGTGACGCGTCATCGGCGCGTGGCAAGTGTGGACGGGTTGGAAACATCGGAACAGGAACCTAACTCACTAGACTCAACTGACTCTATTTCTCTAATCTCAAAAAGTCCTACATCTAACCTAGGGACAGAAAATCTACTGGAAAGGAACTAGGGGCCTCATGCCCCTGGGAAGAATGTGGACAAAACATAACACAATCCTCCACCGAAATCTCTGTTTAAAATTGGCATTTTTTTTGGAGATCGGAGGAAATCATGCAGCAAGAGAGGTTAGAGGAGGAAGTAGGAGGAGGAAGTTGCATGGGAAATAGGGATGGGAAGAGACAAAGAAGAATGGATCAGAAGAATAAAATCACATTTCATGAAGTTTGGCAGTGGGGGAGGAGGAGTAAACAGAGTCGAGAAATCAATCCGTGGGCAGCGCCCACATGCACATGGCACAAACAGAATCTCAAATGGCCTTTCCGTAAAGTACAGGTCGACCATGAGTGGCGGTGAACGGGGAATAAACCCTAATCACTGAAACAGGGAGGCAAAGCGGGAGGGAGGCCAAGAAAAAGAAATGATGGAGCTCCCCTCTTCCTATGACCTCCAGTAAACTGGCTCAACCGGAGAGTGCTTCACCAGCTACATCTCCGTCTTCTTCAAACAAACTTCTTCTTCATGAAATAACTTCTCAAAACAGCTACAGAAATCTTCCATATCACCCACCAGCCCCTTCAGTGGCGGCGGTGGGTCAGCAACTGCACAAGTGGCATCATGGTTCTTATCAACATAGGATGGCAAGCTCTTCAGAGTGCCAGGTTGCAACGGCCCTTTTACGAAATGCTGGCGATAGTGCCACGTTAGTGGCTCGGAGTCCCCCAGTATTGACAATGCAGACTTCTGATAGCCAAGGCTTCTTCGACTCATCTTTTTGCCCCTAGGGACAGGCTTAGTCCGCCCCTGCAATTGTGCGTCGAGGCCCATGTCTGGCTGATAGCTTAGTTTCAATATCATGTGCCATCCTTTCAAATCTCTAATCTTGGACTTGATTTTAACGTTAACTGGTGCAGTGGCGGGCTTGCGTGACGCATATGCCCAAGGAAAGTTCAAGTCCATCACAGATAAAACTGGCTTGTTGCTCGGCCATAGTGTAGGCAGAATATTGTCAGCAATAGCATCCACTGTCTGGACTATAGAGACACTCTTCACCTTGACTACCCGCCCCTGAAATGGGAATTTGAGGCACTAGTGGGCGGTCGAGTGTACTGCATTCAAACTATCAATCCATGGACAACCCAGAATAGCCTTGAACAACGGGTCTATGTCCAGCACATAAAATTCCACGTCCATTTTTAAAGGCCCTAGCTCGGCCTGACCTGTCACAACCCCGTGGCAAGCTCTCCTGGAGTTATCGTATGCTGCAATAGTTGTCGGTGTCGGCCTTAGCATGTCTTCAGATATGTTGCAGGCATGCAACGTGCTCAAGGGAAAAACATTAATAGAAGCTCCCGTGTCCACTAGAGCTGAATCAACGGCCACTTTGTTCAATGAAATTGTAATACATAGTGGCATCTGACGTGCCTCTGGGGGTGCTAGCTCTGACTCAGAAAATGAAATAGATGGCCCCTTTGTGATAGTGGCCAACACTGACGGCAAGCTGTCTACCGCCACGTCCTCGCTAACCATAACTTTCTGCAAAAAAGCCCTTAGGGCATCTTGGTGTAGCGTGGACCTCTTAATTAACTCCAGGACTGATATTTTAGCTGGCATTCTGTCCAAGTGTTGCAACAAATCATATTTAGTGCCAGGCATGGGGTCATTTTCTTCTGCTTCAACTGTTGAGGAAGGAATTGGGGGGTTGGGTGGTGCACCAGTAGAGGGGTAACTTCTGTGGAATAAACGCCCGCTCCGAAGGGCGCAATTTCGTGCCGGCACGGCATCAGATGGACTCCCGATTGGCCGGGTAGGGTGTGTGGAAGGGATAGAAATGGGGGTGAAGATGGTGGAGGCTGGCCTGACGGGCCCTGGCGGAGTGGTGATGGGCGAAGGGTTAAATGGAGGGGTAACGACAGCGGCTATGGCGGCTGCTGGTGCAAGGATTGGCGGAATGGTGAGTAAGGTGGTGGGTGCGATAGGTGACCTAGAGGGAAGGGAGGGTGGAGCAGTGGTCAAGGTGGTGGGCCGGAGAATGGAGGGAACAGAAGGCACGGGGGAGTTGGTGTGGTGGAAGGCCAAGAGATGAGTGGGAGTCTCATCGTCATAAGACCACCCAGCATTAGGGGCTGGGCGGTGAACAACATTTACTTAAGCCGGTGCCGGCGGCTGCTATTGTGGAGCGGGTGGATGATCTGGCATGGGATTTTGGTGAATCCCGAGTTCAGGTGGCTGCTGCTGCTGCTGAGGTTGAGGTTGGGGTGCTGAAACTGCTGCTACTATGGCGCCGCCTGCTATGGCCTCGCCTGTCTTCTCTTCTCTTTAATGTCCTCTATCAACTTATGCATCTGGGCACAGTCAATCCTTTGCCCCTCATGCAAATCATATACTAAATCTCAGAACTAAAAGCATCTGTCTACAGTGTGCCTGGGCTGCCGATGATATATGCAATATCTTGATTGATCAACGGCCTGGTTCCAGTTTTAACGTTCCGGAGGGAGCTGTATGTCACCAGTGTACATCAAGGCCAAAAATATGTCTAACAAAGTTTCAGGGAGTGGAGGATAATGGGCTCTTTTCGGACCCGGTCGAGCAGGCCCAAAACTAGCAGGAGGAGGAACATTATGGTATTGGGGTGGCTACGGAGGCTGTTGTGGTGTGGTGGTGTTGTGGCTGTTGGGGAGCTTGGAAAGGGGGTCGGGGAGCTTGTGGAGTGGAGAACTGGGGGTTGCGTGGAGGTTGTTGGAAGCGGGGTGGAGCGGACTGGTTTGGGAACTGAACAGCCTGCACCTGCTCATTAGTCTGAACTCCCTCAGTAACAGGGCCCTGGGATTTTCTTGTGGATTTGGATTTCTGGGCCTCAAATAGGAATGGATGGGGGAGTCTTTGAACTGGGTCTTGATAAACCGGGCCCGACTGTACAACTGGTGCATATTTGATATGTCGTTCATCGCCAGTATATTCTGGAACGTAGGTGTTGCATTTGAAATCAACATTTTTACTTTTTCTTCTTCCGGGATCTACTCGGGCACACGTGAGGCCATCTGCCTCCATCTATCTGCATAAGTGGAAAAATATTCATCAGCCTTCATCTTTTCTGCTACCAAGTCAGTGAAGGAATACTCCGGGCTCACCCGGTCTTGGAATCTTGTTATGAACTTCTCTTTGACAATCTTGAAACTTTCTACCTCCTCCAAAGGCAAAGTATAAAACCATTCTAACGCCACCCCATCCAATGACCGGCGGAAGAGATAAGCCATGAGGCGATCGTCATGCTGGAACTGCGCCGATTCATACAAAAACTCCCTTATGTGAATGAACGGGTTGCATTCCCGTCGTACTTATGATATGTAGGGAGCTCCGACTGAGGTGGGAAGTGAATGTCCCGGAAGTTAGGAATGGGGACATCGGCGAGAGACTGCGGGCCGACCCGCTTATGGAGGAGGTCAATTTGCTGCTGCATGGCAGCCCATTTATCGAGAAGTTCCCGTTCCGGGAAGGAGGAGACAAAGCAGGAAGAACAGAACCAGTATATGGAGCTGAAGGATAAACTGATGAAGGGGGAAGCCCATAAGATGGATAATGGGCCAAGGAAGGGCCCATATCCGCATGAGCCAACTGGGCGGCCCCTGGTTGCAGACGGATGAAATCAGCCGGGGCCACAAGGGCCTGCGGCGCTGAAGAGACAGTGGTGTATGGATCAGAATAAGAACTCAAGGGGATCTGGGTCTTCCCCTTGTCGAGTGGCTGGTGGGCCGAGGTAGAGGCTTGGCCCGCCTCCATGCTAGGAAACCGGAGGGTCCGAGGATGGACAAGAGTGAGATCAATGGGCGCAGCAGAAGCAGCCCCTAAACCAACAATAGGAGATGAAGTGGCGGCCGCAGACACGCCATGAGAGGGAACTGAAGACGGGGCATCTGTCCCCTGCAGAGCTTGTCGGAGGAGATTGAGCTGGGTAGGATCTAACTGGGCCATCATGTGAAGAATCTGATTGGCTGAGTTCTGAGAGGAAGAATCAGAAAGGGAGGGTTGAGCACCCTCAACAACAATGGTTGGGAGAGGAGGGGCGGTCCCCTCTCTCCCCTGCACATGGGCGACCCTAGGCGGGTCCTCCAGAAGTCCCTGAGGGAGAGAGTCCTCATGGGAGTGAGAGAAATTGTAGGACGACATAGTGGGTGATGAATCGAACAAAGGATTGAAATAGGAATAGAAATGAGAGCTGCCCCTAGGAGAAGATCCTGAGGGTATGAAGCAACTCCACATGCAACACCCACCGACACAAAGGAACAAACCTAAACGACCTTCTAAACAACCAAACAATCAATCAAATGCACTAGAAAGAGAGGAGAGAAGAGGCAATCAATTGACCAACCAAGTTAAAATGATGCACGGCAAGTTTTAGGAGTTCTCCCTTTTAGAACCTTAGTGGATTAATAAAATGACAATTCTCACAACCACAAGGTGCCTAACAAGGGTGGAATGGAAGACTTGGCTGACTTCTAAAGAGACTCTCTCTCTCACGGATGCAACCCTAGACTGGTGTAGTAAGGTACAACCTGCCCGCGTCCGTGTGGGAATCCACGGCTCACGGGGGCTTACGGAGGTCCCGGGTAAGGTCACCTAGTCGGCTCCAAGGAATATGGAGACGAGAGGATCCCCTACCAAGGTAAGAATGCAACTAATATGGAAAATATGAATGAATCATATGCGCACCAGAGTGCATGCAAAATCTAACCTAAATCTAACAAACAATGATCAATCAAGTATAACAAATGAATCAATGATCATGCACAATAGAATGACTGCCATGGGAGATCAAAATAGCACCCAAATAATATGAAAATGATGTGAAATAATGATCAAAATGGCACTCATGGGTGCACTGTAGCACAAAAACACGGTCTAATGGGAGACCGCTCCGGGAGGTAGACGGCCTGAGAAGGACCGTGCAGTGACAGGGAGTAATAATAAACAACAAAATCGTAAAGACACAAAACTAAGATGGCTGAGGAGAAGCGTACCTGATGGAATGGTCTATCGAACGACCGTGCGACCTGTAGAACGGCCCTAAACAAGCCGCAGAGAATCATGAAACCCACAAGCGTATGCAAGGTAATAACGTATCTGAGCCAGCAGACGAGCAGGATCTATTGGAAGACCGTAGAGGAAAATGCATGGTCTGGAGAGGACCACTGAAGCTAACAGGCTCACACAGAAGTAGACAACCGTGAGATGGAAATGAACGGTCTAAAAGTCGACCGTGGAGGCAAAGGAACGGCCAGAACCAGACCGTGCAAGCAATGACAGCGTGACAGAAGGGAAACATGGCGCACCTAAGACTGGGACAGAATGGTCTATCGCCAGACCACGGGGAGACGTGAGCGGCCCTGAGAGAACCGCGTACACCTCCGAGGATAGAAACATAGGTGGATGAAATAGCAATCTGAAACAACTCAAACAAAACCCTAACCAAGCACAAAACATAGATTAGCAAAATAATAGCACGATTGGCACTAGGAGTCCCACCGTGATCGCCAAAAAATGGGATGTTGACATGTTTTCCCACCTTACTCCTTCTTACCTTGTCTTTTCTAAATCGAAAATGTAAAGACAAGCCAAACGAAGGAAAGAAAGAAAGGGTGGAGAAGTGTGTGTGATCGTGATCGCCACCAAGACACGAAGTACCTAGGAGTGCGACGTACCTTGGAAAGAGAGAAAGCACTCGCCCAAAGTTAGCGCTGACAGGTATATACGGCCCTGGAAGAACCGCTCAGTGGACGGGACGGTCGCTCGACAGACCGCTCATAGCGCCGAAGAAGGAAGCGGACGAAGACTGATCTGGCGACAGCACGGTTCCAAACAGCTGCTTACAGGATCTAAACGGCTCGCAGAGGACCGCTCTTATCTGCTAACGGAACGGAAGACGACCGTCAAAGCGCCAGACTCAAAGTTGTGGACTTGATCCTCCACCCCTTCCGTCCGGCCAGAGGGGATGGGCCTCGTGCTATGCTGATGCTGACCTGCAAAACAATACGAAAGACAAGCAAACAACACCCAAATTAGCCCTAAAACGTGTAGTAACTATAGAACGAAATGGAAAATCGACATAATGACTTGGAAGGGGCGATACTTGGGAGGTTTTTAAACCCCTATAGGGCATCAAAAACAAATGGGAGGGTGTGAAATGATGTGAAATAATGCAAAAACGTGGGAAGAAATGGGGAAAACAAGCATGCAATGAATGAACTAAAGACTAAACATCGTGACTAAAACTCAAATCAAATGACTACTCCCTTGAACAGGAGGCTTAGGAGATGTAGAAAGCCTCCCTCCCTGGCTACAGTTCACTCAAAAGTTCGGCAGAGCTTCGCCGTCGACGTTGGATCTCCCCCCTTTTCAAGCTTGGACTACGGGACCTATTTATAGAGCCCTCAAAGTCCAATCTCGAAATTGGATTTTTCAGTGAAAATTAATCCGAGATGATAAAACCAAATTCGTAGATAAACCTTTTATCTTCCACCAGGTTCAAATGGCACCTCATTTGGTTGAGAAATCGCGGAGAAAATGGTGGAGGAAGGTGGAGAATTAACCACGGATGGAGAGAGAAAACCCACATAATCCACAGGTTTCGAGCATGTAAACGGTCATGCGATAGACCGCCCAGACCATTACACGGTCCATCCCTAGACCATCCAATGATGTCGGTGATAAATAAATAAAAATGTGAAATTATCCAATTATCCACTGAACTGACCGGCTGTCACGGCGTTGGACTCTTGAGGATAAAACGGTCTACTGCTAGACCACTCAACAGTGGAACGGTCCAATGCTAGACCGTGTACACCTATCGGTGATAAATCCAAAAAAATAAGATAAATAGATAATTGTCTAAAAAACTAACGAGCTCAGGACTCTGGGAACTGGACGGTCTAACGACAGGTCGTGTAATGGAGATAAACGGCTATCTTCAGACCGTGCAAGGACTTGTCGGTGGAAATTTAGAAAATTAAATAAATATCCATTAAATCAATAAACGGTTCAAAGTAAACCGCCTAGTCACTGAACGGCCAGTCGCTAGACCGCGTAAAGCTTGGGCATTTAAATTGACAAAATGAGATAAATAAGCTCATTTAACCCAAAACCAAGCGAAATCGAGGCCCATTAAGCCTGAATCTGAGAGCAAACCTTGCCAGGGAGGGAGATAACCATAAAACAAGTCCAAAAGCGTGCCTGAAAATAGTCCAATGAGTAATGGACAATTCGAGGCATCAACAAATGATGGTAAAAGGAATGACTCAACTCATAGGTAAAAAATGGGTGTCAACAGCGGAGTCTTACGGAGGCCTTGAAATAGAGGTTCTAGTCCGACTGATGGAATATCTGGTGGAGGGTCCCAACTATCCCAAGAAATTGAGTATCAAAACTGCGAAAAATGGGAGTGACGGTAAGTCATTACCACCAGAGTGGCATGACCCTTAAACAAATCCTAGCAATGCATTGAATAATATGGCTACAAGTCAAGATAACGCAGGAAGATAACGCGGGAATGTGAATATATTGAATCCGAAATTAATCTACTCTTTTTACGAATTATATTGGAAAGAAAGTAATCAAGGGAACAATAACATGATCTGCTCTCCAGATTCAGTCATCTTTCTGTTGTGCCCCTGTGGTCATTTGAGTTATTTGATATTCATGGTTTTAATAATGGCTAAACACTATAAGTCATTGTTGTTTTCCACTCTCATATGACTGACATACGTGATGTTTTGCTCATGATAGATAAGCCAATAAATGGACAAGGAATGGAGTGTAGATGGCAAATGTGAAAGCTCAATGATTGCGCCCTCGCATGCGGATCAACCTGCGCGGTCAGGTCGCGGGGATCAAGGGGGCAACGCCCATTGCGGGGGTTTCTGGGGGCGGAGCCCCCGAAATAAAATTTTGATTATAGGAGCGATATAATCAATAGAAATCTTCAAGACAGTCAAGGTTGATGCCACAGATGAGAACGGGCTGCTAAAGGACTCAAGCGACGGAGCTAAAGGGGTTAACGGACTGACCCGGCATAACCCAGGGTCTGCCCAGCTGGCGGTCGACCGCCCCTGCCAGCAACCCACTGCCTGCAGCTCTCTCAGTGGCGGTCGACTGTCAGCCTAGTAGCGGTCGACCGGAAATTCCAAGGACTAGATTTCTACAGCGATTCTCAGTAGCGGTCGATCGCCAGAAGCTTCCGGTCGACCGCCAGCCCCGAGCCAACAAATGTTGACTTTGTTTTCCACTTTGAGAAGAGCCCCTTTCCTTGTATTTGTTTAACCCCAAAGTCACCCAATCCCCCATGGATTGTGGATCTAGTCTGGGGGATGTCCAAGGACCATTCAAAAGATATAAAACCAATGCAAGAGGGTTAAAAACCCTAGTTGATCATTTTGTTAATCCAAGGGAGATCAAAGGAGGCTACAAGGGTGTGTTCAAGGGAGATGAGATCGAGTACTATAGCCATGAACAGTACTCCGGGGAGAAGTTCTTCATCAAATCCTCAATTGATTCAAGCTACTTCAAGAGGAGATCAACCCCAAGCCAAGTGAAGATAAAGTTACAACCATCATCTTCTTCCTCAACTCAAGTAGATCCAAGGAAGCTCATTTCATAAGGAAGAAGAAGCCATTGTTGCTGAATCAAGAAGAGAGCTTTGAGAAGAAGAAAGAAGCTTCTATTGGTGATCTACATCGTGTGAAGAAAAGAAGATTCAAGATCAAGCAATATCAGACAAGATCTTTTCTCTTTGAGCATATTCTATATCTTGTTTGAGTGTTTTCATAATTTGTTTTCTTTCCATTTCATTCAAACATTTGAAACTGAAGATCATCCCTACCGGTGGTTAGTACGATGACAATCGGAAGTTGTTCGATCTGCGGTGTTGACATCCCTACCTGTGGTGAGTAGGAAGGCAATCGGAGGTCTTTCCGATTTACGGTTCAGTGCATGGCACTAGTGGAGCCTCACCGGATTTGGTGAGGGGTGGACGTAGGACTGGGGATTCAGTCCGAACCAGCTTAAATTCGCGTGTGTTGTGGTTTGCTTGTGCGACTGCTTTGTGTTAGATGCATGCTTAGGTTCAATCTCTATATTGCGTAATCATCTTGCTAAGCAAATCATTGTGTCCTTCGTTAAGCTAGTTATATTCCACTACTATTATCATTATCTAGCTTTAAAGATGGGTGTTCTGCGGAAAGAGGGGCAGATCTATTCACCCCTCCCCTCTAGATCCGCTATCCACTACTCAACAAGTGGTATCAGAGCCTAACCTCTCATTATGGGGTCCAACGACCTTGAGGGAATTGGTGGATCAGCGTCCAAGGGTTTTCTACCTGAAGGACATTCTGTGAATAGGTCTCCTTATTTTACTGGAACTAGTTATCCTTATTGGAAACATCGCATGCAGGTGTTCATTCGCGTCCCAGACTATGAACTTTGGCGAGTGATCAACAAAGGTCCGTATGAGCTTACGGATAATGAGGATTTATGGACCAAAGAACAAATAAGATAATCCACTGTCAACTGGAGTGCCAAACACATTATCCAGTGCTCACTCCATCCAGTAGAATTTTTAAGAGTGGCTACCTGCACAACCGCAAAACAAATGTGGGACAAGTTAAGGGTAATTTACGAAGGAACCTCTGTTGTACGAGAAACAAAAGCCAACATTTTAGTTTCTGAATGTGAAATGTTCCGCATGAAGCCTGATGAGTCAATTCATAATATGTATGCTCGGTTAACTGTTCTTACTAATAGTCTAACTGATTTGGGAAAGAAATACTCAGAACAGAAAATTGTGAGAAAGATTCTCAGATCATTGACTCCCGCATGACACACAAAGGCTACTGTGGTTGAAGAATCGAGAGATCTCATAACTACCAAGGTAGATGAACTCATTAGGTCATTGATGACCTATGAGATCAACCTTAAGAACAAAGAGGCTGAGGTGCCTAAAAAAAAGCCCCTAGCTCTTAAAGCAGGACCCAGCGGTCAAGACACTTCTGATGAAGGTAAGGATTCGACAAGTGAGCGAGATGAGGATGACGTAGCCATGCTCACACGTAAGTTTAGAAAATTTCTGAGAAAGGAAAGTAAGAGCTTCATGAGAGGAAGATCAAAGGTAAGAAATGGTTTCAAATCTAATTCTGAAAACTTTAAGAAATCTGACAAAATCATTTGTTATTCTTGCAATAAACCAGGGCATTTCAAGAATGATTGTCCTGACAGATTCAAAAAGGCTAACAAATGGAAGGGCAAGAAGAAGAACAAGGCCATAGTGTCCACATAGAGCGATGAGGAGGAAAGTGATGACGGAACTAACTCCTTGGACAAAGAAAAAGAAGATCTTTGCCTCATGGCCAAAGGTGACGAAGAAACTGAGGTAAAATCTCCTTTTGAAAATTACACAATTGATGATTGGGAGGAAGCATATATACAACTCATGGAAAAATATGACATGTATAAAAAGGAGAATAAATCATTGAAAAAGAAAATTAACTTGTTTGTGCATGATCATGTCATGAATGATAAGACTGCTCTACTTGAAACTGAAATTGAAGATCTTAAGAAAATGATTAAGGATTTGGAAGAGGGAAGAAAAGAAATGGCTGACTTGGAAACTGAAAATAAAAATTTAAGAAATGAGATTGATAGCATGAAGTTAAAAATGCAAAGCTATGAAAAGGACAGCACATTGAGCAATGAGAAGTATGAAGCTGTCAAACAAGTCTACACTCAACTTCTTCAAAACATTAAAAACCTACTAAAATAGTTGAAGGATAAATAACAATCTTTAGAAAAATTTGTGGATGGAAGAGAAAACCCAGAGGCATTGCTAGGTACCAGAATGAACTTCAACAAGGAAGGGTTTGGTTTTGAACCTACAAACAAAAGGTCAATTGGGCTAAAAACTGTCACATTCGTTTCATCTTCTGAAGCTTCCACCTCAAACACAACTCCCTCACAAAACCAGCAAAAATAAAAGGAGAAAGGGAAGGAAAAGATTGAAGAGGCAGTCACTGAAATTCCTAAAAAGTCAATCCAAAAGCCTAAGAAAGGTCGACCTTCCCCGCAGCATAGGTCAACACTTCCTTAGCCATTGCCTGCTCAATCTTCCAGATATCACCATAACTGGATTGCACATTCACATAGGCCAACACCACCCTGCTTTTGGAAAAATTGTGATTCATGTGTTCACCAATCTTATAAGTCTCAATCCCCTAGGTGGCAAAATAATCTTTTTCAACCCAAAATCAACCAGTGGCCACAATGGGTTAAGAAGCAAACTTCCTCAAACTTCCATAAATTCCAACAAAGAGCCTCCAAACCGAAAATGAATGTCAAGATTGAAAAGAAAAATCAAATCCCTGCTCTAAGCAAACAAAACATGAATGTTGGGAAGATTTGGATTCCAAAAGAAATGATTTCATATTTTGAAAACCTGAAGAGTTTGATGGGACTCAAATTTGGTTGGGGTCCAAACATAATTACTTAATTACTTGTGCAGGAATGTCTTGCAGCCATGCATAACTGGTGGTACCTTGATAGTGGCTATTCAAGACACATGACAGGAGACAAATCAAAATTTTGTCTCTTAGAGGAAAAGGAAGGAGGATACGTCACATTTGGAGGGAACACTAAGGGAAAAATTATGGGAACATGTAATGTAGGTAAGAACCTCTCCAACTCCATTTTTAACATGCTGCTAGTTGAAGGTTTGAAATACAACCTGCTTAGTATAAGTCAATTGTGTGATAAAGGTCACAAAGTGTTGTTTGACTCTCATGAATGTAGAATCATTGAACCAAAATCTGACAAGGTAAAATTTTCTGGTAAGAGAGTTAACAATGTTTACATGATTGACTTAGATGATCCTGCTCATTTAAATCTTTATCTTGCTGCACTAAAATCTGAGCTTGCATGGTTATGGCATCGTATACTATGGCATGCTAGCTACAATGTCTTACATAAACTATTAAAGCATTCAATGGTGAAAGGATTGCCTGAACTTTTTTTAAATAAGAAAACAAATTGTGTGAAGCATGTGCCCTAGGTAAACAAACAAGAAAATCATTCAAGGCTAGATCTGCAAACATGTCATCTAAACCACTTGAGCTGATTCATATGGATTTGTTTGGTCCAACCAGAACTGCTAGCTTAAGTGGTAAAAAAAATGGATATGTCTTGGTGGATGATTACTCTAGGTTCACATGAGTTTTCTTTCTCACACATAAAAATGATGCTTTTGATGAATTTCAGGCACTCTAGCAAGACGGTGAGTTCAAAATCTCGAACATTCAATCTGATCATGGTGGTGAATTTGAAAATACTGACTTCTATAATCTTTACAGGGTTGAAGGTATTTCACACTGGTTTTCTTCACCAAGAACCCCAGAGCAAAACGGTGCAGTTGAAAGAAGAAACCGAACACTCATAGAGATGGCAAGAACAATGCTTGCCAAACGGCAACTCCCAAGGAAATTTTAGGCTGAAGCGGTAAACTCGGCATGCTACATTATCAACCGCTCTATGGTAAGGCCACACACCAAAAAGACTCCTTATGAGTTGCTGAAAGGTAAAAAACCTTCTCTCATACATATGAAAGTATTTGCATCTAAGTGCTTCATCCATAATAATGACAAAAGAGATTTAGATAAATTCGAGCCCAAGAACGATGAAGGTATATTCTTTGGATATTCTGATAGATCTAGGGCTTATAGAATTTCTAACATTAAGAGTCAAACTGTGGAAGAATCACCCCATGTTTCCTTTGATGAATATCATGATGATTCTAACAATGATAACTCTTACAGAAAAAATGATGAAGATGGGGAATTCCTAAGCATGAAGGATAAGAATGATCCTCCACAAGAAGAAACAAAAGAAGATGGTGACCTAGCTGAATCAAGCAATGCAAGGGATCAAGCTCCTAGAGAAAGTAATGATTCTACAAACATTAGAATTCTTAAGGATCATCCTTTAGAAAATGTCATTGGTAGCTTGAATGACCCACCTAGAATAAGGTCACATTTTAGAATTGTGGAAGAATTAGATCAACTTGCTCTTGTCTCTCAGCTTGAACCCAAGAACATTGATGAAGCATTAAAAGATGATAACTAGATAAATTCAATGCAAGACAAGTTAAACCATTTTGAAAGAAATAAAGTTTGGCATCTTGTTCCTAGACCTTCATCACAATCTGTCATAGGCACTAAATGGGTCTTTAGGAACAAACTAAGTGAGGACGGTAATAGAATAAGAAACAAGGCTAGATTGGTGGCTCAAGGGTATAATCAAGAGTTCGGGGTAGACTTTGATGAATCTTATGCCCTAGTTGCTAGACTCAAAGTCATTAGAATTTTACTTACCTTTGCATGCTCCCTTAGAATAAAGCTGTACCAAATGGATGTGAAAAGTGCTTTTTTAAATGGATTGATCAAAGAAGAAGTCTATGTTGAGCAGCCCCCTGGCTTTGAAAACTCTAACCATGCATATTTTGTATACAAGCTAGATAGGGCGCTTTATGGACTGAAGCAAGCACCAAGAGCTTGGTATGAGAGACTAAGCTCGTTCCTCATTGAGAAAGGGTACACACGAGGTAAGGTAGATCAAACACTTTTCACCAAGAAGTAAGGTAAGAACATCTTGATTGTTCAAATTTATGTTGATGATATTATGTTTGGTTCTAATGAATCTGAAATGTGTGAAGAATTTGCTAACCTCATGACTAGCGAATTCGAGATGAGCCTAATAGGAGAACTCCATTTTTTTTCTCGGTTTGCAGGTCAACCAAGGAGAAGATGGGTGCTTCATAAGTCAAGCCAAATACATCAAGGAGCTGCTGAAAAGATTTGACATGACAAACAGTAAAATAATTGCAACTCCGATGAGCACCACAACATCACTAGATTCGGATGAAAATGGTAAATTAGTGCATGCAAAGATCTATAGAGGTATGATCGGCTCTTTGCTTTATTTGACTTCATCCCGACCAGATATCCAGTTTAGTGTTTATCTCTGTGCTAGATTTCAAACTAGTCCTAGAAAATTCCACTTGACTACCGTCAAACGTATCCTTAGATATCTCGCCGGCACTCAAGATTTGGGATTGTGATATCCGTCATCATGTGATTTATCTCTTATATCTTATTCTGATGCGGACTATGCTGGATGCAAGCTGGATCGTAAAAGTACTAGTGGCTACTGCCAATTTCTAGGCAGGTGTTTAGTTTCTTGGGCCTCCAAGAAATAACACTCGGTTGCCCTCTTAACCACAGAGGCAGAATATGTTGTTGCGGGGAGCTGTGGCACCCAAGTGTTGTGGATTAAACACTAACTCCAAGACTACTTAGTGGATCTTGGTTATGCCCCGATTCTGTGTGATAACACTAGTGCTATCAACCTTGCCAAAACTAAACATATTGAGATTAGGCATCACTTCATTAGAGATGAGGTCGTTAAGCAAAACTTTGAGCTAGATTTTGTTGATACTCTAAATCAAATTACTGATATTTTCACCAAGCCCTTGTGTAATGACAAGTTTTCAACACTCAGAAGGGAGCTTGGTCTTTACCGACCTTAGGCCAATAAAAATTGAAATGATGATCTTGTTCAATTTAGTTGTGTGTTTTTGCAGATTGGTTTCCATGCATTGTTTATATGTAATTATGTCATTTTGCATATGGTGTAGTATTGCATGTAGTCATAATGCATAATAAAGTTGAATTCATGTTCACGATGCATTGCATGGTTTGTGTAACATCATACTTGTATGGCCATGGTATATTAAATGTTGATGTATGGAAAGGCTGGTTATGTTTGTCTAGAAGCACTCAATATGCGTGAGGTTTCACCTCCGCCAAGTACCATGTGCCACTGTCGCATATAGGCCATATAGTAAGGGGAACTTATCTTTTTGAAGTATTCATGTATATGTTTTATCTTCATTCTGTTGCCATGAATAAATATACAACCATGTGTTGGGTCATGCATTTTATTTCTGCCAACTTCATGTTCGATCAGGTTAACCCCTGCATGGTTCTTGTCAACCTCTCCTTGACATTCGTCATTCCACTTGATTGCCAACATAACTCCTTGAGTGCATTCACTGCATATCCTTTGGGGGAGTCCTACTGCTATTCTTAATCTCTTGCAATCTAAACTTCATGGCTTATAGTCTAAATATGAGATCATGAGACCGACAGCACTACGGCGTAAGAGCTTTCTATTATATGAACTGATGATTGTCCATTCAATGAAAATGATTCAGATTTAATGATTTCCTTGAAGTTCAGATATATCTTTTGAAATCATCTATGTTCTGTGATTTTAATAGACCTTAACTAAAGAATGCATGTTGTGCCTTGAATGACTCTCCTAAAATCTGAAAATCCAAACGTCATGACAATCTTGGTGATACTCTAGAGCTTAGTATTGTTTCTAAACATCTTGATGAGCTGGAATTCTTGGAAATCAATTTGACAGAGCAATGATATTGTTGCACGGAGAAATATGTCAGGTCATCAAATCAAGTGACGAATGATATGTCATGATGTGCCCCTGTTATCTCTGTAATAATTATATTGGACTCTAGGCAGAGCACTGGCATAATTGCTAAGAAATATATCTTCTCATCAAAGAAATGAGATCGGATATGTCATGACGTGACTTTGCTATCTCTGTTCACTCTGAAGCATAACAGTCAGTCTTACCAAATACCTAGGAATACTGGCATCTAAACAACGTGTATTCTTACGGATATGAGGCAAGTACTAGACTCGATTGCTCGTAAAATATGAGTCATGTGCAATAAACTGTAAAAGATCATGCAAAACAGTGCTGAAATCATAAAATTCCATGTTTTAGTCATGCTTGTTTAGCCTCAATACTAATTTTTGTGCTATTCCCTTCATAGTTATTGAATATGGATGTATAAGACAAGGGACAATTAAACACTGCCATGATATGCACTTTTGGTTCATTTCTATTAAAACTTGGATGTAGCTTCTTTTCGAACTCCATTGTTGATCTCAGATTTCATTAGCTTTGAACCATATATATTGCTCACGGCATGTTTCAGGTTTGCATATAATGGCTTCCTCTTCACTTCCATTCAGCTCTGGTCTCTCAGACTTTTGTAGCCTTCTCCCTCCTTTTTGTTGTTGTCAAAGGGGGAGAATCTGCATATGTGGGTCCTTTGTGAGCTAATACCTTGAGCTTGTTTGTTAGTACCACTTTGTGAGTCCGTCCTCTGTGCGCCTTTGTAACTTGTCAAAGGGGGAGAAGCGAATTATGAAAGGGGGAGAGTGAAAGGGGGAGAGAACCTTCATCTGTGATGGGGGATTGCATAGCATTCACATGCTTTGATCATCCATGCATACATATCCGCATTCACATGCTTTAATTATCATGGAACTTGAGTTGCATATCTTGAGCTGCATATGTTATAAAATTTGTCATCTTGGACATTACAGCCACATAATGACTCACAGTGTTGCCATCATCAAAAAGTGGGAGAATGTTGTGCCCCTGTGGTCATTTGAGTTATTTGATATTCACGGTTTTCATAATGTGTAAACACTATAAGTCATTGTTGTTTTCCACTCTCATATGACTGACATACGTGATGTTTTTCTTATGACAGATAAGCCAATAAATGGACAAGGAATGGAGTGGAGATGGCAAATGTGAAAGCTCAATGATTGCGCCCTCGCACGCGGATCGACCTGCGCGGTCAGGTCGCGGTGATCAAGGGGGCAGCGCCCCTTGCGGGGGTTTCCGGGGGCGGAGCCCTCGGAACAAAATTTTGATTATAGGAGCGATATAATCAATAGAAATCTTCAAAACAGTCAAGGTTGATTACACAGATGAGAACGGGCTACTAAAGGACTCAAGCAACGAAGCTAAAGGGGTTAACGGACTAACCCGGCATAACCCGGGGTCTTCCCAGCTGGTGGTCGACCGCCAGCCCAGGGGCGGTCGACCGCCCCTGCCAGCAACCCACAGCCTACAGCTCTCTCAGTGGCGGTTGACGGCCAGCCCATTAGCGGTTGACCGGAAATTCCAGGGACTAATTTTCTATAGCGATTCTTAGGAGCGGTCGACCGCCAGAAGCTTCCGGTCGACCGCCAGCCCCGAGCCAACAAATGTTGACTTTATTTTCTACTTCGAGAAGAGCCCCTTTCCTTGTATTTGTTTAACCCCAAAGTCACCCAATCCCCCATGGATTGTGGATCTGGTCTGGGGGATGTCCAAGGACCATTCAAAAGATATAAAACCAATGCAAGAGGGTTAAAAACCCTAGTTGATCATTTTGTGAATCCAAGGGAGATCAAAGGAGGCTACAAGGGTGTGTTCAAGGGAGACGAGATCGAGTACTGTAGCAGTGAACAGTACTCCAGGGAGAAGTTCTTCATCAAATCCTCAATTTATTCAAGCTACTTCAAGAGGAGATCAACCCCAAGCCAAGTGAAGATAAAGCTGTAACCATCATCTTCTTCCTCAACTCAAGTAGATCCAAGGAAGCTCACTTCACAAGAAAGAAGAAGCCATTGTTGTGTAGTGGACAGCGGATCTAGAGGGGAGGGGTGAATAGATCAGCCCCACTTTTCGCAATGTGGCCCTCTATATAGCTAGTTAAAATGAATTACAGCGGAATAGAAACTAGCTTCCAAGTGCGTTATGATTTGCTTAGCAAGATAAGCAAGATATATAACAATTCGGTCCTAAGCATGCACCTAAAATGAATCAATCACACAAGCAAACCACACTAGACAGGATTTTAAGGTGGTTCAGACTGAATCCTCAGCCCTACGTCCACCCCTCACGAAAATCCGGTGAGGCTTCACTTGTGCAGCGCACAGAACCGTAAATCGGAAACCACCGATTGCCTTCCTACTCACCACCTGGTAGGGATGTCAACCGCAAATTGGAACAACCTCCAATTGCCTTCCTACTAACCACCGGTAGGGATGAATCACACTTTCAATGTTTAAACAATAATGAAAATGAAACAAATGTGAAGGAACTAAAACAAGAGATTGAGTTGTGAGTGAAAATGAATTGGCCCTTGTATGAAATGTTGATCAGCAACAAGGCTCCTCTTGGCTTCAACTCAATCTTCTTGATTCACCCTTGATTGGATGAATGTTCTTCACGGAGTACTGTTCACGTGAACAGTACCTCTTCCTTCAATTCTTCTCTCTTGATCTTCTCTTTGAATTTCTTTGAATGAATGAAGGAGATGATGAAGCTACCTTGAACCTTGATTGCTTCTTTAGCTTCTAGGAGTTTGAATGCTTGAAATATCACCTTGAATGAGGTGGAAAGAACTTGAATGGATGAAGATGATTTCCTTTGAAGAACTTGAATCAAACCAGCTTCCTTGGATCACTTTGATAGCCTTACTTTGATGTAATCTTCCTTGAGGTTTGCTGGCTTTGATTTGAGCTTGATTCCCCTTTGATTGGATGAAGAACACCTTCACGAACTACTGTTCACGTGAACAGTAGCTCGTCTCCAAGCTCTCTTGCAGCCACCCTAAATCTCACAAGAAGCCTCTTGAAGCATTAGGGTTTCTAACCCTCTTACAAGAGTTTTATAGGCCTTGAATGGTCTATGGACATCCCCTAGACCAGATCCACAATTTGTGGGGGATTAGGTGTCTTTAGGATTAAACAAATCAATGTTGAATGGCCCTTTTCGAAGTTGGAAACAAAGTCAACAATTGATGGCTCGGGGCTGGCGGTCGACCGGAATTCATGGGGCGGTCGACCGGAATCTGTAAAATCTCCAACTTGTCGGTTCTGGGAAAATCGGTCGACCGGAAAAGTAGGGGCGGTCGACCGAAATCTGTAATTCCTGGAGTGTTTCGTTTCTGGAAGAACCGGTCGACCGGAAAGGCAGGGGCGGTCGACCGAAACCTGTAAAACGTGGAATTCTTAGGCTCTGGCAAATCTGGTCGACCGGCCAAGGTGTGTAGGTCGACCGGAAACACCTATACCTGCAAAAATGAAGTGTTAGACCAATGAAACATGTTCATAAGTCAAGATATTCATGTCCTCATCAATTTCATGTATTTTGGGATTGAAATCGACATAGAATATGCTTTAAGTCAAGAAATCAATGAATTTTGATCCCCGCGACCTGACCGCGCAGGTCGATCCGCGTGCGAGGGCGCAACATTCAACGTTCACCATTTCCACTTGATTCCTTGTCCATTCATTGGCGCACCTGTCATGAACAAAAACATCACGTATGTCAATCATATGAAGGTGAAAAACATCAATGACTAATAGTGTTTAGCCATTATCAAAACCAAGAATACATTAGAACTCATATGACCATAGAATGATGTCGAATGACCCAAGTGACCATATGAACTCAAGTGACCATAGGGGTACAACAGCCATTGTTGTTGAATCAAGATGAGAGCTTTGTGAAGAAGAAAGAAGCTTCTGTTGGTGATCTACATCGTGTGAAGAAAAGAAGATTCAAGATCCAGCAATCTCAGACAAGATCTTTTCTCTTTGAGCATATTCCATATCTTGTTTGAGTGTTTTCATAATTTGTTCTCTTTCCATTTCATTCAAACATTTGAAACTGAAGATCGTCCCTACCGGTGGTTAGTAGGAAGGCAATCAGAAGTTGTCCGATCTGCGGTGTTCACATCCCTACCTGTAGTGAGTAGGAACGTAATCGGAGGTCTTTCCGATTTGCGGTTCAGTGCGTGGCACTAGTGGAGCCTCACCGAATTTGCTGAGGGGTGGACGTAGGACTGGGGATTCAGTCCGAACCACCTTAAAATCTCATGTGTTGTGGTTTGCTTGTGCGATTGCTTTGTGTTAGATGCATGCTTAGGTTTAATCTCTATATTGCGTAATCATCTTGCTAAGCAAATCGTTGTGTCCTTCATTAAGCTAGTTATATTTCGCTGCTATTATCATTATCTAACTTTAAAGAGGGATGTTCTACGAAAAGAGGGGTAGATCTGTTAACCCCTCCCCTCTGTATCCGTTATCCACTACTCAACACTTTCTTGAAATAATAGAGGTTTAGTGAGTTCTATATTTAAAACATGTTTTCTAACTACTTCCCTTTTCAGAAATCAGGATATAGACAGACTGGGTTGCTGGAACCCGTGGTTGGACACGGCTTAGGCAGGGCCAGTACCTGCTGGTAGCGGTCTGTCATGGACCGCGATCTGGCCACCTCTGACACATTTTAAAAAAAACTACTTCTGGAAGATAGCGGTCTATTGCGGAACCGCGGCTTCCAGGAAGTGGTCACTGTAGTTCCGCGACCTAGAACCGAAACTCGCCTTCCGGCGAACTCAGACACACCTCGACCAAAAACCCGATTGCGAGCACTATACTACCCAAAATTAGGTAAACTGGTACCAAAAGAAAGAGCATTCGAAGACGCACATGATGGCATATTTTATTAAAGGTTAGGCCTGAGACAAAACCTACCTTAAATGAATTAAGAGGAGGTTGTTGATGATGTCGGAACCCTAACACGTCCTCTCCTCGCTCCCCAAAACCACCCACGATCTCGCATGCCGCCGGCCACCCAAGCAGAATGGAGTTCTCCGAGGGTGTGGCCACCTATTTATAAAGCTCATGGAGCCCTGATAAGCGTGCATTTTCACATATTTATTTATGTCACACATGTTATCTTTGGGGCTTTAACATAGCTAATTATGCAATGTTCACAGTTAAACTCAGTCTTACACTTAATTCAAATTTGCATGGAATTAATTAAATTTTGAAATATGATTTAATTAGTGAGACTTGAGATGTAATTAAAAAGGATAAATATTGCATGATTAATTTTTTTTTGTCTAGGGGTCATATTATATGTTTTTTTAACAAAAACTCTCACCAAAGTTTATATTTATTTATGCCTAGAGGACACGAAGTCGTTGTTTGTGACGGCGACGTCAAAGGAAGCAGGCTCCTTGATTACGTTTGTGTGCACAGAAAGTTACCGTCGAAAGAGAGGTTGGCCCTGGCGTGGAAATGCAAAAGGGAGGCATGTTTTTTCATTTGTCACGATCACACATAAGAGCAAAGGCAGCAGCAAACAGTAGCAAATGTTGACTTAGAAGAGTGGGTCACATGGGCTCTTACGTAGGAATACATGACAAGCACATGGCACATGGGGCAACATCTCACGTAGGTGAACAAGGCTTGGAGGTGGCAACAGCCAAATTAAGTTGATCAAAGGGAGGCTCTAACGTAGGTGAAGAAGGCATGGAGGGGGCAGCAGCCAAAGTTGACCTCTCACCAACTTTTTGTTGGTTATGTATGTCCTCAAGCCAATCATAACATGTACAATCTTGTTCATTAATAATGACAAAGGCTTTTAATATTCATTATGTGTGATTCGTTTATCGTTTCATAATGAAGTCCATGAATAGGCGCAATAGATATTAATTATGATGAGATCATAACAATGAGATTAGTATCTTTTAAACGCATATTCTTAATTGTTCCTAGTCGGGGATATCTGAGAAGGACATCAGATATCCAGTGAGACTAGTACAGGTTGCACCTGCTCATATGATGAGGGTGGATGGTCTCATAGACACTTGTGTGGAGACACTAAGGTGAACCTGTAGGTACTCATTGATGAATGAGTTCACTGAACTGATCCAACATGAATCACTGGATGGTAATATTACCTGACTATCAACCAGCTAGATTCATCGTCACAGTGGCGTGATTGGTCCTTTGACCTAAGACACCAAGGACATCTTGTAAGTGGACTTCTAGGTTTTGACCTTAGCTTATAGATCTCTAGTCATGAGGTCTTAATCAGTTATGTGATCGGATCCAGTGGAATACCTTCGAAGGTGATTGTGTGATCAATACGGGATCATTCGCCCTCGGTAATTTAGAGAGAATGCTCTAGGGAGTGATGCCTAGGAGTCCCTGGCCAGGGCAAGACAACATATCATAAAAGGGAGTTTTCTGGTAATGCTTTTATGGCATCTAATCCAAGTGAGTGTGTGTTCTTGGGTTTGACAGTTAACCATACCCTCAAGCATACTCGAGAGCATTGTACGAGTGAAGGACTATAGTCACGTGGTAACTGTTGACGGAAGGGTTCCTTGAGCGGGTTGCTGAACCCCAATGCCTTCTAGGGTCATGCGGTGTTGCTTGGCACCCAACTTGATCAGAAGCCCAATCAATTATCATGAGATGATAATTAGATGAAGTGTTTATTTAATATGAGATAATAAATAAACTAATTTTACCAATAAGGGGTTATTGGGCTATTGGGCTGAAAACTGACTGGCACTTGGGCCTAGAGGGTCACACGCATATAGGTTCTTTGGTTAGGGATATTAAGTGGGTGTTTATATTAATCAGGGACTTTTATGAAAAATGGAATGGATTAATATAAATACATGCCAAAGGGAAACCCTGGGCCAAGCTCTAGGGTTTTCCCACGCTGTGGCAGCCGCCCCTCCTCAACCTCTTCTCTCTGGTCGCCCCTTTCTCTCTCCCGTAGGAGCACAAGGTCGCATGCCGCCCCGAGTGCCCGTGACGAGGAGTCGAGCGAGAGATCAGCCGGTGAGAGACGAGACGAGGATGATCCCTCAACCTGAGAACCGCGTGGATACCGCTAGAGGCCAGGCACCTGTGCGGCTAGCGGCATCGCTCAGAAGGAATCAACCCTTGGTGGCGGATCCGACTCCGCGCAAGGTGAAGATCTGATCTTCTATTGTTTAGGTTCGTAGAAACGGATCAAGGGTCGAGGGATTTAAGAGAAGAAAATTTTAAATTCCGCTGCATTCTCATATCTCTAATTTCCTATCTAGTCCCCTTGCGATCCTTACAGTGGTATCAGAGCCAGGTTTCCACTTTGATCCAGTTTCTACTTTATCTGTAATTATTTTCTTTAGTTTCCTTGCATCGGTCTTGTCTTCTCTGTTGGGCTATTGGCGTTCATGGGGTTTTGAATCCATGATGGAATGCCTCGAACAGCTGTAGCGATGGTTGCTGCGACCACCTCCCTTGGCCGACCTTGTGACGCCGGTGACCCACCTAGAGGCGTTGTGTGACTGCACCGCAGGTGGATTATTCACTTCGACTTCACCGCAGGCGGCCGTTCTCATCCTCTTTGCGATGATACATGCTAGGGTTGGGAACCCTACCCGTCGCCGCTCATGTCGGGTGAAGACGACAGGGATCGTGGGTCCTTACCAGGTCATGCGGATTCATCCCGTGTTGGTTCGAGCTGTTCGGATCTCTATCGGATAATTTGATTACCTATCCAATAGAAAACACTCGGAACCCTATTGGATAGGGCATACCGTGGGACCGGGGTGGGCGCTGCCCCCCCCCCCTTGACCCCCCCATCGTGACCTGACCGCGCAGGTCGATCCACGTCTTTGTACCGCCTTAAAATTCGTTTAAGGGTAAAAGACAAATGGAATGGTTCCATATCGGTGGAGGGATGCATAGGAACTTATAGATAATAATTTCAGATTTTTTTTTTTGAACATGTTGACATGTTACAGCTTTTAAATGTAGATTTAAAGGCATGATAGAATATGAAATTTTTGAAAATGATCCATGCACCCAATTTTGATTGGATCCCTGGTTTTATGAAAACCAAAGCTATTTATTTTTGAAAATTCAACCTCACTTGATGTGCTTTATCATGTGTGGTGTGATTAAATGTTAATCGTCGGTGGTCATGGATATGCACTTAAAATATTTGTTGTCATGTGATGATATGTGTGTGGATGTGAAGTTGTATGTCGGTTTGATGGATGTGTCATTTATTGAGGCCTGTGAGCCTCCCTTTATATCTCCACTCCGATGTAATTCTACCTCCCTCCATTTATGTACTCGCCATAAGGCAATTTCTCATTATGAATGTAAATTCTATTGTATTATTTACTTTGTAATCGAACCTGCCTATCGAGGAGGAGCGAGGATGATCCACAACTGCAGCTAAGAAAACTTCAGAAGATGAGATCTATTGAGTTTGTGTATGCTGCAGGTTAATATAATTGTTATATTAATTAATATGGTGACTAATTGTGTGGCTCCGATTGGTCACCGTGCTATCCATGACCACCACCAATATCATGTATGGGTAATGCATGCTTCTTTTATTTGATTATGAATCAAATGTTATTATCTAGGTATAGTAAATATCCATATATATGATATATTTATTTACTATCACTTAGGATGAGACCAAGATAAAATTTGTCAAAATCCCTCCTCGTTCAAATTTTAAGCTGTAGCGCAATCATTAAGAATGAGCTGCGTGGCCCTCCATCATTATAGTTTTAGGATTGAAATCAGATTAGACATGTTTGTTGTGCTATCCATAAGGCTTATCAAATCCGAGGATAAACTAAAACTATGGTATGATGATACCTTAAACGGGATAGAGAAACGGTGCAGCTTTGTTGTGCTATCCACAAAGGATACATCCGAATCTATGCCTGTAAAGTAATGATGGTACTGCTTAAACTGGACTTTAATGGCTTGTTGTGCTATCCACAAGGCTATCAATGATCCAGGGGCCGAAATATGATCAGATATTGCAAGAGTTGCAAGTGTCAAGAGTTGACTGCTCTCTGATCATGGTGTGGTTTGTTGTGCTATCCACAAGATCATACTATGAGTCAGTGAGATTCTGATCCCCGCTAGGAGACCGTCGGCGTCTCTCGTTCTGTATATTTGAGGGTTATACAGTTCGTCGAAAATAGTGGGAGTAAATCTTGATTAAAGTCCTGATCTAGATTTAACCATTATTAAGAACATCTGCTTAATGCTCTTACATTTCCTTTGTAGGCAAAAATGTCGTCAGGTAACCCACTTCGTGGCATATTGGATGCCAACAAATTGACTGGCCCTAATTACTCTGACTGGCTCAGAAACCTGAAGATTGTCCTCAGGTCTGAACAGATTGCCTATGTCCTGGAGGGTGAGATTCCCCCTGAACCACCCCTCGATGCACCTGAAGGGGAGTTGATCGCATATGCGAAATGGAAAGAGGATTCCATTCTAGCCCAATGCTACATGCTTGCCTCAATGAGCAATGAACTGCAAAGGCAACATGAGAAAATGGATGCTAGATCTATCATGTGCCACTTGCAGGAGCTTTTTGAGGAGCAAAGCAGGGTCGAGAGATATGAGATATCTAAGTCCCTGTTTAGAGCTAGGATGGCAGAGGGCACTTTAGTGCAGACCCATGTGCTGAAGATGATAGAATGGATTGAAAGGCTCGAGGGACTGGGTTTCACTTTTGATAAGGAGCTGAGTACCGACTTGGTCCTTCAGTCACTGCTAGATTCATACTCCCAGTTCATTGTTAACTTTACAATGAACAAGATTCATGTTAGCTTGGCTGAGTTGCTTAACATGCTTAAAACTACTGAGGGCAACCTTCAGAAGGAAAAGCCCGCTGCTCTTATGATTGGAAAGTCCAACAAGATGAGAAAAGCAGCCCAAGCCTTTAGGAAAGGCAAAGCAAAGCAGTAGACCAAGCAGAAACAAACTCAAAAGAAGGACAAAGGCAAAGGAGTGGAAAAGGGCGAGTGCTTCCACTGTAACCAGAAGGGTCACTGGAAAAGGAATTGCAAGGAATATCTTGCATTGAAGGCTCAGGAGAAAAAGAAGCTTGGTGAAGCTTCAGGTATCTATATGATAGATCTTCACTTGTCTATTAGAGATTCAACATCATGGGTATTAGATACTGGATGTGCTGCTCATATCTGCAATGATGTGCAGGTACTGACAAGTAGAAGAAAGTTGAGCAAGGGCGAGGTCAACTTGAGGCTTGGAAATGGCGCAAGCGTTGCGGCGGTTATTGTTGGGACTATAAAGCTCAAGTTACCTTCAGGAGATATGATCATATTAAATGACTGCTATTTTGTTCCAAGCATCATTAAGAACATTATTTCTGTTTCTTGCTTAGATAGAATTGGATACAAATTTACCATTGGGAACAATAGTTGTTTAGTTTATTTTAGAAATAAACTTGTTGCTTTAGCACATTTGGTGAATGGTTTGTATCTACTTGATATTTCTTATGATAATCTCCACTTTGATGTTTCTCCTAAGAGAAGTAGGAATAGTGTGAAGTTAACCTACTTGTGGCATTGTAGGCTTGGACACATTGGTGAGAATAGGCTTCAGAAGTTGCATAAGAATGGATACTTGGATCCATTTTATTATGAATCATATGCAACTTGTGAATCTTGTTTAATGGGTAAGTTGACCAAATCTCCATTTAGTGGACATGGAGAGAGGGCCAAAAACATATTGGAACTAATACATTCAGATGTTTGTGGTCAAATGTCTACCCAAGCCAAAGGTGGCTACTCATACTTCATTACATTCACTGATGACTACTCCAGATTTTGATATGTGTACTTAATGAAGTACAAGTCAGAAGTCTTTGAAAAGTTCAAAGAATTCAAGAATGGAGTTGAGAAGCAAACTGGAAATAGTATTAAAACTCTTTGATCAGATCGAGGAGGTGAATACTTGAGTACGGAGTTCATACAATTCTTAAAGGATAATGGTATCCTTTCTTAATGGACTCCTCCTTACATACCACAGATGAATGGTGTATCAGAAAGGAAAAATCACACATTGTTGGACATGGTGTGATCCATGATGAGTTTCTCAAAATTACCAGTATCCTTATGGGGGTATGCGCGAGAGTCAGCAGCATATCTTTTGAATAGGGTTCCCAATAAATCTGTGTCTTCTACTCCATATGAGATATGGAAAGGTAGAAAGCCCGACTTTAAACACATTAAAGTGTGGGGCTGTCCAGCCCATGTGAAGAGACATGACGCATATACATTGGAATCCAGAACCGATAAGTGCAGGTTTATTGGATACCCAAGAGAAACATTTGGGTATTACTTTTACCACCCCAGTGAACAAAAGGTGTTTGTTGTCAGGAGAGCTGTCTTCTTGGAAGAGGAATACCATATGCAGGAAGATAGTGGGAGTAAAGTAGATCTGGAATAGGTTCTAGATCCACAAACCATGCAAGCTTCATCAGATGAGCCATCGGTTCCGAAGCCAATTCAGGAACATACATTGGTACCCCGTAGGTCTGGTAGAGTACCAAAACAACCTGAAAGATATGTTGGACATATCGATGAAGGTGCATGTTATACTGAGGATGGTGATCCTCAGACCTACATAGAGGCCATTGAGAACCCACACTCTGTGAAATGGCAAGAAGCAATGAATTCTGAGATGCAGTCCATGTACACCAACCAAGTTTGGAACTTGGTAGACTTACCTGAAGGTATTGTACCTATTGGGTGCAAGTGGATTTTTAAGAGAAAGATTGGTGCAGATGGATAAATCGACACTTATAAGGCAAGGTTGGTGGCAAAGGGTTATCGTCAAAGGCAAGGGGTTGACTATGATGAAACTTTCTCACCAGTTGCCATGATAAAGTCGATCAGAATTCTTCTTGCCATTGCGGCACACTTTGATTACAAAATTTGGCAGATGGATGTGAAGACTGCATTCCTCATTAGAAATCTTGAGGAAGAAGTGTATATGATACAGCCCAAAGGCTTCACATCCAAAGAATTTCCAAATAAAGTATGTAAGCTTAAAAATCCATTTATGGATTGAAGCAAGCCTCCCAGAGCTGGAACATGAGGTTTGATGAGGCTATCAAATCTTATGATTTCATTAAGAATGATGATGAACCATGTGTGTATAAGAAAACTAGTGGGAGTGCAGTCACTTTTCTTGTACTTTACGTTGATGACATCTTACTCATTGAGAATGATGTGGGAATGTTATCATCATTAAAAGTATAGTTATCAAAGAACTTCTCCATGAAAGATTTGGGAGAAGCATCCTACGTATTGGGAATATGTATCAATAGAGATAGATCTAAGAGGATGCTTGGCTTGACCCAATCCATGTACATAGTACCATTGTCAAAAGGTTTGGCATGGAGAATTCCAAGAGAGGTCTCATACCAATGAGACATGGAATTATTCTCTCTAAGGACCAATCTCCCAACACTCCTGAAGAGAGGGCATACATGGATAGAGTTCCCTATGCCTCTGCGATAGGGTCTATCATGTATCCCATGATATGTACAAGACCTGATGTGGCATTTGCTCTAAGTGTTACGAGCAGATATCAGGCAAATCTAGGTGATGCACACTGGAAGGCTGTGAAATGCATCCTTAAGTACTTGAGAAGGACTAAGGATATGTTTCTAATTTATGGAGGAGGAGACTTGAAACTACGAGCATACACTGACTCAAGTTTCCAGTCTGATCATGATGGTAGTAAGTCTACTTTTAGATTTGTGTTCACATTGAATGGTGGTGCAGTGAGCTGGAAGAGTTCCAAGCAAGAAACCACTATAGATTCGACGACAGAAGCTGAGTATATTGCTACAGCTGAAGCCGCCAAGGAGGTAGTGTGGATGAAGAAGTTCATCACCGACCTTACAGTGGTGCCGAGTATCTCTGATCCAATCCCATTGTTATGTGACAACAATAGGGATATTGCACAGGCGAAAGAGTCGCGGTCTCATCAGAAGTCGAAGCACATTCTAAGGTGATTTCATCTGATCAGGGAGATTATTCACAGAGGAGATGTATTGGTGGAAAGGGTTCCTTCCACTGATAACATAGAAGATCCATTGATGAAGCCTCTGACTTAAATCGTGTTTGAACGTCACCTAGAGTCTATGGGTATACGACATAAAGGTGATTGACTTTAGTCCAAGTGGGAGATTGTTGGTTATGTATGTCCTCAAGCCAATCATAACATGTACAATCTTGTTCATTAATAATGACAAAGACTTTTAATATTCATTATGTGTGATTCGTTTATCGTTTCATAATGAAGTCCATGAATAGGCGTAATAGATATTAATTATGATGAGATCATAACAATGAGATTAGTATCTTTTAAACGCATATTCTTAATTGTTCCTAGTCGGGGATATCTGAGAAGGACATCAGATATCCAGTGAGACTAGTACAGGTTGCACCTGCTCATATGATGAGGGTGGATGGTCTCATAGACACTTGTGTGGAGACACTAAGGTGAACCTGTAGGTGCTCATTGATGAATGAGTTCACTGAACTGATCCAACATGAATCACTGGATGGTAATATTACCTGACTGTCAACCAGTTAGATTCATCGTCACAGTGGCGTGATTGGTCCTTTGACCTGAGACACCAAGGACATCTTGTCGGTGGACTTCTGGGTTTTGACCTTAGCTTATAGATCTCTAGTCATGAGGTCTTAATCAGTTATGTGATCGAATCCAGTGGAATACCTTCGAAGGTGATTGTGTGATCAATACGGATCATTCGCTCTCGGTAATTGAGAGAGAATGCTCTAGGGAGTGATGCCTAGGAGTCCCTGGCCAGGGCAAGACAACATATCAAAAAGGAGTTTTCTGGTAATGCTTTTATGGCATCTAATCTAAGTGAGTGTGTGTTCTTGGGTTTGACAGTTAACCATACCATCAAGCATACTCGAGAGCATTGTACGAGTGAAGGACTATAGTCACGTGGTAACTGTTAACGGAAGGGTTCCTTGAGCGGGTTGCTGAACCCCAATGCCTTCTAGGGTCATGCGGTGTTGCTTGGCACCCAACTTGATCAGAAGCCCAATCAATTATCATGAGATGATAATTAGATGAAGTGTTTATTTAATATGAGATAATAAATAAACTAATTTTACCAATAAGGGATTATTGGGCTGAAAACTGGACTGGCACTTGGGCCTAGAGGGTCACACGTATATAGGTTCTTTGGTTAGGGGATATTAAGTGGGTGTTTATATTAATCCAGGGACTTTCATGATAAATGGAATGGATTAATATAAATACATGCCAAAGGGAAACCCTGGGCCAAGCTCCAGGGTTTTCCCATGCTGTGGCAGCCGACCCTCCTCAACCTCTTCTCTCTGGTCGCCCCTTTCTCTCTCCCGTAGGAGCACAAGGTCGCATGCCGCCCCGAGTGCCCGTGACGAGGAGTCGAGCGAGAGATCAACCGGTGAGAGATGAGACGAGGACGATCCCTCAACCTGAGAACCGCGTGGATACCGCTGGAGGCCGGGCACCTGCGCGGCTAGCGGCATCGCTCAGAAGGAATCAACCCTTGGTGGCGGATCCGACTCCGCGCAAGGTGAAGATCTGATCTTCTATTGTTTAGGTTCGTAGAAACGGATCAAGGGCCGCGGGGATTTAAGAGAAGAAAATTTTAAAATTCCGCTGCATTCTCATATCTCTAATTTCCTTTCTAGTCCCCTTGCGATCCTTACACTTTTCTTCCCCCCCAGATGTAGTCACCACTTATGCCTATGGTGATCCTAAGGAAACAATGCTATGTGGATGTTTTAGTCTATAAATAGACCTGTGCGGGGAGTTCGTGGGGGGTTGGATGGCTATTGTTTGGAGTTCTTTTGAGAGTGCATTGGTGGTTCTGTGAGGCAGGAGATGATTTAGAAAGGGAAGTTCTTTCTTCCATTCTTTTTTTTGGGTGTTGTGCTATATAGCAGGGAGCAAGTGAAGGCCTCCTTGTTATTTGTTGCAATTTTGTGATTCCTCCTCTTAGTTATTTATTTCGAACATCATTTTTATTTTATCACAAACATCACTCATCTTTTGTTTAATTCTCTTCACTAAGTTCTATGTAGAGTCGTCTTTTATATTTTGTGCAAGTGTGATTTAATTATTTCACTCAATCTATTTTCTTACAAGTTTGGTGATTATGGTGATTGTCATTTTCTTTTCATTTGCCTCATTAATTCTTTTATCCTAACTTTTCATTGATCCTTCATTTTGTTTATTTAATTTTAATTTCTCAATTTTAATCTGAAGTTTTTCAACCAAACTCTGACGTTTTTAAATCTTCGAACTCAAGATTTTCAACTCTAAAAATCTAAACTCTTTGGTAGATTCGACTCTGTCTCACCACTTAACTATTCTCTTTAATTTGTGGGTCGAATATTTAAATTTGGTAGTGGGCATATTAATGACGTGCATTTCCCACTATCAATTTTGTGTGCCGTTGTCGGGGATTCCCTCACGGACACCGGGCATGTTGTACCAAGAAGCACCTTGGAGTTAGCTTGCCCTTGGAAGTTAAAAAAAAAGAAGAGTAGTTTTGGAACTTGTTGCTACTTTGGACAAATCGGTGTCTAGGCTAGAGGTTGAGTGACAAACGTCTAAGCGGGCTTGTGGTTATTTAATTAGGTCCCTACGAAAGTAGGGGCAGCCTTCCACAACACCACCTTTTACCTGGCCAGTGGATTAACTTTGTAGTAGGTGCCGATTCTTCTTTTGTTAAAAAAAACCATCATTTTTGCATGTATCATTCACATAGTTGTTGATTTATTTACTGCCACAAATATAAAAATAACACACATTCTTTGGGTCCTATTGCAATGCATGCACGGTAGGAGATCCCTACATCCAATCTTGTTAGGACCGATAGGTGAAATTGAGAGGTTTGTGCATCTTAGAAACCATCATCAACCTAACCTCATCGCAGATCATAATCAACAAGAAGCTCCCAAACAGATGAATGATTATTTTATGCCAAATCAATATCAACCATCATTCTATGTTCAAGCACCATAAAAATAAGCCATCCAATATGAAATCAAATCAAGTACCATCCAAATGTTGCCATCATTTTATAGTAATACAAATGAAGATCCTTACAAACACCTTGATGAGTTTCTCCAAATTTGCTCAACTGTCAAAATCCAAAACTTCAATGATGATGCCCTTCGATTGACTCTATTTCCATTCTCTTTGAAGGACAAAGCCAACTATTGGTTAGGAGCCTTGGGTAAACATATAGAAACTTGGGCAGAAATGCAAAAAGAATTTCTTAAGAAGTTTTATCCCATAGGTAGAACAAATATAATGAGGAGAGCCATCATGGGGTTTACACAAAATCCTGAAGAACAAATTCATGAGATATGGGAGAGATTAAAGGATTTACTTAGGAATGCCCCCATCATGGATTATCAAGGTGGCAAATTGTTGAATCTTTCTATGAGGGATTAACTGACAACTATAGGCAAATGGTGGATGTGTCATGTGGAGGGGCCTTCATGAGTAAGAGTGAAGATGAGGCATACGACCTATTTGAGATGCTTAGTGAGAACTCTATTAGTCATACCTCACTTTCATCATATGAAGGAATGGTTTGACCACCAAAAAGGGTAGGGCTTTATGAGGTGAAATATCAAGGAGAGGTTGAGAATAGGATGGACATTAATGCCCTCACTCAAAAGTTGAACAAAATGGACGTATTGGCGTAAAAGATGGAGAAAGTAGACCAATCGGCTCAGAAGCTAGATCAATTGTTAGCAATTAATAGGCAGGAGCCCACTTTCTCATATGCTTCTCACTCTCAACCATTCTCAGATTCTAATCCTCAAGAAGTTTGTGTTCTTTGTTCAAGCCCACATCACGCTGTTTCTGATTGCCCTATAGCGGCCCAACTCCCTCCGTTCATCCAAGAACAGATTTTCGCTGCTCAGGGTGTCTCCAAGCCGGCCTATGATCCATACTCTAACACCTACAATCTAGGCTAGAGAAATCATCCAAATTTTTCTTGGAAAAATCACCAAGGACCATCCCCATCATCCAATCCCTCCAATCATTCAGTTCAAAAACAACCATTCCAAGTTCCGTTTCAGTCTCATCAAAAATTGTATACACCTCAAAATCAATTTCATCAACCTCAAGCTCAGCTTTCACAGGCCCCATACCCTCAAGCTCAATTTTCTTAGGGCCAATATCATCAATATCCTCCATTCCGATCTAATCAAGATCAAGTTCTATCTCATCCCCCTCCTCATCCTAATTTTGAGGACAAATTTGAACAACTCCAACAACTGATTCTTACTCAGCAACAATCCATCACTAAGTTGGAAACTTAAATCGGGCAACTCGCTGTTGCTAGCATGAGGAGAGAGGTAGGTTAGCTTCCAAGTCAACCTATAGCGAATCCAAAGAATGACCCTCCTGACTTCCCTCAAAGAGCTCCTCTCCCTCCTCAACCTGGTCCACCTCAGCCTCCCCTGCCTGTATGTCCTTAATTTGAGAACGCTAAGGCCATATCAACCCTTAGGAGAGAAAAGATTTTAGAAGATCCATATAAGACTAAGGAAATGGGCAGTAGTTCAGCCCAAGGGGCCCAACAGGAAGAAAGTGATAGTGAGGATGAGGAGCCCATGATCATAAGAGAAGGAAAAAGGAAGCTGGAAGATGAGGAAAACAAGATGAAAAAGGATAAAGGAAAAGGAAAGCTTGAGGAAGAACCCCATCATTATGTGCCAAAGGTGTTTTTCCCACATGCATTGAAGTCAAAGGCTAACAAGAAACTGCCGGTCCAACAAGAGAAGCTGACGGAGTTATTCAAGCAAGTGAATATCAATATCCCGCTCCTAGACGCGATTAAGCATGTGTCGGCATATGCAAAAATTTTAAAGGAGCTTTGCACACCAAAAAGGGAACCTATGGTAACTACCCAAAAGATCCATTTGTCTGAGGATGTCAGTGCGGTGGTTATGAACCACCTTCCAAAAAAATTGAAGGACCCTAGTGCCCCGTTGATCTCTTGTGATATAGGTGGAGTTACTTTTGATCGGGCATTGTTAGATTTGGGAGCCAATGTAAATTTGTTGCCCACCTTCATTTATGAGTAATTTGATCTGGGGGAGTTGAAGCCAACATCTATAATCCTTCAATTGGCCGATCGATCTGTGAAAATACCAAGGGATTTACTTGAGGATGTTATTATGAAAGTTCATGAATGTTATTTCCCAATGGATTTCTTGATTTTGGACATAGCCTCGTCCCAAGAGCTTAGACGTACACCAATTTTTTTGGGATGGCCCTTTCTTGCCACAACTAAGGCCAACATTAATTGTGCCATGGGAATGATGGATATATCTTTTGGAGGAGAGAAAGTATCTTTGAATATTTTTAGGGCATCACAATACCCAAACCAAGCGGAGGAATGTCATGATGATGATATAATTGAAGACTTAATGGATGAGAGTCTGGATGATACTAAGGATACCATAGAAGAAGGTAGCATGCTTCAAGACTCATCTCTCTCTTCTGCACCTTGGTCTAGGGTAGAGCCACTTCCTGCATTACAGTCCGAACCTGTCCTGCCATCTCTTTAACATCCTCCTACTCTTGAACTCAAACCTCTCCCGGACTCCCTGAAATACGTGTATCTGGGCCCTGATCACAATCTTCATGTTATCATTGCCTCCAATCTAACCTCAGCTCAAGAATCCAAAATCTTAGATGTTCTTAAGGAGCATAGAGGGGCAATAGGTTGGCCAGTGGCAAACTTAAAAGGGATTAGTCTGGATGTTTGCATGCACTACATTTATTTGGAGAGAATGCTAAACCAAGCAGGGAGATGCAGCGACAGTTAAATCCCAACATGAAGGAGGTGGTGAAGAAAGAAGTGGTGAAGTGGCTGGATGCTGAGATTATTTATTCCATATCGGATAGTAAGTGGGTCAGTCCAACGCACGTTGTTCCGAAGAAATCAGGGCTGACCGTGATTCAAAATGAGAAAGGTGAAGAGGTGCCAATGAGACTACAAACAGGGTGGAGAGTCTGTATTGATTACAAAAAATTAAACTCAATGACAAAGAAAGATCATTTCCCTCTCCCGTTTTTGGATAAAATTTTGGAGAAATTGGCTAGGCAAAGATACTTTTACTTTTTGGATGGTTATTCCGGGTACAACCAAGTTGCTATTTATCAGGAGGATCAAGAGAAAACTACATTCACGTGTCCTTATGGCACGTTTGCATTTCGAAGGATGCCGTTTGGGCTGTGTAATACACCTGCCACCTTTCAGCGATGCATGATGGCGATCTTTTCTAAAATGGTGAGATAATTTTTGGAGATATTTATGGATGACTTCTCAGTCTTTGGTGCATCATTTGAAGAATGCTTGGAAAACTTGAAAAAGGTGTTACAAAAGTGCATTGAGTCTAATTTGATGCTTAGCTGAGAGAAAAGTCATTTCATGGTAAGAGAAGGAATCGTGCTAGGGCATATTGTTTCGAATAGGGGGATAGAAGTAGACAAGGCTAAGGTGGACTTGATTTCCAATCTTTCTCCCCCGACTTCTGTTAAGCAAATCCGTTCTTTTCTCGGCCATGCAGGTTTCTATATGAGATTCATTAAGAACTTCTCTACCATTGCTCGTCCGCTTACTCAACTGTTACCCAAGGACACTCCTTTCAATATGGATGATTCTTGTTTAGAAGCATTTCATTTTTTTAAAGCGGCCCTCACTCAAGCCCCAATTCTTCAATCTCCTGATTGGTCGTTGTCGTTCGAAATAATGTGTGATGCTTCAGATTACGTAATAGGAGTTGTCCTAGGTCAAAGAATTGATAAGAAGCCCATGGTAATCTATTATGCGAGCCGCACCCTCGCTGATGCTCAGATGAACTATACTACCACAGAGAAAGAACTTCTGGTTGTTGTGTTTGCCCTAGAGAAATTCCGTTCTTATCTTTTAGGGGTGAAAGTTATTATTTATTCAGATCACGCTGCTTTAAAATATTTTCTCACTAAGAAGGATGCTAAACCCCATTTGATTTGATGGATTCTCTTATTACAAGAATTTGATCTGAAAATTAAGGACAAAAAGGGGTTAGAAAATGTTGTTGCTCACCATCTGTCACGTATTGTCATACCTACAAGCACTCCCATGTCAGATTCCTTTCCTGACGAGCATCTTCTTGCTATTTCTCACTCTTCAATCCCCTGGTACGCTCACATAGTCAACTACTTGGCAGTAGGATAGATCCCGGGAGGGTGGACTAGACAGGAAAAGAATCACTTCTTTGCAAAGGTCAAGCACTACTTTTGGGAGGACCCAGAGCTATTACACATGGGCCTTGATCATATAATTAGAACGTGTGTCCATGAAGAGGAGCAACAATCTGTGTTGAACTTTTGTCACACTCTGGCCTGTGGAGGCCACTTTTCGGGAAAGAAAACTACAGCAAAAGTTTTACAGAGCGGAGTGTACTGGCCCACGTTATTTAAGGATGCATATGAATTTGCCCAAACATGTTTATGGTGCCAAGCTGTGGGCAGTAATTCAAAGAAGGATATGATGCCGCTAAATCCCATTCTGGTTGTAGAAATTTTTGATGTTTGAGGTATTAATTTCATGGGACCGTTTCCACCATCTTTTGGGAATGAATACATCTTAGTGGTAGTTGATTATGTCTCAAAATGGATTGAAGTAGTAGCCACGAGGACCAATGATCATAAAATTATGATGAAGTTCATGAAGAAGAATATTTTCTCCAGATTTGGTTGTCCTCGAGCTATTATTAGTGATGGGGGCTTGCATTTCACACACTCTCAGTTTTAAGCTTTACTCCGCAAATATGGCATCACTCATAAGCTCGCCACCCCATATCATCCCCAAACCAGTGGCTAAGTTGAAATTTCCAATAGGGAGATAAAGAACATCTTGCATAAGACAGTTAAGCCTAATAGAAAAGACTGGTCTCATAGGCTAGATGATGCATTGTGGGCCTATAGAACTGCATTCAAAACTCCCATTGGTATGTCACCTTATCATCTCATCTTTGGAAAAGCCTGCCACCTCCCTGTTGAACTTGAACATAGAGTATATTGGGCCATTAAATAAGTTAACTTTGATCTCACTCAAGCTGGGTCCCAAAGAGCTTTGCAATTAAATGAACTAAAGGAACTGCATAACGAGGCCTATGAAAACTCAAAGATTTATAAAGCCAAAATCAAAGCATTTCACGATAAGCACATTCATAGAAAAATATTTCATGCTAATCAAAAAGTTTGGCTTTTCAATTTGAGGCTACGCTTGTTCCCTGGCAAATTGAAATCCAGATGGGATGGACCATTCATTGTTGTTAAGACATTTGACCATGGAGCTGTTAAAATCTTAAATTCCCAAAATGGTCAAACATTCACTGTTAACGGCCAAACACTAAAGCCCTACTTGGAGAATGCTCAGCTAATACCAAAAGAATCCATTATTCTACGTGATTCGGAATAACTATTCTTGAGCTTTCATGCGTCTGGCTGAAGATGGAAAACTTTGCGCTTCTAGGAGGCAACCCAATGTTTATTATTTCATGCTTTGTTTTAGTGTGTGTTTCAGTAGACATGTCAAATCCAGGAGATGAAGCTTCACCATCCATATCAACGATGGAAACTAGCCCCCAATGTCAAGTTGTATCCTTCCTCCTTAGTAATATTTATTATTACATTGTTCGGTTATTTCTCTTGCTTACATATGCCATTGATGGCAATGTCATTTAAGTTGGGGGGGAGCAAAAAGAATTTCATGATACATATAGTACAACCTGATAGGAGTGCTTGCATAATGTCCTGCATATCATTCTATCTTGCAATCTGCATGAAAATGGAAAGATGAAATCTCTGACAAAGTTTTCTTGATTCATGCTCTTATTGAAAGTAATGCTGGAATAGAAAAGACTAGGGAGAAGGATGATGGAAAATTTATTCGACCTAGCCATGAAAAACTGATTTAAGAATCTCATTAAAGTTCATTAGCACTTTAGAAAAGAAAAAGAAACAAAACATTTTGCACGCTAATAAAATAAGCAGGACAAACCTTCTGTTATTTTGGAGTGGTGTCTGATACTCTGCATTTCTTGGATATGAGATCTTTTTAATAAAGTTATCTACCAAAGTTATCCATCAAATAAGTGTAAAAGCACATTGTTGAAAAAAAAATAAAACAAACAAAAAAATACCATGAAAAATGCCCCTTATCCTAGTAACCGGGCCTGTTTCTCCTAAGGCAAGAGTTGAGATTCACGTCAAACAGTGAAGGGTTGTGCAGCATCATGTGTGTATTAAAAAAAGAGGAAAAAAAGCGGCAGACAAAAAGCTACTATATTCAATGCTCGGATCTAGGAGGTGCAGAGTTGAAGGGTACTTATCTAGAATGGCAAATGAGGGATGCAATTGTTCAGGCTGTGGATTTAGTATTACACTTGCACAAGTGCTATTGAACTTTGGGTTGAATTCTTAGTCATGTACCTAACTTTCCTATCTAAGGCTAGTGTGTATTACTACTTCCGAATTCCTGATCTTTAGTTGATTCTATGACGGAAAAGCTAGATATGGGGGTATGGGAATTTTAAACTCTTGTTGGTCCTTAACTTTTAATTGTTTGTATTGCTCAGGGACTAGCAAAGAGTAAGTTGGGGGGATGTAATAAGCGTGCATTTTCACATATTTATTTATGTCATACATGTTATCTTTGGGGCTTTAACATAGCTAATTATGCAATATTCAAAGTTAAACTCAGTCTTACACTTAATTCAAATTTGTATGGAATTAATTAAAATTTGAAATATGATTTAATTAGTGAGACTTGAGATGTAATTAAAAAGGATAAATATTGCATGATTAAATATTTTTTTGTCTAGGGGTCATATTATAAAAAAATTTTTACAAAAACTCTCAACAAAGTTTATATTTATTTATGCCTAAAGGACACGAAGTCGTTGTTCGTGACGGCGACGTCAAAGGAAGCAAGCTCATTGATTACATTTATGTGCACGAAAAGTTAGCGCCGAAAGAGAGGTTGGACCTGGCGTGGAAATGCAAAAGGGAGGCATGTTTTTCCATTTGTCACGGTCACACGTAAGAGAAAAGGGAGCAGCAAACAGCAGCAAATGTTGACTTAGAAGAGTGGGTCACATGGGCTATTACATAAGAATACATGACAAGCACATGGCACATGGGGCTACATCTCACGTAGGTGAACAAGGCTTGGAGGTGACAGCAGCAAAAGTTGATCAAAGGGAGGCTCTCACGTAGGTGAAGAAGGCATGGAGGGGGCAGCAGCCAAAGTTGACCTCTCACCAACTTTTCTTCCCCCCAGATGTAGTCACCACTTATGCCTATGGTGATCCTAAGGAAACAATACTATGTGGATGTTTTAGTCTATAAATAAACCTGTGAGGGGAGTTCGTGGGGGGTTGGATGGCTGTTGTTTGGAGTTCTTTTGAGAGTGCATTGGGGGTTCTGTGAGACGCGAGATGATTTAGAAAGGGAGGTTCTTTCTATGGTTTTTTTTTTTGGGGTGTTGCTCTACATAGCGGGGAGCAAGTGAAGGCCTCCTTGTTATTTGTTGTAATTTTGTGATTCCTCCTCTTAGTTATTTATTTCAGACATCGTTTTTATTTTTTCACAAATATCACTCATCTTTTGTTTAATTCTCTTCACTAAGTTCTATGTAGACTCGTCTTTTATATTTTGTGCAAGTGTTATTTATTTATTTCCCTCAATCTATTTCCTTACAATTTTGGTGATTATGGTGATTGTTATTTCCTTTTCATTTGCCTCATTAATTCTTTTAGCCTAGGTTTTCATTGATCCTTCATTTTATTTATTTAATTTTAATTTCTCAATTTTAATCTGAAGTTTTTCAACCAAACTCTCACGTTTTTAAATCTTCGAACTCAAGATTTCAACTCTAAAAGTTTAAACTTCTCCGTGGATTCGACTAGGTCTCACCACTTAACTATTATCTTTAATTTATGAGCTAAATATTTAAATTTGGTAGTGGGCATATTAACGACGTGCGTTTCCCGCTATCAAGCCCCTAGGGTCGTGGTATCGATCTAAGAAGGTGGGGAAATAATCCCGCGAGGGAATCGCTAATGACTAATTCAATTGCCGCCGATCCAAAATTCAAAGTCTAAGGTTAGGGTTTTCAAGAGGAAAGTAAGGGATATCGAACCTTCTAGGTGGGCCAACAGTTTGGGTTCGATCAGAGCCCATTAGAGCTCAAATTAAGGTTTAATTAGGCCATCTATGGGTCGATTCTTCCTAATTCCGAGTTCACACCTAAACTCTGATTTGGGCCTAATAAAATTTTCTTTTGGGCCTTTTTATTTCAAAAATGTTGCTGGAAATTTTTTCCTCTATAGGAATATATTTTTTCATATTTTTATTAATTCTTCTAATTTTTGCATATTGAGAAGGCTATTATTTTATCTATGATTTTTAATTCGGGTTGCTACATCTTCCCCCACTTTAAGGAATTTGGTCCCTAAATTCACCAAACTTATTGAATCAAAAAACAACTATAGATACTGACCTGAGAATAATTAGGGGTACTGCTACTTAATTGCTTCCTCTAATTCCCACATGGCTTCTTCAACTTCACGTCTACTCCACTGGATCTTAACCATCAGTATGGACCAATTCCGGAGTTGTTGTTGCTTTTGGTCCAAAATCTTGATAGGTTTCTCTTCACAGGATAAGTCCTCCTTCAACTCCAAATCTGCATGCTGGATGACGTGCATGGGGTCATACACATACTTCCTCAACATCAATACATGAAAGACATTATGAATGTCGGATAATTATGGTGGCAACGCCAGCCTGTAAGCCACTTCTCCAACTCTTTCAAATATCTCAAACGGACCAACATACCTCGGGCTTAACTTACCTCTAACTCCAAATCTTCGGACTCCTCTCATAGGTGATACTTTCAAGAACACATGCTCGCCGACTTAAAATTTCAAGTCTCTTCTTCGGTTATCAGCATAGCTCTTCTATTTGGACTGAACTACTTGCAGACGGTCTCTGATAATCTAAATATTCTTAGATGTCTCATAAATAAGATCTGGTTCGAGCCATTGCTTCTTACCTACCTCATCCCAGCACAGAGGTGATCTGCAACTCCTTCCATATAAGGCCTCAAACAGTGCCATCTGAATACTGGACTGGTAAGTATTGTTGTAATTAAACTCGATCAGAGGTAAATGCTCATGCCAACTACCTCCAAAGTCAATCATACAAGCTCTCAACATGTCTTCAATAATATGATTGGTCCTCTCTGTCTGTCCATCAGTTTGAGGGTGAAAGTTGTACTAAAATTCAGACGAGTTCCTAAGGATGCTTGCAAACCTTTACAAAAATGGGAAGTGAATCTTGGATCTTTGTCAGATACAATCGACGCAGGAATACTGAGCAGCCTCGCCACTTCCTTCATATACAGAGCAGCTAAAACATCCACAACCCATCTTGAGTTAACGGGCAAGAAATGTGCGGACTTAGTCAACTGATCTACAATCACCCAAATGGCATCAAAACCACCACGAGTCCTTCGTAAGCTCATCATAAAATCCATGCCAATACTCTCCCACTTCCATTGTGGTATCTCGAGAGGCTTCAATTTTCTAGTAGGTCTAAAATGCTCGGCCTTAACTTGCTGACATACTAAGCATCTGCTCACAAATTCGGTCACTTCCTTCTTCATGTTCGGCCACCACAAGGTCCTTCTCAAATCTTTATACATCTTTGTAGCTCCAGGGTGAATAGTGTACTTGGACCGGTGGGCTTCTTCTAGAATCTTGTTCTTTATCTCAGCAAAGTCGGGAACACAAGTTATACCCAGAAAAAGCAATCTACCATCTTCTACTAGCAGGAAATCCGGTGGTGCGGATACCAGAGCAAGAGATCGGCTCGACTCAGCAAGCCGCCGGTACCGGACATGCAACACGACTCAGGCGACGCCGACATCCTTGTGGCTAGGGGACAGTCTTGAGTTGGAGTGTATTTGGTGTGTATTTGTATGTTTTTATTTGGAGTGCATTTGGTGTGTATTTGTATTTTTTGGGTTTAATTTGGGTCCAAGGGATTTAACTTGGGTATTTAATTTGGGTCCAAGGGAGATGGTCCAAGGGAGAAGATTGACCAAGGAGCCAATGTTGACTAGAGAGAGGGGTGCCACCTTCTTTGTCCCCATGTGGAGATTTTAATATTCCCCATCCCCATTTTTCCCTTTTTCTCTCCCCTTGACCAAGGGTATCTAGGGTCTTTTGTCCTAGGTCTATGGTTTAATATATAATCTCTCTTGTATTAATTTCGGAGATAGAAAGAAATCAATTGAAGCAAAATTTGTCCAAGGCCTTCTTCTTCCTCCTCTAGCAGCTGCGATGGTGGCTCAATCTAGGGTGTGACACCCTCTTTTTAGGAGTAATTCCCACTTCTACCTCCTCCTCTGGATGCGACTTCCAGCCACCGCCGCCTCCATTCGTGCCGCCATCGAGCCGCCAAGAGCTTTTCTCCGGCTTGCTGTCCAGAGTTGCGACCTGCAGAACAGAAGGTGAAAGAGGAGGTTAGATCTCAAGATCTGACCGTCTGATCGAGATAAAATGTTGATGGTTTGTTCCCCACGTCCTCCCCTACTTACAGATAAATTTTCACGTTGATCAACCTCCGTTTGAATCCCTTCCCACTGCCATCTTTCCACCCCTCACAGTCTGCCTGTGTGCAGATCTGCGAGACAATAGTCTGAAGATCTATTTTTCCCACACCCAAACGACGCCAAAAAATTACAAAAATATTTATGCATGATCCTCACTTCCCCCCCTCTCACCCATAAAATCCCCAAGACCTAGATCTACCAATTTCCCTTCGCTCAAACCCCATCTATAGGTAGAACACAATCTGTCCTGTCTGTTCTGTAATCCGAGCCAGACAAACTATAGGGGTGTAGAAATTTGCATTTCAAATCCGACCGTTGGATGATTCCCAAATCTTGATGGATTGAAGCCCTTCCGGTGCCATTTGCAACGGCGTTATCTTCGTCCCGATCCAACACCGGATCTGGGCGTGGTGACTATTTCTGTCGGGTGGCGCAGATCTATCCAATGACAGGCCAGCAATAGTAGTCCCTGATTAAATCGTCTAAAAATTACGCTGGCTCAAATTCAGCGGCCGCCGCTTCCGAGGATCAACCAGAGACGTCCAGCCATCGTCCCAACCGATCGTTGCATCTAGAAGACTTCCGGAGGTCCCCATTCCATTGATCTTCACCGCTTGCTATCCTGTAGACCCAATTCGTGCCGATCCGGACCTGCAGCCCGCCCCCGCCCTGGGAACCCCATCGACGTGCTGCATGCCAACCCAAGATCAGTGCTTCCGGGTCCATTATGTAGCCTATTATTTCCTTGCGTGGAGTGGGCCGTGGAATTACTTCTGTAATTATTGATTATTTTACTGTACCGGGAGTTACGGGTCTTGGTCGGGACGTCCTCCCCACGCCCCGAGCGTGGAGGTATGCACACCACCCTCCTTGTTGCATTTGCTTGTTCCGTATTTGTTCTTGATGCCGCTACATGTGAGCATGTCACGCCCCGAGATTATGCAGCGGAAACAATCGGGAATGCGAATAGCTGGCATGGTAAGCCTCGAGCAAGTAATATAATCAGAGCGTAATAACAATCACACAAAGTAATTGCACAATAATTTAATCAACCTTCACTTATATTTCATATTAAATAACCACGAGTCAAGTACATAATATCCCACTTTCTTTCTAGACTGAAATAAAGACAAAATTACATACTCAATCTAGACATAATTTGACATTCTAAGTCTTCACTCCAGTCCACATATCCTTTAATCGCTCTCGGACCCATCACTGGAATGACCTGAATCCGAATCTGACCCACTAGTACTTCCTGAAACATTGAGAAAGTAGGTAATGAGCACACTTGTCTAGTAGATATCTTCGCATCAACATGATTGGCAATGTTAAAGTAATTAATATCTTTTGCTCTAAAGAAAACGATAAATCATGCAAATACGATCAAACATGCGATTAAAACTTTAAGTAACAAAGTATAATCAAGCTTGAGATACGATAAATCAAGAATATATCAAGAATATTACTTTGGCCTTTTCATGAATAAGAATGTAACAAGAATGTACTAGCAAGTCATGTAACAAGAAAGAATGTACTCTTCACTTAGTAACAAGTACTTCGTGAATTTCTGTGAATATTTCACCTCACCAGACGTGGATATTTCCGTAGATTACCGTGGACATTTCACTTATTTATAAAGAAAGTACTCCCAGCGCAATGCGATGCTAGTAGCATCATACCCCATGGTTTAAATAGTATTTTCCCGACAATCAGCCGAGGTGACTAGCATAATCATTGAACACAATCAGTGCTCGAACTGCATCTTCAAGTATAAATCAAGTTACTTCCACGTATAAAAATAATGTGGCCAAGAATGTACAGTTTCAATGAATGTTTCATGAATAAGTATCCAAAAATAAAAATACTTCTATTGAGAACAAGATGTCAATAAACACATTAATAACTAGGTTACGCCATGGAAATAAATTGGCAACATAACGGTAGATTTCTTAATTCTCACAATTTACTTAGGTATTTTTGGAATAATGTGACAGGTTCTAGATAATCAATTAGACTATCTAGGATCATAAGAATATTAACCCTTGGGTCAAACTTTGGGTCAACTGTACTCAGGGAAATAGCGGTCGTTTACTGGGCACTTTCTTGAATAAAGCGGTCTAGTTTTGGACTGTTAAGGACAAGACTGTTCGATATTTAAAATAGATTATCTGGAGTAGTTAGCGGTTAAATAAAGAACCGTCAAGGATCCTTTAGCGGTCTAGTAAAGGCCCGCTAGCAGACTCTGGCGGTCAACCATAAAGCCGCTAAGTTCGAAAAACATAAAACACCGCTCCAAGTGCTTTCTCGACAATGGGTTTTATTGGTACAACCAACTCGGCGTCCTGATGGGAATCCCAGGCTCAAGGAGAATTACGGAGGCCTTGAAACAAGATTTCCTAGTCCGTTGGAAGGAATATCTAAAGGAGAGGTTATCAAGTCCAAGATTGTGTACTTAATGTGCATGTGTAACTAATGGTCATATACTGGGATATATGCCATGAACTTATGAAATTGACTCTATAGATGAGAATGAGATCATTAAAATAGCGATCAAGGTAAACCATAAATCATCTAACTTTAGAAACATGTATTTAATACAAAAGTATATGACTTTGGCAAGAAATTAAATTATGTTAAAAATAATCCTAAGTACAATAAAGAACATGAAATCACTATTATGAATCAGTAATTAAAACTCAGAGTAGTGAAATAACATTAAAACATGTTGGTATATAGTTACCTAGGCTTATTTATAAGCTAGACGGACTGCTCTTGATTTAGTCTCGGGTTGACAAAAATCAGAACATTGGCGGTCTATATTAGAGCCGTTATAAGCATTGGCGGTTTATCGTGAGTCCGCCAAAGGGACTTTAACGGTCTATTTCTGATCCGCCAGAGGTTTCATAAAAATCTGACTAGCGGTTTATCGTAGGGCCGTTGCACAGGGTTGGCGGTCAAAGATTAGGCTGCTAGAGCACATCTGACAGTAAATTAAATAAGAAGATCTAATGTTTAAAATACATCATGTCTGGAAATCAACATATATTAACTTCTCTATCATGATAGAACAAAGATTAGGCCAACAATATGCATAGGATTCATGTATTATGTCAAAGAGAATTAATTTAGTTCATTTAGGGCTAAGAAAGATGCATGGATGTATAGATCCTATTAAAACATGAAATTCTCCGTACACAATACATGAAATCAAGTGCAATAAGAGGGCCTTTAATCCTAGAATGATATTTTAGCCGTTCATGAGATGACCTACCTCTAGTAACACCTCTAGACTTTGAATTTCAGACTGGAAGTCAACCCTTGTTTTGCACTTCCTATGATAAATCAGTAACTTCACGCCTGGATATTTCTTGATCCACTTGACCTAAGGACATGAAATTTGGAGGGTAAGAAGAAGATACTAAGGGGAACAAAAAGTTTTAAAGGCACTAATGCTAAATACCTTCATCTGCATCCCTAATTTCCTGATCTTCACCACACCGTTGCATAGTTTCCTGAGTTGTTGATGTGGAACCAGCAACTTTGGGAGCTTCTATCTTCCTAATGGGTTGATCTCCTAACACGAAATTTTGAGACAAGTTATTCCTTAGTATTAAGAATAAAAACTTCAAAAGAACCTACCTGAAATAATACCTCCTTACCTTAGTTCCACACGAGCCAAATGTAAGGGTCGCGTATGTGAAACTTAGAGTCTATTTATAGGGTTTGACTAGGGTTTCGTGGATTAGATCAATTCTAGAGTCCCTAGTTGGTACTATTTCGACTTCTGAGAGTCCTTAAGATGTTTACTAGTCCTCCCATCTCGGTCTCTTGGAAGATAAACGTTAAAAATCTAATCTTTTTGCTCTTTCTTCAACTTATGGAACTGACAGAATGTAGCGGTCTAAGACTGGACCGTCAATCTCCATATAGCGGTTTTACGATAGACCGCCATTATCATTGGGCACCGATTTTAAATTTAATTCAAACTCTTTTACTCACTTATCAATTTAATTATCTTAAATAGGGATATTTATTCCTTATATTCCGTGAATATGCTAATTAACCTTCTAGAATATGGGCCCAACTTTATGGGCTTGGTCCTTAAGTCCTTTGGGCTTATTTTAAATGGGCTAGGTCAATTAGTTATCACACTGGGGCCTTAATAATGATTTTATTGAACCCAAAAATTCATTTATTACTTATTTTGGTCTTTAAAAATTCTTATAAATTCTTTAAAAAAATTAAATACTTTAGAAATATTCTATAAAATTTCCGGGGCATTACACCCTCCCCCACTTAAGAGAATTTGATCCCCAAATTCAATGTATGGATTATACAGAGAGTGTACTTATAGTTAAATAATTCTGAAAATCTTTTACGCATAGCTTCTTCGGTTTCTCATGTTTCTCCTACTTTCGTCCATTGGATCTTGATGACAGGAATAGTTTTTTTCCGCAGTTGACGTACTTCTCGTTCAATAATCTTGACTGGCCTTTGCTCGTATGTTAAATCCTTTTTAATTTCCAAGTTGTTGTAAGTAACGACATGGAAAGGATAAGGAACATATTTCTTGAGCATTGAGATATGAAATATATCAAAGACTTCAGTTAATTGAGGAGGTAAAGCAATTCGATAAGCCACTTCACCAACTCTTTCTAGAATTTCAATAGGACCAATGAATCTTGGAGTAAGTTTACCCTTAATACCAAATCTTCGAATACCTCAACCTGGAGAAACTTTAAGAAACACATGATCTCTTACTTGAAACTCCAAGTCGCGCATTCGATTGTCAACATACGATTTCTGCTTGTCTTGGGCCATATGCAGTCTTTCTCAAATAAGTTTAATCTTCTCGATAGTATCCCTAATGATGTCGGGACCGAGAAATTATCTTTCTCCTATTTCATTCCAACAAATAGGCAAACGATAGCTTCTTCCATATAAAGCTTCAAACGGTGCCATTTGAATACTAGCTTGGTAGCTATTGTTGTATGCAAATTCTACTAGATGCAAATGATCATGCCAACTATCTCCAAAATCAATAGCACAAGCCATGAGCATATCCTCCACCACTTGATTTATCTTTTCAATTTGACCATCAGTTTGTGGATGGAATGTCGTGCTAAAATTCAGTCATGTCCCAAAAGAATGTTGTAGACCCTTCCAGAGTTGAGATGTAAACCGAGGATCTCGGTCGGATATGATGGTGACAGGGACACTGTGTAGTTTGACAATTTCTCTTATGTATAATGCTGCTAGAATATCCACAGACCATCAACTTTTTATTAGCAGAAAATGTGCAGACTTAGTCAATCGGTCTATGATTACCGATATACCATCGTGTCCACCTCTTGTCTTAGGTAAACCCATGATGCAATCCATCCCTACACTTTTCCATTTCCATTCCGGAATATTTAAGGGGTGCAATTTACCTGCGGGTTTTAAATGTTATGCCTTTACTTGCTGACAAGTGAGACAGCGGGACACGTAATCTGCCACTTCTCTTTTTATGTTAGGCCACCAAAAGTTCCTTTTAAGATCTTGATACATTTTTGTACCACGAGGATGAATAGTGTACTTGGAATTATGAGCTTCTTCTAGAATCAATCTCTTAGTATCAACATGATCCGGTATACAAATTCGGCCCTTGAATAGCAACCTTCCATCATTGGCAATAGAGAAATCCAACCTTTGCTCTATATTGGTTTTGATCTTCAACAATACTGGATCGTTGTCTTGCAGCTTGACCAGATCTTCTATTAATGTGGGTTGAGTTCGGATGTTGGATGCGAAACAATCTTCCTTCTTTATGTCAACATCTAAATTCAATTGGGTAAATTGAGGAATGAAATTTGTCATACTAATCATAAGACTCGATAGCTTTCCTATCGATTTTCTGCTGAGTGCATCAGCTACAGCATTAGCCTTACCAGGATGATATTGGATAGCAAAATCAAAGTCTTTAAGGTATTCCCATCATCTTCTTTGCCTCATATTCAGCTCCTTTTGGGAGAATAAATATTTCAAGCTTTTGTGGTCCGAATAGACCATAAATTTCTCTTCATAAAGGTAGTGACGTCAAATTTTTAAGATAAATATAACAGCTGCCAATTCTAAATAATGGACAGGGTAATTTTCTTCGTGACGCTTCAACTGTCTTGAAGAATAACATATCACCTTCCCATTTTGCATAAGAACGCACCCTAGGCCAATGCTAGATGCATCCGTGTAGACTTCAATTCCACCACCCTCAACGGGCAATGATAATATAGGGGCTGTCGTGAGATGTTCCTTAAGAGTTAGGAAACTCTTTTCACAGTCCTTCGACCATACAAAAGGATTTTCTTTTCTTGTAAGTCTTGTCAAAGGAACGGCAATCTTAGAAAAATCCTTAATAAACCTCATGTAATAGCCTAGCCAGCTAGCCCTAGAAAGCTTCTTACTTCTGACACGGCCGTTGGCCGGCTCCAGTTCTTAACAGCTTCCACCTTAGAAGGATCGACAGCAATACCTTCCTTTGAAATAATATGGCCGAGGAATGAGACTTCCTTTAGCCAGAACTCGCACTTACTAAGCTTTACATAGAGTTTGTGTTCTCTTAGTGTCTGCAAGGCTATCCTCAAGTGCTCTTCATGTTCTTCCTTAGTCTTGGAATATATAAGGATGTCATCAATGAAGATGACCATAAACTGGTCAAGATAAGGCAGGAAGACATTATTCAGCGGATGCATGAATGCTACCGGGGCATTAGTTAACCCGAACAGCATTACCATAAATTCATAGTGGCCATAGCGGATTCGAAAAGCAGTCTTGTGTATATCTTCATCCTTGATCTTGAGTTGATGATAACCCGACCTGAGGTCGATCTTGGAGAAATTTTCTGCTCTTGAAAGCTGATCAAAGAGTTCATCGATACGCGGCAACGGATATTTGTTCTTGATAGTAAGCTGATTCAGCAACCGGTAATCGATACATAGCCTGAGAGATCCATCTTTCTTTTTGACAAATAGAACTGGCGCACCCCAAGGGGGTATGCTAGGTCGAATGAATCCCTTGTCCAATAACTCCTGAAGTTGTTTCTTCAATTTCTTAAGTTCTGTGGGGGACATCCTGTAAGGAGCTATTGAAACAGGTGCTGCTCTGGGAAGAAGTTCAATGGAGAAGTTTACTTCCCTTTCGGGTGGTAAACTGGGTAGATCTTATGGAAATACATCAGGAAACTCATTTACGATAGGAATATCTTCTAAGATAATCTCCTCGGATTCGGTGATAATTACGGAAGCAAGAAAGGCTTCACACCCTTGCAAGATAAGTTTATAACTGTGAAGAGATGAAATAATGGCAGGATGCTTCCTATATTTGATACCAAGGAAGAAAAATCTTGGAAGACCATGTTTTTGATAAGAGATAATTCTGTTTCGGAAATTAATGTAGGCATCATGGTCTACCAGCCAATCCACACCTAGAATGGCATCGTAGCCCTCCATATCAAGGCATACGAGATTTGCAGGAAGATTGTAACCTTCTACTACCACCTCACTATCAGGATAATAGTTGGTAAGTTTAGTTCCGAGACCTAAAGGTGTAGTAATAGCAAGGTCCGAAGGTTAAGAAACTGATGAAATGGGCAAAGTCTTTGCAAAAGTAGTGGATATAAAAGAATGAGAAGCATAAGTATCAAATAATACAAAAGCAGGATGGGAATAGATCTGGATAGTACCTTCCATTAGCCCATCATTCGGGGGCGCTTCTTCCTCTTTTAGAATAGCATTTAAACGAGCTTGATGCTTACGTCCACTCCCGGAAGATAGTTCCTTCATAAGGGGGCAATCCGACATGCGGTGCTCCCTACTGTCGCAACGTAAACAAGCACCAAGGTGCTTCCAATATTCTTCGGCCGAATGACAGAACTTCTCACAAAAGGTACAGGCCATGGCGACCTGCTTGTCTTCTTCCTTGACTTTCTTATTCTTGTGGTAGCCACTACCACTCCCGTTCCGGGATCTCTTCTTGCTATCACGGGATTTGTAAGGTTCCGTGATGCTGAATTTACTTTTCTTATCACGTCGATCAGACCTTTGGCTTGGTTCTTCGCCCTTTCCTTTCAACTTCTTGACTTTCTCTAAGGTCCTTTAGCACAGATATGCCCGTTGGACCATCTCCGCAAAAGTATGGATATTTTGAGTCCTGAGCTGCTAAATAAAACCGGGTCTTAACCCGTCCATAAACCGATTTACCTTTAGTAAATTGGCACTGATCAGATGAGGAGCATATGGCGCCAGCCTGGAAAACTGAAGCTCATATTCTGCCACTGACAGCATACCTTGGCGTAAAGAAGCGAATTTCATAGACTTCCGCTCCTTGACGTGCTCAGAAAAATATTTGGCACGGAATAGTACAAGGAAACCTTCCCATGTATGGGGTGCATCTGCTGGCGGTGCTGGAACCGACTTCCACTATATACGGGCATCCTTGTTAAGTTGAAAAGCAGCAAGGCGAACCTTCTCGTAATCCGCACATTGCATAACTCCAAATATACGATTCATCTCATCAATCCAGTTTTCAGCTTTGTCTGGATTAGAAGAACCATAAAATCGTGGAGGATTTAGACTCTGAAAGTTGCGATGTAAATCTCCAGCACTTGCTCCTGCACCAGCTTGCGCCATAGTTTATAAAGCCTAACTAAGTAAGATCAGCGACGGTCTCTTGCATTCCATTCCAGTCTACGCGATGAGCCATTATGATAAGAATAAGGTACCTGAGAAAAATAATGAATTTGTTAATTCTAAGGGGATGTTAATCTTAGAAATAATTCTAATGACTATCTCACCCCAGGTTCAACCCAATTTCTCTCACAGGTTAGGATTTTCTTTCCTAGTCCATAGGTATGGGTTCTTAAACCTTGGATATAACCTATGACATGACATTTTTCCGTAAGTCATTAGACTTAGGATATGATACCACCTTAACTGTCACGTCCTGAGATTATGTAGCGGAAACAATCGGGAACACGAACAGCCAACATGATAAGCCTCGAGGAAGAAATATAATCAGAGCGCAATAACAATCACACAAAGTAATTGCATAATAATTTAATCAACCTTCACTTATATTTCATATTAAATAACCATGAGTCAAGTACATAATATCTCACTTTCTTTCTAGACTGAAATAAAGACAAAATTACATACTCAATCTAGACATAATTTGACATTCTAAGTCTTCACTCCAGTCCATATATCCTTTAATCGCTCTCGGACCCATCACTGGAATGACCTGAATCCGAATCCGACCCACTGGTACTTCCTGAAACATTGAGAAAGTAAGTAATGACCATACTTGTCCAGTAGGTATCTTCGCATCAACATGATTGGCAATGTTAAAATAATTAATATCTTTTGCTCTAAAGAAAAAGATAAATCATGTAAATACGATCAAACATGCGATTAAAACTTAAAGTAGCAAAGTATAATCAAACTTGAGATACGATAAATTAAGAATATATCAAGAATGTTACTTAGGCCTTTTCATGAACAAGAATGTAACAAGAATGTACTAGCAAGTTATGTAACAAGTAAGAATGTACTCTTCACTTAGTAACAAGTACATCATGAATTTTGAATGTACAAGAATGTAACAAGAATGTACTAGAAAGTCATGTAACAAGTAAGAATGTACTCTTCACTTAGTAACAAGTACTTCGTGAATTTCTGTGGATATTTCACCTCACGAGTTGTGGATATTTCCGTAGATTATCGTGGACATTTCACTTATTTATAAAGAAAGTACTCCCAGCGTAATGTGACGCCAGTAGCATCATACCCCATGGTTTAAATAGTATGTTCCCGACAATCAGCCGAGGGGACTAGCATAGAGCCCTTGAACACAATCAGTGCTCGAACTGCATCTTCAAATATAAATCAAGCTACTTCCACGTATAAAAATAATGTGGCCAAGAATGTACAGTTTCAATGAATGTTTCATGAATAAGTATCCAAAAATAAGAATGCTTCTATTGAGAACAAAATGTCAAAAAACATAACTAGGTTACGCCGTGAAAATAAATCGGCAACATAACGGTACATTTCTTAATTCTCACAATTTACTTAGATATTTTTGGAATAATGTGACAGGTTCTAGATAATCAATTGGACTATCTAGGATCATAAGAATATTAACCCTTGGGTCAAACTTCGGGTCAACTGTACTAAGGGAAATAGCGGTCGTTTACTGGGCACTTTCTTGAATAAAGCGGTCTAGTTTTGGACCGTTAAGGACAAGACTGTTCGATATTTAAAACAGATTATCTGGAGTAGTTAGCGGTCAAATAAAGAACCGTCAAGGATCCTTTAGCGGTCTAGTAAAGGCCCGCTACCAGACTCTGGCAATCAACAATAAGGTCGCTAAGTTCCAGAAACATAAAACATCGATATAAGTGCTTTCTAGATAATGGGTTTTAATGGTACAACCAACTCGGCGTCCTGATAGGAATCCTAGGCTCACAGAGAATTACAGAGGCCTTGAAACAAGATTTCCTAATCCGTTGGAAGGAATATCCAAAGGAGAGGTTATCAAGTCCAAGATTGTGTACTTAATGTGCATGTGTAACTAATGGTCATATACCGGGATATATGCTATGAACTTATGAAATTGACTCTATAGATGAGAAAGAGATCATTAAAACAGTGATCAAGGTAAACCATGAATCATCTAACTTTAGAAACATATATTTAATACAAAAGTATATGACTTTGGCAAGAAATTAACTTATGTTAAAAATAATCCTAAGTACAATAAAGAACATGAAATCACTATTATGAATCAGTAATTAAAACTCAGAGTAGTGAAATAACATTAAAACATGTTGGTATATAGTTACCTAGGCTTATTTATAAGCTAGACGGACTGGTCTTGATTCAGTCTCGGGTTGACAAAAATCAGAACATTGACGGTCTATATTAGAGCCATTATAAGCGTTGGCGGTCTATCGTGAGGTCGCCAAAGGGACTTTAACAGTCTATTTCTGGTCCGCCAGAGGTTTCATAAAAATCTTACTAGCAGTTTATCGTAGGGCCGCTGCACAGGGTTGGTGGTCGAAGATTAGGCCGCTAGAGCACATCTGACAGTAAATTAAATAAGAAGAACTAATGTTTAAAATACATCATGTCTGGAAATCAATATATATTAACTTCTCTATCATGATTGAACAAAGATTATGCCAACAATATGCATAGGATTCATGTATTATGTCAAAGAGAATTAATTTAGTTCATTTAGGGCTAAGAAAGATGCATGGATGTATAGATCCTATTAAAATATGAAATTCTCTGTACACAATACATGAAATCAAGTGCAATAAGAGGGCTTTTAATCCTAGAATGATATTTTAGCCATTCAAGAGACGACCTACCTCTGGTAACACCTCTAGACTTTGAATTTTAGACTGGAAGTCAATCCTAGTTTTGCACTTCCTATGATAAATCGGTAACTTCATGCCCGGATATTTCTTGATCCACTTGACCTAAGGACGTAAAATTTGGAGGGTAAGAAGAATATACTAAGGGGAACAAAAAGTTCTAAAGGCACTAATGTTAAATACCTCATTCTAGATCCCTAATTTCCTGATCTTCACCACACCGTTGCACAGTTTCCTGAGTTGTTGATGTGGAACCAACAACTTTGGGGGCTTCTATCTTTCTGATGGGTTGATCTCCTAGCACAAAATTTTGAGGCAAGTTATTCCTTAGTATTATGAATAAAAACTTCAAAAGAACCTACCTAAAATAATACCTCCTTACCTTAGTTCCACGCGAGCTAAGTCTAAGGGTTGCGCATGTGAAACCTAGAGTCTATTTATAGGGTTTGACTAGAGTTTTGTGGATTAGATCAATTCTAGAGTCTCTAGTTGGTACTATTTCAACTTCTGAGAGTCCTCAAGATGTTTAATAATCCTCCCATCTCGGTCTCTTGGAAGATAAACGTTAAAAATCTAATCTTTTTGCTCTTTCTTCAACTTACGGAACTGACAGAATGTAGCGGTCTAAGATTGGACCGTCAATCTCCATATAACGATTTTACGATAGACCGCCATTATCATTGGGCGCCGATTTTAAATTTAATTCAAACTCTTTTACTCACTTATCCATTTAATTATCTTAAATAGGGGTATTTCTACCTTATATTCCGTGAATAAGCTAATTAACCTTCTAGAATATGGGCCAAACTTTATGGGCTTGGTCCTTAAGTCCTTTAGGCTTATTTTAAATAGGCTAGGTCAATTAGTTATCACACTGGGGCCTTAATAATGATTTTATTGAACCTAGAAATTCATTTATTATCTATTTTGGTCTTTAAAAATTCTTATAAATTCTCAGAAAATTTTGAAATACTTCAGAAATATTCTATAAAATTTTTGGGGCATTACAGAGCATGTTAGGTTCCTAGCTCAATCTAGTTTAATCACTGCTATGAGAGTAAGTTCGTGACCCATCCCGTGGCTCGATCCGAGCACGAGTGAAAGTATTGACCACCCGAGACTCATTGCCAGTTTCTCAACCGTGCAAATCGACACTTTTCCCTCACTTGGGACGATTGTGAGATAGCACTTCTTGTTCGGGGCATGTTTTCCTCTTCTAGAACTCTTTAGGTGCTGAGTTGTTCATGTAGTAACTGGTAGCGTCACCTTTTTGGTCGCGTCATCCCCTAGAGTCCCAGGTTCGCAACAAGTCCGTGCCGAGTCTTATATTGTCCCGCATCAAATTTGTATCAGAGCAGTTGACTCTAGGGTAGTTTTATGTTAGGTGTGAATTTCATTCCGATACCCTGTATATCAAAAGGTGTTCTCGGAATGATATGTTACGCCTATTGGGAAGGTAGCACGCTTGCGTGAGTTCGATCTTCGGATCATATCTCCGCCACGAACTAGATATGGGTTGAGTCTAGGTTCCTTATTTTGCATTAGTCAGTGCATTTCAATCTCTATTTCATTGCATGTCTCAGCTGTCTACATGTCCAGCTACCCGCCAGCCCCATGGCCATTCCCAGAGACCATGTGTCAGATTGGTCATCCCCGGTGGCCCAATTCGAGGCTCTTATGGCCCGACCCCAGGGTCTCGTCCCTACCATTCAACTGCCGGTTGACCCGATCCCTATGTGAACGACCGAGTAGTTCCAGCGCCCTATCGTGTCCACTGCCATCTTACCTAATGGGTCGCATACGGAGATTGACTTCATCAGTAGGGCGTCGTCTAATTGTGTCTCACAAGACATTGTAGAGTCTCTTTCTAAGATTGGGGAGATTGTTCTCAATGGTGGCTTATCTTTCATAGAGTTCCAATGGAGGTTCGGCCCCGTTCTGTATGACAATAGAGCATGGTGCAAGATCGGCACACTTGCTAGTCCCTGCATCATTTTAGGGCAAACTTGGTTGGAAGAGAGGAGAGGGACCATCGACCCGGACAGGAGGACCTGCACCTTACACCCACCTCACCTGCCCGGTGAGTTCATCTTCCACGACGACATTCATCTTCCACGACGGCGTTCAGCTGACCACCTCCTCGTCGCCAACCACCCACCCCCAGCGGTCCACTCCACCTCCTGGCTCACGCCCGCCACCACTCCCGGAGCCTGCCCCTGTGGCTCCCAGTAGTGGGATTAGCCATTTCCCCAACCACTGTCCTTCACATTCCCCTATCTTAGAGGACACACATTCAGAGGATGCCCCACCCGAGCTTATTCTAGTGAGTTATGAGGCTGACCAAGAGTTGGCTAAGGAGTACCTCGCTGACGTTGAGGGGTTAGAGAGAGATCCCATATAGCGTCTAGAGGGCCAGAGTCTCTCAGTCATCCCAGCCTGACCAGACGACCCCATGTTGTCACCCATGCCAGCTTCCCTTGACGGCCCTGACCAACCTGCCACCTCTCTTTTGCTAGTCATTCCCGAGCAGCAGTCAGTCGTCCCTCTTTTACCCGTCTCTCCTACGGTAGCGCAGCTGCTAGTGACTATTGTACCACTATCGCCACCCTATGTTGACGTGGTATGGTCTGATTTCTGCTACGTGGATAAGAGACAGCGTCCGGACTTCCCTTTTTACGTGCTCCACACCAAACGTCCGGATTACATTCCTGTCACCCGCCTCCTGATCCTCCCGCACTTCCGTACCCGAGGATGAGTCTTCTCGAACCAGAGACGGTTGACGAGGGTTGAAATTCAAGACATTAGGTTGTGGGTCAACCTATCTTTACACTTGGTGTATGTAGACAGTGTCCAACATTCTTATCGGGTCTTCCTTAGTGTGTCCCTTGTGTTTATCGTCAATCATAGGAAGTTGTTAGGTTTTGTCTCTCCGTCTGTCCTCATTCCAGAGTCCATGAGTCTGTCCAGTTATTTGTTCGATTATCTAAAAGCCAGCAATGCACGATGCAATGAGTTGCTTTATTCTCAAGGCACCATCGTGAGTTCCGAGAGGATGAATATGTCATGATCAGGGTCATACTCGAACGGTTTCCCTCTAAAACTATAACGAAAATTGTAAGCTCACAGTGCCAGTCTCTTTCGAGTGTGAGGCAAGTCGGGACTAACGCGTACGTTGTAGACTTGTCAGAAGAGTCTGGGATCGTCTATACTTTCCATGTATCAGATCTAGTCACCTATAGGGACCCAACGGTGATACCTAGTGAGCCATTTGAGTCATCTCCATCCCTTGTGAGTGACACCACCCCAGAGCGTCCACCTCCAGCCTTGTTACCTCAGTAGAGTGAGCAGATAGAGCATATATTGGATGAGCAGGTAATGACTACTCGGGGTGGGGTGTACCATTGCTACCTGGTGCGCTGGAGGGGATGGCCCTCGTCCGACGACACTTGGATCACCCGGGCAGAGTTATAGAGGATAGATCCAAATCTGTTGGATCGATACCAGAGCGACTCGGACACCTACTCGACAGGGGCGAGCTTCTCCCACTCGGGGAGAATTGTTGCGGACACCAGAGCCAGAGATCGGCTCGACTCAGTAAGCCACCGGTACTGGACACGCAGCACGACTCAGGCGACGCCAACATCCTGTGGCTGGGGGACAATCTTGAGTTGGAGTGTATTTGGTGTGTATTTGTATGTATTTATTTGGAGTGTTTTTGGTGTGTATTTGTATTTTTTGGGTTTAATTTGGGTCCAAGGGATTTAACTTGGGTATTTAATTTGGGTCCAAGGGAGAGGATTGACCAAGGAGCCAATGTTGACTAGAGAGAGGGGCGCCCCCTTCTTTGTCCCCATGTGGGGATTTTAATATTCCTCATCCTCATTTTGCCCTTTCTCTTTCCCCTTGACCAAGGGTATCTAGGGTCTTTTGTCCTAGGTCTAGGGTTTAATATATAATCTCACTTGTATTAATTTTGGAGATAGAAAGAAATCAATTGAAGTAAAATTTGGCCAAGGCCTTCTTCTTCGTCCTCTAGCAGCTGCAATGGTTGCTCAATCTAGGGTTTGAAGCCCTCTCTTTGGGAGTGATTCCCACTTCTACCTCCTCCCCTAGATGTGACTGCCAGCCGCCGCCACCTCCATTCGTGCCGCCATCGAGCCGCCGCGGGCCTTTCTCCGACTTACTGTCCAGAGTTGCGACCTGCAGAACAGAAGGTGAAAGAGGAGGTTGGATCTCCAGATCCAACCGTCTGATCGAGCTGAACTGTTGATGGTTTGTTGCCCACGTCATCCCCTACTCCCAGATAAATTTTCACGTTCATTGGCATCCGTTTGAATCCTTTCCCACTGTCATATTTCTATCCCTCACAGTCTGCCTGTGTGCAGATTTACGAGACAGTAGTCTGAAGATCTATTTTTCCCACCGCCAAACCACGCCAGAAAATTACAAAGCTATTTGTGCGTGATCCGCTCTTCCCCCCCTCTCACCCATAAAATCCCCAAGAAAGATCTACCAATTTCCCTTCGGTCAAACCCCATCTACAGGCAGAACACAATCTGTCATGTCTATTCTGTAATCCGAGTCAGACAAACTATAGGGTGCAGAGATTTGCATTTCAAATCCGACCGTTGGATGATTCCCAAATCTTGATCGATTGAAGCCCTTCCAGTGCCCTTTGCAACGGCGTGAGCTTCGTCTCGATCCGACACCGGATCTGGGTGTGGTGACTATTTTTGTCGGGTCGCGCAGATCTGTCCCGTGACAGGCCAGCAACAGTAGTCCCCGATTAAATCATCTTAAAATTACGCCGGCTCAATTCAGCGGCCCCCGCTTTCGGGGATCGACCAGGGACATCCCGCCATCGTCCCAGCCGATCGTTGCCACCAGAAGACTTCCGGAGGTCCCCGTTCCATTGATCTTCACCGCTTGCTGTCCTGCAGACCCGATTCATGCCGATCCGGACCTGTAGCCCGCACCCACCCCGAGAACCCCACCGACGTGCTGCCTGCCAACCCAAGATCAATGCTCCTGTGTCCATTGTGTAGCCTATTACCTCCCTACATGGAGTGGGCCGTGGTATTACTTCTATAATTATTGATTATTTTACTGTACTGGGAGTTACGGGTCTTGGCCGGGACGTCTTCCCCACGCCCCAAGCGTGGAGGTACGCACACCACCCTCCTTGTTGCATTTTCTTGTTCCGTATTTGTTCTTGATGCCGTTGCATGTGAGCATGTTAGGTTCCTAGCTCGATCTAGTTTAATCACCGCTATCAGAGTAAGCGCGTGACTCCTCCCGTGGCTCGATCCGAGCGCGAGTGAAAGTATTGACCACCCGAGACTCAGTGCCGGTTTCTCAACGGTGCAGATCGACACGTTTCCCTCGCTTGGGATGATTGTGAGGTAGCACTTCTTGTTCGGGGCATGCTTGCCTCTTCTGGAACTCTTTAGGTGCCGAGTTGTTCGTGTCATCGCTGGTCATGTCATCTTTTTGGTCGCGTTGTCCCCTAGAGTCCCAGCTTTGCAACAAGTCCGTGTCAAGTCTCATATTGTTTCGCATCATCTAGATGATTACTCAGACTTTCCTTAATCTCCAGAAGCAACGAATCACTACCTTGAAGCTCCTTGATTTCAGAAAGTGATTCCGATCGAAGCTTAACATGGGCAATCATAACCCAATCTCCCTTCTCCTCAACATTGAGATCCAGACTTACTAGTTGCTCCAACATCCGCCATTCCTAGAGCATTGAACTTGAAAACTTGACCATCGTCTTCCAACTCAAAGTATCAGCTACCACATTCTCTTTTCATGGATGTTACTCGACCGGGAAATCAAAGTCTTTCAAGTACTCGAGCCACCTTCTCTGTCTCATATTGAGCTCCTTCTGGGAAAACAAGTACTTCAGACTCTTGTGATCTGAATATACAACAAAAGATTCCCCATACAAATAGTGTGTCCATATCTTCAAGGCAAAAACAACCGTAGCAAGTTCCAAGTCATGGACATGATAATTTTCTTCATACTTGCTTAGCTGTCTAGATGAATAGGCAATCACCTTTCCTCGTTGCATCAGCACGCAGCCTAAACCAATACCCGATGCATCAATATACACCTCAAATCCTCCTTCTCCAGAAGGTAAGGCCAGCACATGGGCAGTGGTCAAACACTATTTCAAGGTCTGAAAACTCCTTTCACAATCCTCTAACCACTCATAACGATTCTCCTTACGGGTTAATCTAGTTAAGGGAACTACAATCTTGGAGAAGTCCTTCATAAACCTTCTATAATACCCAGCTAGGCCTAAAAAACTTCTGACCTCAATCACATTCACAGGCCTCTCCCAATTTCTTACTGCCTCAACCTTGGAAGGATCTACTGCAATGCCATCTTTGGAAATTATATGACCCAGAAAAGAGACTTCTTGCAACCAGAATTCACACTTACTAAACTTGACGTACAACTGATGATCTCTCAAAATCTGTAAAGCCATCTTTAGATACTTCACATGCTCCTCGTTGCTCTTGGAGTATATAAGAATGTCATCAATAAACACTACGACCCACTAATCTAGGTAGGGTCGGAACACACTATTCATCAGCTACATAAAAGCTGCAGGAGCATTTGTTAGTCCAAAAGGTATTACAACAAATTCAAAATGCCCATACCTACTTCTGAACGCCGTCTTAAAGATATCATCATCCTTGATCCTCAACTGATGATATCCTGATCTAAGATCGATCTGAGAGAAATACTAAGCTCTGGATATCTGATTGAACAGCTCATCAATCCTTGGTAACGGGTACTTGTTTTTAACAGTGAGCTGGTTCAGTTGGTGATAATCAATGCACAGCCTTAAAGATCCATCCTTCTTCCTAACAAAAAGAACAGGAGCACCCCGCAAGGATGTACTAGGATGAATAAAACCCTTCTCCAACAACTCTAGCAATTGCTCCTTTAACTCTTTCAATTCAACAGGGGACATACGATACGGAGCCTTGGAAAGTGCAGGTGTAGCACCAGGAACTAGATCAATAGAGAAAACTACCTCCCTCTCTGGGGGAAGACCCAACAAATCCTCTGGAAACACATCAGGGAAATCTCAGACAACAGGAATATCCCTCAATTCCAACTCCTTCTTCTTGGTAAAAGTGACCAAAGCCAAGAACGCATGGCACCCCTTCTTCCACAACTTATTAGCCCGTAGTGTCGAAATAAGAGGCACAAACTTAGAATGCTTACTACCTGAAAAGAAAAGTTCAGGGTGCCCAAGAAAAAGACACTAATCCTGACTTACAATGAACGCTAGCACCATGCCTAACTAACCAACCAGCTCCTAAGATCACGTCATATCCTTCTATTTCCATACATACCAAATCGGCAGGCAAAGCATGACCATTAATCAAAACCTCACTAGAGGGATAACAGTACTTGATCTCCGATCCCAAACCAATAGGGGTGGTAATTACAAGGTTAGATTCCATCAAAATAGGTTTCACAGATAAGGAATTGGTAAAATTCTGAGAGATAAATGAATGAGTAGCTCCGGTGTCGAAAAGAACGAATGTTGGCTTGGAAAGAATAGTAAGGGTACCTTCAACAACAACACCATCCTCGGTGGCCTAAGTTTCAGCTTCATGAAGGGCTTGGAGCCTGCCCTGCCGCTTCTGATTTCCTTACGGCTTCTTGGATGGGGCTTGATCAGCAATAAGTGGACATTCAGGGATCCTATGGTCCCTACTCCCACATTGTAGGCAAGCACCAAACTTCCGCCAACACTCTTCCATCTTATGGCTTGGCCTATTACAATATTTGCAGACTTCCTTGGACGGGGCTACCGGTATGGTCTTCTTGTCGTTCTCCTTCGATCTCTTATCTTTTGAAAAACTCGGCCCGCCATTGGGCCTCTTCTTGCCAGATGTCGGCTTAAAGTTCCTGGAGCTAGTTGCTTTCTCCCTTCTCTTATCTCTTCCCTTGATCCAGTCAGTCATCTCCATAGTATCTTCCAATACTTGTGCCTTCCGTACAATCTCAGCATAATTATGAATCTCTAGCGGGGTCAATTGGCTGATATACTACAGCTTCAAACCATTTAGAAATCGCTTCGCCTTCATCTTCTCATCATAGACTAAGTGCGGCACATATCGAGACAACCTGGAAAAATGCACCTCATACTCCGCCACAGATAGATTCCTTTGCCACAACGAGGCAAACTCAGCCACCTTCTTCCCCTGGACTCGATCGGAGAAATATTTACTGTTGAAGTGCTCGAGGAACACCTCCCACGTCACGAGACCATTCGCTAACGTGGGCTCCACTGACTCCCACCAAGTGCAGGCATCTTGTTCTAGCTGGAAAGTCACCAGCAATACCCGCTCCTGCTCACTGCACTGCATGACATTGAAGATGCGGTCCATCTCTTTGACCCAATGCTCAGCCTCGTCTAGGTCGGGAGAACCACTGAACCTTGGGGGATTCATGCCTCGGAAGTTTCGGTGAAGGTCACCAGCACCATGATGAGCGCCTCCCTGCACTACCTGCAACAACGCCTGAGTCAGGCCTTGCACCGTTCGCTACATTTCCCTCCACTGGGCGCACTCCGCAGCCTTTGAGATATTAGTCGAAACCTACAAGCGTAAGGAAAGGATTACAAATGTTATATTGAATTTATTTTAGGGTTCTTTTATTAATTAAATTAACCCAAGTCTCTACCCCATCTCACTTGGTTTGATCTTGGACACTATCAACATCACGGATTCTAATGACACTACTAGAAACCTAGGGTCTTAAAACCTAGGCTCTGATACCACAAAATTATTATGCCCCGATGCGAAAAATTCGAACGCGGCAGTTATAAGATTCATGTCAATCAGAGCAATAATAATGGCCATCAAAGACAAAGAGGTAAACGCACAAGATATCATAAAATTCCAACTTCCATTCATAAAATTACCAACAATATGCTTTACAATCGACTCTTACATAATTTGGACCAAATGACAAAACACAAAGTTCCAATATTCCATAATTCGACATCCTGACAATGCTGACTCCACTCAATACTAACATAACTATGACATCAGACAGAACAAGGCACGACGGGACGCCTAAGCTGGCTCGCTCCAATGCTTTACTCTTGCCCTTCCCCATCAGATTGAGCATCCTCATCCGAGCTACATGAAAAGGATTGGGTTAAACTAGGTGAGCGAGAGCTCAGTGGAAATTATCTCTACCCGAGACAATCTTAAAGTGATTAATCAATTAATAATGTCTTTCATGCTAACAAGAAAACGAGCAAAAATAAATAACATAGAGAGGTGAATAATGCAAAAAGGCATTTAACTATAGTCAATCAAATGATGAGATAAGATAATCAGATGATAGCAAGAGATAGAACAATGTATAATAGAAAATTTCATATATTTAGCCGTAACAAGCACGCAAATACAATCATGTCATGTAGAGTCATGAATTTTCATGTAGACGTGAATGTCATAGACTAACACGCTAGCAAGTACTTCAGTACAATGTCACATCTTGTCATTACAAACTCCCATGGCACTACAACATAACAGGCTATTACCTACGTTTTTAAAACGTAGCTATAGGTCAAAAAAATGTAGGTAAAATCTTTACCTACATTTCCTTGCCACGCTTTCAAAACATGGTACTTGCCTGCGTGACTATAGGTTATACCTCTGTTTCAATAAAATGTGGGTATTGATTGACCTATACCTACACTTTAGAAGCATAGGAATAATCAAACATAAGCGTAGATAAAAATTATCTACGGACACGTATATAAGAGGATATACCTACATATTTGAAAACGTAGGTATTACCTTTTGCCACGTAGTGGATGAAACGTACGAATAAAGATTAGCATCACTTTCGTAAAAACGTAAGAATAGATATTAATGTCGCTTATAAAAAAACGTAGGAAAAAAGACTCGTGTCAAAAAAAAAAGATAATTGATTTTTTTTTTTACATTCTTCCATTGTGCACTCATAGTACACCTGTATACATCATCAAATGTTCCTTGTACATTTATGCATGAACATTCAACACATCAATATCATTAAAGAACATCTAAACTCCAATATCAACACATCAATATAACTACCTACATTTTCAACCAACCAACATAAAGTGGCTTGCACAGTGAAAAAATCATAAAACGCAAGATTTCTTACAAATGTGTGACAGAGTGTAATACCTTAGTCTAGACATTCCATGTCAAAAATAGTTATTTACATGGAACAATACCCAACGAAAAACAAAAGCTCAACTAACAATAAAGGAAACATAGCAAGGGGATCTTAGATAAAGCTCTAACTTAAAAGATGCTCTAGATTTTAAGTAATAAAAATGCATGGTTCTGGCAGCCATCAGCTAGCTATGACACCACTATAGCCTTCCGGATTCTATTGAACCCAGATTTCGGGGATACCTAGTAGAGGATCCATTATTCCCTTAGATCCATCACTATGAGGCATCATATTGGATATGTTAGCGTAAGGGTAATTCAACGAATTGGTCATTGCCAACATCTTGGATGTTACGATGCCAAAGTCATGGTTCAAGTAATCATCATCATCCACCAGATCTCATCCTATTATGCCATTTTAATTTATCATACATCATATTAATGTTCAACGTGCCTAATTTCATATCTTTTTCTCACTGCCTTCAGTTTCTTGTTGTCTTCCTCTTCCCCTTTGGAATGGAGGACCCCACAAAGCAGGTGAATTTTTGGTTTAGCATGTGTTCATATATTCTCTTCATATCTAGAAATATAAGTTAGAAAATAAGAAATATCATAATCCAAAACACATAAAACTAATGTAACTTACCAAAATGAAAAGGTAATTAATTTTTAACATGTTATAAGTAAGTCACCCTTAATAACTATGCAACATGGAAACAGTTATACCATTTTGACAAGTTCACTGAATTTTCAATTTTGAAGTTCACGAACCCTGCACACATAAACATGAACATGTAGGCATATGTACACAAAAAATATTATCATGTATCAGCATCTAGTTGTGATAGATGTTCTTCAGTTACCATACATATAATGAGTAGTATTTAGGGAGAAAAAAAGAAAAGAAAAAAACTTTTTAAAAGTTGTTGATGAGCCAACAACCATACAGTTAACTCTTTGCCTACCCACTTGTTGCTGCCCCTAGTTTCCTTCTACTCTTGCCCGCCTCTTCAGTTTGTCTTCACACCAGGCCATTGACAAAGCCTTCACATTAGTTTTCTTAGTTCCTGCAGGCAAACTTACACCTTCCCTCCAGCCAAGTCCTAGTGAAAGCAATCTATAAATCCCTCATTACTAAGTGGAAGCCTTACATCCTAATCCTTCCAACATGCAAGTCAACAACATTGTTACTGCTTCACCTCCTTACACATACACCTAAATTATTAGTAAAGACATTGCCGATGTTCGTTTCTCTCCCTCCCCCTCACTCGCTCGCCTCCTGTTGTTGCTTTCTTTATCACTTGCAAACTATTGCTATGTTACCCCCCCCAACCATTTTAATATATCTTAATGATTTCGAGACCAATGTTTCTTTTCATGATATCTGAAGTCATATTTTTTGATGACATACTATTGCCTTTTCTTATTCTTCATGATTTCTAAGACCATCTAACACCATCCACCACTTATGGATGGTCTTAGAAAATGTCAAAACAGTAACAATAATAAAGAGTAGCGAAAAAGAAGAATGCAAATGTTAGATGATACCATTGATCAGCTAGAACTGAATGTAATCATGTTTAGAGCAAAAATATAGAAACATATTTGAAGTTGAACAAATACACAAAAAGTAAAGATATGCTACTTGAATGGTGACCAAACAATTGTTGACTCTGCACATTCTCAATAGGAATAAAAAAAAAATTGTGATGCCCGAAAAGGTCCCATTCTTGGATTTACCTATAAAGGGCTAAGACAAATTGGTCTACCATGCCCATTATGAATGTTCAAAGGAAGAGTTACAAGTCTTCCTATAAGTGTAGTCTAACTAAGAACAAAGTTTGCTGCAGAAAAGGAATGGAAGGGGATTAACAACAAACGTGGCATGTTTATTTAGTAAAAACTGAGGATACATAATAGACAGGGAGAGAGAAAAATTATGGCATACTTTGGCTGCATGAATGTTAAACTATTTAACTTCTTAGTGCACGTAAGGATAGGCATGTTGCTTAATTATCACCTTAACCAGAATTATTGAAGCATCTTAAACAACACGGTTCTCACATCAAAAAAATTATCAAACTTTCGACAATATTTCATGGACAAAATCCCATCCCCACACTCCCGACCAAAAATAAAAAAATCCATTAGCACCTACACTTACGGATCAATCATAGGAGAAATGATATATTGAGAGAAAAAATTGAAAAGTAAAAGATACCAACGAGAAAAAGATAAAAAAATTCTAGATGACGAACATTTGTATAGTTCAAATTTATGGTAAAATTCTTTTGTTTCATAAATGTACAACTTCTTATCTTCTTAGTGATAGGCATATTCCTCAACTATCACCTTAACAAGAATTATTAAAGCATTTTAAAACACTAAAGTCCTCACATCGGAAAATTTATCAAATTTTCAATGATATCCAATGTACAGAATCACAGATCTACAGATGATAGGAGAAAAAAATATATTGAGACATTCTATGAAATCACATTTCTAAAGTTGTCTTTCCAAAAACGAATCCTAAGCAGAGCATATCATATTACCAGAATAAAATTCACCTAAAGTTCCATGATTAAGTATAATAGGCAATCATTTATGTTTTACCAATCAAAGGTAGCTTCCATAATATCCTGCCACGTCAGAGAGCATCAGAGCATAAAACAGATTCTAAACAGGCCACAAAATGAGAACTTTGTTTTGCGAGGAAAGGAAGGAAGAAAAGTTCCAACAGGCAAATAAAAACAGTCTGCCTCTGAGTACAGCCAGTCCCCCTCCAGAACCCTTACAGGTGACGAGGAAATCTTTCACTCCAACTTAGTGAGCCCGACTCAGCACAGCCCATATAAACAGATAAATAGTAAATTCTAAATCAGCATCCTGACTCTGATACGTGACCACTTCAAGGAAATGGGGAAGAATATGTTGTAAGATGTAACAGATTAATGACTAACACGGACCCACGATAAGCTGCTTTATTTAAAAATGCTCGACAAAATCTAGCCAATGCATCAGCAACAACCAACATGGTTTTCACTCACAGAAGTAGCGAGACTACACTAGCAAATGTAAACGGCATCATCAGACCTGTGTGTAGATGCGGGGAAGAACATAAGTCATCGGATCCCTCGAATCCGCATGTGGTGAAATCAACAAGAAATCCACCGCATACCCTCTTGTCTTGTCCACGTCACTCAACCATGTGACACTCCTTCGGGACTCCCAACCAAAAACACAACCAAAAAGAAAAACAATAAGCAAGTCATACAAATTTTAGATTGATGAATTAATAATTGCACAAGTTAAAGTATAGAATAAACAATTCAAATATTACAAAATTTAATTTTGTAAAAAAAATAAGAAAAGATCTCAACCATGGGACCCGCTTGAGCCAGACACGAGTCGGGTTGACTCTTACCACATTCAGTCAATTCTGAGTGGATACTATCTACAAGTCAACAAACCTTGAGTTATATAACCTACGGGGCGACACAAACTGAAACAGGTGTGTACGATCAAACTTAGTATTCACTCTCTTGAAACCTTTTATTAACATAGATATTACGTACTATTTTATTGTAGCTGCTAAAAAGTATCAGGTTACGAGGTAAGAAGACCTTTTTTTGGGGAAAAAAAATCTAAAAAGTATAAATCTTGCATAATTGACGAGTGAGTTAAGCGCAATGCAAAAATTTGGTAAAAGGCCAAAAATTAAAGGGCTCGCTATTTCAATGCACATCTAAACTTTGGTAACAACTTTAACATGCAAACGAAGAAATAATTCTACTTCTTACCAATGAATCTCTTCTTCTTTCTTCGTAAAGCTAAGCCTAGATATGGACCATTGCACATGTTTCCATCTAAGAATTGAGAAGATTAACCCAAATGTATGTTTGATGAGAAAAAAATTGTAGTAACATAACTATCACATGTCATCTTGACCATCAAACTAAGAAAATAACAGAATCAACAAACTAAAAAAATTGTAGCAACAGAATCATCACATGACATCACAGATCTGCGGCACCCACAACTATAGTCGGATCTGCAAGGGGCATACATGAGAGTGCACCCCCTCTCAGGAAAGAAAGCATTTTAAATACAGAATTGTGTAAAATTAAAATGTCTCCACAGTAGTTCAAAATAGATATTCTTCAAATGCTTGATCCAAGCAAAATATTCTTGGCATGTTCGCACGACAATTAAAAAATTGAACTCAACATTTTACCCTTTGCTAAAATACTCATTAATCCAGACAAAAGCAACGTGCAAGGACGATAGGTATTTATTTGGGTGCACAAACACAAGGTGTTTTTGGTGATTTAGTAAGCAGTGAGAACTTGGAAAACTATAAACCCTATTAGCCAATTTATTAGTGTTACTGGGCCGTGTGCCCATTGGGCCCCGCCACGGGGGCACCGCCGCTGTGGCGGGGCGCACGCTGGGCACACGCCCGCGTCTGTTCGCCCGCGAGCGCGCGCGCGCCCGCGTGCGCTCGCCCTCGCCCGCCGCGAGCGCGCACACGCGCCTGCGTGGCGCGTTCGCAGGGTGCCACCGCGCCCCCCCCCCTCCTCTTCCTCCTTATCCGCCTCCCGTCGACGCCTCTATCTCCCTCTCCTCCTCTCTCCCTCACTTCCCCTCTATATATACCCCCTAAGGGGTTGATGAATGGGATGTGTAAAAAAAAAAAGGGAAAGAGGTGAAGAGATAATGGAGAAAGAGAAAGTATATGAGAGGGGTGCACTTTGTGTGCGAGGCTCGAGAGATGACGGGTCAGTGGACGACGTCACTCTGATGGGTCGGTGGATGACGTCACTCTGTCTGAGTTGGTCGTTGAGTACGAGGACTCCAGGAGATGTATCACGGTAGGAGTTTATCTCCATTGGCCAATGTATGTTTGTGAGGTGACGGATAAGTGTATAAGAGAGAGGATATGTGCATGTGTGTATAGAGAGAGAATTCGAGAGCATAGCGCCCGTGATGACTGTAGCAGCCCCGTCTCTCGATTCTCTCTGTCCTTTCTCTCTCCTCGTCTTCTCATCTATATGTTAGATGGAATAGCGATGAGGGTAGTGCGTCGGTGTGCCGACCGCGCGATATTAGTCGCGGGTTAGTCTTGTGACGAGTATGGTCTGCATCTCTGGGGGAACCATCACCATAGTCCCTGGATTTGGAGTGTGGACCCTTGGAGTCGACTCTAGTAGCCGGCTCTATGACTCCGCGATGATTCACGGGTAGGGGTCGACTCTGGTAGCCGATCTTGTACCCGGATACTGCAGGTACACACGTGTTTTTATTTCTGCTTCCGCTGTTTCGTGTGTACGTCTCGTTTCCGCTGCGGGGTACGTCTTCCAACTCTGAACTCGTTTGGTTATATATATTTGTTACATATATCCCCGTGAGATTTTTCACAACAGTGGTATCAGAGCTCAGAGTTTTGTCGCGGTTTAATTTATGATAAATTTGTCAACGGGTATGATATCCTCTCTCTCTTGGGCTAACACGAGCATGTGTGTATTGCGACGTTTATCCCTCGGACTGATAGATAAAGAGGAACTGGCATAAAAGTGGCTATTTGTTGCCCTTTTCGGTGGTAGTGACCACGGCAACGGCAAATAGAGCTGTTGAGTCGACCCGATTGACATCCTGTAAATCGTATCTCGGATGGGTTCCGATAAGTCCAGTATACTGTTTTGTACAGCTATACGATGTTTATGGAATAAATAGTTCCACTATGCATCACTGTCATACCTTGTTCTGAAAACCTCCAAGGGAATGAGATTGGTGGTTTACTGCTATTTCTGACTTTTCTTGCATTTGTGCAATTTAGACCACGCTCAAGGTGTATTTTTAATATGTTTGAATTTATGCTCTTATAAGCATGGAGTCGGATTTAATTTTCAGTCATGAATATGTTTTATGATAATATGTCATATTTATATATTTATTTATGTGTAAATTCATTTTGCATATTATAAATATAAATTTGTTTTACATATTACATTTAAATTTGTTTTGCATATATGATATTATTTTTTTTGTGCAAATTTGTTTTGCATATATGTGCAAATTTGTTTTGCATTTATATTTACAATAATGCATAGATGAGCATGTTTATTTAGCGCCACGTGGTTGAGTGCTATTGCGATGTGATCGCATTTATTTGCAGCTTATTGATATGAGAATATGTGTTTCTCTCTCAATAGAAAATTTGCTCGAAGTCGTTCTAATTCCATTCAATAATCTTATGTGAGTGGGAGATGATTGTAGGTTGCCTAGCATCTACTTTCGATGTCACCGCATAAGAAAGTTGAATGTGATTGGTTCAAATTTTTAGTAGCAAATTTAGACGATGTGTAACAATGATGTCCAATGCTCTCAATATAGAATGTAGTGATTTAATGTGATGACCACTGACAATGTGTTTGTCAATCTCACTTTGGGTGACAACTTAATTGGTTACAGTATTTGGCACCGTATAGATCCGACAAAATAAGCATGGGTTGCTTATGCGATATTGGATCATTATTGACGAGGATCGTCCTCTTTTTCTTCCTTTTCTTATTCGACTTGTATGTCAAAAATTGAGGCCCTGGATTTTGTCATGTGACATGTACTAGGGTCAATGCCTATGTGTGAATTGGGCTTGACTAATCTAGCATGTTAAAAGCCTTTTGGCAGCAAAGGCTACGAGTCATGGAATCATTATTGCCGAGTTTATTCTTTCTCTGATAAAGGAATGATGGTCTTCCTGTGGAAGGAAATTTTCTTGCCTTAGCAATAGTGCTAAGAGTCTTAATTCTCATTCATTGGGACCATAGTCTGATATCCTACCATTTTCAGCAGAGGGGAGGGAATGTGTTTCTCACCACGTGCATGATCACCACGTATCTGCCAAAAATAGTATGAATGATCAGCCTAGTGGAGTACACCTACTGAGGAGTGCACACTCAGTGGGGAGTGCACACTCAGTGGGAGTGTGTTGGTGAAACCACTAGAACATTAAGACTCGAATGTAATGGCAAGCGTGGGTATGTCTCTCGTCAATTTGAAAAATTTTGATGACCATGTGCTCATTTGTGAGCCTCAGAAATGATGCAAAGTCCAGGTTTGTCCAGGAGTTTTTTACATCATCATTGGATTCCATGACACAACATATTTTTTGGGAGTTTGTAGATCCCTTACACCCGTGTGCGCAAAAAGATTGAAAACTAGTGGGTTTTCAAACATGAGCGCAAGGCTGATGGGTCAATTATACGAAGCATGACTTATGGCAAAAGATTACATCCAAGAGTGGATATAGTCTATGGTGAGGTGCAATCTCCGATGGTGAGATTTTCATCTGTTCATAGTTCGCCAGTGTTTATCTATCCTTAATTTTTGACTGCATTTTTCTATAGAGAACTAGACGAGAAAATAATATGGCTCAGGCAGATAGCTTTGAGGTCAAAAAGATAAGGGCGCAAAGCTTGTTGCCCCAAGCATAGAGCTTGAAATGATCGTCTAGATAGTGGGATAAGGTGATTATCTCGTTTCGTTTCGAGAAGATCTTCAATGGCCACTGTATGCATGTCAAATGAGTGGGAGGAAAGTGTTTCTCCATTTATCATTGTAAGTCAATGATTTCTAAATAGCTAATTATAATCATCTGGAGTGTGATTCCATGTATGGGTAAGACAAGCTATGTGCTTGGAGTGAAAATTGTGTTGCATCACTTGTAAAGGATCCTGTGTTGTCTCAAGAGTCCTATAATGATAGAACGATTGGATCGGCACAATTTACCACACATTCATACTCCCTTTGTTAAACGGTGCTTGGTATTGAAAATGAAAAAGAAGTGTCAAGGGTGCCTTATATGCTATGAAGCTAGATACACATGGTGTTGTGTGCCCGCAGTGTATTAGTTACACTGTGAGTCTAGCTAGTTGTCACATGGGCAATATAGGTCCCACGCATCTTTTGTAGACTTGCGAGAGGCACTCATCCATGTCTTGTGAGATAGATGTGCCAAAGCTAATTGGTAGAGAATGGATGCGCATTATTTTTGTCCTCAGTAAAGGTACAGTGAGTGGCTTGTTCCACTACGTTCTTACATAGTTGTGAAACGTCCTGCAATATTTGGTGAATACACCTTGAGATAATGGTGTACAACTGTATAGGTTACAGTGGGCATTGGCCTTCGCCAAGGACGTTAGATAGCAGAATATCATTACATCTAGTATGAGAGTCAGTAAAGCTTCGACTGAGTCGAAGTAGTTGATCTGACAGATTTGTTCTAGTTAAAGATCATGATGGGACATCATTAAGAATATAGTTAGATCATTCTCCACAGGAGTGTCCTTGGATTGAATGGTTGATTTACACATCGTCAGAATGTCAACAGGCTTGAATCGACCCTCTCACACGGGTGATTCACCTTGGCGCTATAGATAGCGTGCAAGATGAGGCATTTGATATTACGGCGCCCTAGAGGACTAGGTGTGAGCGTAATATCCCCCAAACAACCTAGATATGCTGCCTTGGCTGAGGCTAAAATGAGATCTAACACAGATCGGCCATGAGGATTTGGCTGTAATCTCATGGAGCCTGAAAATCAGATACGTGAGTCGCAAGAAGGTGTCGAGTGGGAGTGATTGGTTTGCGAGACTCGGGTTAGCTGCGTAAGTCGCAACTAGACTGGTATCCGTGCGGTGTTTAATTAATCATACTAATGACAAGCCCATGAAAATGGAAGAACACCGCAGCATGCGTATCATACCGCATGTGTAATATGACCGCATATGAGAATGATGAATGGGTCCCTCTTCATCATTGTGTGAGCTCATGAATCACATTAATATGATTCCTTATGTATCCCCAGTGACCTGCAGCACTGTGTCATGAAAAAGATGCTTGATGTCACTACTTTAGCATGTTACTTAGGGTGACGATTGATACCGTCCAGCGGGACATGTCTAGGAAAGCGGTCAAGACGAATTGGATTGACATTAGCAGCATAGGGAAGACATTTTATATCTCACCATGCTTAGTAGCTCATATCCGAGGAGGCTTTATTGTCTATGTGATGATAAAGTCATGGGCACTTAGCATTTGGGGGTTTGACAATGCCTATTTTTTTGAGAGATCCAGAGTGTCAAATCATGTTAATATTAAATGTCTGAGATACATACCGAGATGTTCTAAGTACTCCGTTAGTTAGGTGATGGCTTAACGGAATACTCCCAATCTGTTTGGATAAATTTCACGGAGGTCACACGCTCCATTTCCTGTATGACCGAGAACTGCAGACCATTTAAAATTGTACATTATGAGATGAAGGATATGCACGAAAGGCCCTAATGGGCAAGTGGGAGATGTTACTGGGCCGTGTGCCCATTGGGCCCCGCCACGGGGGCACCGCCGCGGTGGCGGGGCGCACGCTGGGCCCGCGCCCGCGTCTGTTCGCCCGCGAGCGCGCGCGCGCCCGCGTGCGCTCGCCCTCGCCCGCCGCGAGCACGCACACGCGCCTACATGGCACGTTCGCAGGGCGCCACCGCGCGGCCACCCCTCCTCTTCCTCCTTATCCGCCTCCCGTCGACGCCTCTATCTCCCTCTCCTCCTCTCTCCCTCACTTCCCCTCCATATATACCCCCTAAGGGGTTGATGAATGGGATGTGTAAAAAAAAAAGGGAAAGAGGTGAAGAGATAATGGAGAAAGAGAAAGTATATGAGAGGGGTGCACTTTGTGTGCGAGGCTCGAGAGATGACAGGTCGGTGGACGACGTCACTCTAATGGGTCGGTGGATGACGTCACTCTGTCCGAGTTGGCCCGTTGAGTACGAGGACTCCATGAGATGTATCACGGTAGGAGTTTGTCTCCATTGGCCAATGTATGTTTGTGAGGTGACGGATAAGTGTATAAGAGAGAGGATATGTGCATGTGTGTATAGAGAGAGAACTCAAGAGCATAGCGCCCGTGATGACTGTAGCAGCCCCGTCTCTCGATTCTCTCTGTCCTTTCTCTCTCCTCATCTTCTCATCTATATGTTAGATGGAATAGTGACGAGGGTAGTGCGTTGATGTGCCGACCGCGCGATATTAGTCGCGGGTTAGTCCTGTGACGAGTATGGTCTGCATCTCTGGGGGAACCATCACCATAGTCCTTGGATTTGGAGTGTGGACCCTTGGAGTCGGCTCTGTGACTCCGCGATGATTCACGGGTAGGGGTCGACTCTGGTAGCCGATCTTGTACCTGGATACTGCAGGTACACACGTGTTTTTATTTCTGCTTCCGCTGTTTCGTGTGTACGTCTCGTTTCCGCTGCGAGGTACGTCCTCCAACTCTGAACTCGTTTGGTTATATATATTTGTTACATATATCCCCGTGAGGTTTTTCCCAACAATTAGTAATCAATAAATGATATTTCTAGCAGGTAGATGATAGGATCGGTGCAAGGATTCAGAGGGGGGGGTGAATGAATCCCACCCTTAAAGACTTTTTGCTCAATAAAATCTAGAATGCTATCAAGGCAAATAGACAATCTGAATATCTAATCAACTACTCTTTTGAACCAAAGAACAAACATGTAGTGCGAGCCTAAACAATTAACATGCAGAAGCAGAAGAAGGTAATCAACCTACAGCACTGATAGCAATATGAAAGCTTAGACAACCTATGAAGGGTGGTAGAAGATATGGAACAAGCGCACAAGCCCAATCACACAGCACAGAAGATTTTTAGGTGGTTCGGTCACCAAGACCTACATCCACCCCTCACTCCCAACCGGAGTGAGGATTCCACTAGCGACGCTAGCACAGCAGACTCAGTCTGCAAACACTTGCTATCAAACAGCTTGACTAGGGGAACAACCTCCCCTCTTCCTCCAGATCGGAGGGACACCCCAAGTGACTCCCAGCCACTTGGAAACCAGAGACCGAAGTCTCTCTTCCTCCAGACCAGGAGGGAACCCACCAGTGACTCCCCGTCACCAGCAAACCAGAGGTCGCAGACCTCTCTTCCTCCAGACAAGGAGGGACCCCTGGACTTGCAACCCACAAGCCCAGAACCGAAGATCAGATATCCCTTCTCCTGAGTCCACAGGAGGAACCCGATCCCCAACAGGGCAAACGGAAGAACAAGGATTAACCAAATGAAAAAGGAAAAATAAGAAAGGAAAAATACATAGCGATCAGAAAGCTGTAAAGAAAGATAACATAGATGTGGCTTGCATGGAGCTGACTGGCTTGGATTTGATCCACGGTCCAGTAGACAGATCTTCAGGTAAGCTTCTCTTCCCTCTCACTTTCTTTTTCTTCTCTGCTGCACTTTTCTTCTTCTCTCGATCTCTGCTCTCCTTTTCTCTCTCTCTCTTTTTCTTCTCTTCTCTTCTTCTCGGTGGCTCTCTGTCTCTCTCTTTCTTTTCTTCACTCTTTTCTTCTTTGCTTCTTTCTTCTTTCACTCTCTGCTGCTCTCCGCCTCACTTCTTCTTCACTCACAGTCTCGATCACCATCTTCATCTGTTGGATGACGGCTTCTTTTATAACAGCAGCCAGTAGGAGGGCAGCACTGGGCGCGTGTGGCTTCCACATTTCCCGCCCAGAACTTTTGGCCACGTGTCAGTCTCTCAGCCAGCTTCAGCACACGTGTCACAATCCTGTCTGCCCTTCCAGCCTCGGATCACGTGCCGCCCAGTCACTAGGGAATATTCTTCCTCGGACCACCTTCTTCTTTTTGTTTTTTTTTTCTTCTTCTCCTGCAAAGAGATTAAAACCATTAATACTCAGGGTTCTCTCTATATATATATACCTGAAATAAGTCAGTTGACACTCAAGCTAAAGCTGCACTAGGTGTGTAGGAACAACAAAAGGTGCACTATACTGAGAACGACACGAGGTACATAAGATGACTACAGCACAAGATAAAGAGAGAACGACACGAGGTACCACAGTAACAAAGCTAACACTACAAAGAGAACGACACGAAGTCAGATGAGAACAGTACGAGGTAAAGAGAGAACGACACGAGGTACCACAGTAACAAAACTAACACTACAAAGGGAACGACACGAAGTCAGATGAGAATAGCACGAGGTGAGAAGGAAATAACATGGAGTAAAACGGTAGTAAAACACGCGATCAGAGGAAACCTGGACGAAGATAGAAAGAAGCAACACGAAGACATAAAAACAACACTAAGACACAAACACAGAAATAACATGAAGACTCAAACACAAAAATAACACGAAGACATAAAAACAACACGAAGACACAAACACAGAAATAACATGAAGACACAACAAGAGACGGTCAACGAGACGCTGACTCTGTACAGACTTAAGGTAAAGCAAGACAGTCGATGTATAGACTTGATGCAGAAGCCTTCAAGTGATGTGTTGACTTTGACCAGATGAGACACTGCAAGAGACGGACCAATGTATAGACTTGACAGTGATCTCTGCAGCGAATGTATAGACTTTGCAAACTGAGACGCAAAGTGAGACGATGAAAGACACCATGGATGTTCAGACTTTGGCAAGTGTGAGCGAGACAATGTAGATGCTGTACAGACTTTGTGGATGCAGTCGAATGTATAGACTTGATGGAGCGAAGCCAATGTGTAGACTTCACGCTGTACAGACATTCCAAAGAGAACGTAACGATGTACAGACTTGAACTGAAGACCAATGTATGGACTTCAAAATAGATGTTAAGCCCAAGAAGAGTGTATAGACTTTCACGATGTATAGACTTGGTGATCTTCAAAGCACAATGTCCAGACTTTGTCACTGTATGGACTTGAAGAAACAGTGCAACGTATGGACTTGATCTCAAGAAATGTAAGCGAAGTACACACTTAGCCAATGTATAGACTTTGAAGTGAAGTACAGTGAATAAACTTTGTGAACAGTCGATGTACATACTTGGCCAATGTACAGACTTGAGCTATGCACGCTATAGTGCCGATGTGCAGACTTTAGCATGCAATGTCTAGAGTTGATATGAAGGAATGCAGGAGACTCTGTACAGACTTGATGCAAACAGGATGCTTGTGTATGCATGAGGGCATTGAATAAGACCCAGCAATGTGTAGACTCTACATGAAGATAGTTTGTACGTGTGTGCTGGCAGTGTATAGACTTGGAGAGCGACCAAATAGGATGTGTAGACTTGCACAAACAGACAGCATAACTGAACATGCTTTATGCAGCAGACAAAATGACTAACATAAAATATGCAATGCTTTAAATCTGTTAAACTAACTGAACAGGAATACAATGCTTTGATAATCAGACTGAACATTTGAAGAAGACTGCATTATGAACAGAAAGTGACTGAATATCAACATGATGACTCACACAGCAAGATGACTCACAGTGATTAACTCACATCAAAAACCAATCATCAAAACCATCATCAAAATCACAGGGGCACAACAATCTCCCCCTTTTTGATGATGGCAACACTACACAGTGAGTCATCTGATGACTCAAACTATTCTCCCCCTTTGACTTCATCAAAAAAGAAAATAGTTTGAGAAATTAAGGCAACCAGCATGCTATAATTGAAAACCAATCTCCCCCTTTGATATAGTCAAGATGAATCATGGGAGGGTAAGAATGCATATGCAGATGGAGATTTCAAAATGTAAGATCACAATTCTCCCCCTTTAAGAGTTTCTATGCAGCATGATGCATACGACATGAAAACTTCCCCTGAATGGATGCTAATTGATATGCAAGTGATGCATGACATGGAAGCTCCCCCTCAATAAGTGGAATCTTATGAGATAGATGAGAAGGAGACCACAGGGGCAAACAAGGACAAGTTCAGGTCAATGAGCAGAAGAGGTTCAATTAGCAGATTTCTAAAGAGGCTTCAACTACAAGAATTTCAGTCAGATTTTCAAGGAAATGTGATTCTCATAAATCCAAATCAGAATATTTCAAAGTCTTTCATTATAAGGGCTTATGAATGAATTTTATTGATCAGCATGGTTTAAACATGATGTAGGCAGAGTTTTTCAATAAAATTCTGTATTGATGTCTAAAACCATGGTTTTATAAAAATGAACCAAGCCCTCATATTTATCTTGATAAATCTTCCTTTCTCTTACACAATCAACTTTATTGACTTCTTTCAGAATTACATGCATCAGTATTGAAATCAAGTAATTTTGAAGTCATATGATTTTGTCTAGGGTTGTAGAAATTTGATTTTAGCATCAATATTCAGATATTGAGATTTGTTCAACAATTTTTCATGCTACAAATTTTACGAGCACTCTAATTCAGTGCACACCTTGTAACTAGAGGATATACCTTGATCAGAGGCCAATATCCCTAAGCACTTAGTGTGACTAACTGTCATACTTTATATGAACAGAGATAGCATTTACACATCATGACACACTGCAAATCATTTCTTGATGAGTGAGCTGTATTTCTCAGTGTGCATGCCATTGCTCTGCCTGATTTTTTAATGAATTTTATGCAGAGTTAACTAAGGCATCTCATGACACAGTCCCTTGGACATGTGTTTCTCAGTGACCAAGGTCATTGATCTGACAATTACTCTACCCTTTAGACAATTCAGAAACATTCATTTGCTTCAAAACAATATTAATCTCATGTACTTAACCAAATAAAGTCATGTATTCAAAAGTGCAGATTTCAGAAGTTTTTTACAAGACACAGCATGAAACAGTTGGTTAAGATTTATTAATCATGATTCAGATATGTTAAGAGATTTTAAAGTTAAACTCCATGAATACATTAAGCTTAAACCACATGAGTTATTTCAGACATTCATAAAAGCGTATAATAGAAGATTTCTAGTTCAAGATCTTTCAGATTTATGATCGAGATAGCCCATTGAAATCTTCATGAAGGACTGAAATAATTCTGATACCAAATGATACCAATTGTTACCAATTGGTAGGAGAGATTTTGAAGCTCAGTGTTTTCAAATTATGATCAAGGTTTGGTCAAATAGAATCAATGAAGGGGATATGCACACAAGGCAAGATATCAGGAGGTCAGGCAAGTTCCAGGATGTTCAAAGTTAACATGCAATGAACTCTGACATAAATGTATGCACATGACTACCTTCATGTAATGTATTGACTCCCCCTGACAATATGCATTCAGTCAATCTTTTTGGCATCTTTCATGAGATGCAATGCAATTAACTACATGCATGCAATGTTTGTCATGAAAAACTGAACATATGATTTTAATTCATGCACATTCAGACTGTCCTATCCAGCAAAGTGACCTATGGTACTAGGCGGAGCACTTGGTCTAAAAGACCACCTCACACATAGTAAGAACCTCCAGATAGATTTCCCTACCTTTTGGTACCTTACCATTTATATACCATTGAGGTCATGCATGATAATGCAACATGCAGTCCATATTTCCAATCAATTATCATTCTGAATTATACACTGATATCTCAACATGTGCTCATGAGAAGCAAGGCAGATTTTTAAATGTCAGCATGCATACATGGATCAAATACACACCAATGCGTCAACGCATTAGTGTCAGCGTCGAGGCAGTGAACAAGACAGCAAACAAAAGACGCACAATTGCGTCTACGCAGTCAGCCAAATGCGTCAACGCACTAAAAGCCATACAGAACCCATATAGATGAAAATAGACAGGTACGAGCTAATGGGAGGGCAAATTCTAAGCCATGTATATATGCAGTTTAGATTTTCAGAAGTTTCAGAGTGCATGATCAGAGAGTAGTGCAAATGGCAGATGATAAATGAATATGCAAGAACAAATTTAATATGCATGCACTAGATGAAGCTAAGAACAGGATATGCAAGAATACATCAAACCAGATATGCAATGAGTTTTAAAATGGGAAATGCAGAGAGATTACCTGAAAAGTGTGAGAATGGGGTTTTTCATTCTTGAGTGCCTTGGATCATTACCCCTTTTATTTCAGTCCCAAGGCACACCTGCATAGCAATGTTATTTTGCACAAACAGGTACCCAAGAAGTCTTGGGTCCTGACATGACAGTATTACTCCTAGCAGGTTTTCTCAGCACATTTTTAACTTGATGATCACTAAATTTCATCAGAGGATGACCATCCATCAAATGTCCAGATTTGCCATAATGATGGCAAGAAGCAGCAGTTTTCAAATCTGATTTATGCACATTCTTGTTAGCATGAATTCTATGTGCATATGCATGAAATTTTTTGTTAACAGAGTAAAAATTCTGTTTACCAAAACCAGTTTGGTTTTGATATCCTGCTAGCCAACAGGTTGCAGCCCTGTGACCTGGCTTCCCACAACAAGAGCAATTCAGATTCTTTCTCCTAGGAACATGATTTCTAGCATGATATTTTTGTACAGTAGTAGCAGCAAAGTCATCTAACTCCATTGTCTTGCATTCATGCATGAGATGACCCATTTCATGACAGTAAAAGCATTTGGATATCCTGTTTTGAGCAGAATAGGATTTCTTAGCATAAGAGGTCACAGCATGAAATCTATCATTATCATTCTTCATGACAAGGCAATCATCAAGTACATGGCCAGAATTTCCACAATAGAAGCATTAAACATTCCTTCCGTGAATAATTGGAAATTTTCTAGCCTTAGGCTTGTTTGCATGAAATTTACTACTCTTCTTCAGTGTTCTCATTTTCACATTTTCCTTTTATTTTTGAATCTTCTGATCATCAGACTGTTTTGAAGACGGTGCAGAAGTACTAGCTAAGTTTGAGCTACTCACAAATGTTGCATATAGTTTGTTCCTTACAGCTTGCTTAACTTGAGAATTGCACCTTTTCTCTTCATTCAATTTGGTGACTTCCACATTCAAAGTATCTTCCATTTTTTCTTTACCTTTGGCAAATTTTGACAGAGAGTTGTTTAGATTTTCAATTTCAATTTGCAAGGTCATAATGTGGTCTTCACACGAAATAACCTAATTTTGTAGCCCATCATTCAGACTTTTCAGGATCTCATTCTCCTGATTTAACTTCAATTCAATGTTAACTTCTTTTTCTTTCAAAGCTGATTTTTCTCTTTCTACCGTTAGCCATCTTTCAGAGAAAACAGTGTTAAGGACCATTAGCTTTTTATTTTGTTCCTTCAGATGGATGTTTTCTTCAATCAGCTTATCTTTTAATTTATCAATTTCCTTCTTCTGAGTCAGCAGAGAATCATTTTCTTCTTTCAAGGAAGTGATTAAGTTTTTCTGTGCATTATCATCAGAATGTAATTCTTCAATCAATTCCTTCAATTTAGATTTTAGATTTTCATTTTCAGCCTTTAGACTTGTGATTTCAGCATTTTTCTCTTTTCTTAATTTTCTCTTTTCTGATTTGACTCTTTCATATTTATCTAGAAGATGCTCATGCATGCCAGCTAACTCATCATGGCTAATATCCTCGGTCTCAGAAATTACCTGGGATGAGGACTCATCTGATTGATCACTCCTTCTAACCATGAGACATTCTTCTTCCTATTCCACATGTGTTGCAGTCACTCTATCAAAAATTTCTTTTGCAGTGCTACAATCTGAGATAAAAGAAAAATCGTCAGAATCAATTGCAGCCTTCATTAGGTTAAGAGCTCTCACATGATCATCATTTTTCAACTTGTGAACATGAGTCCACTTGGACTTATCCTTAGGAAGTTCATGTGGACTGTGAGAGATAACCTTCCACAATTGTGGATTAATAGAGTTAACATGCTTGTGCATACGATATAGCCAGAATTTAATATTTGAACTACTGAATAGTGGAGGATGAGCCATGAGAACACAACAGTTAATGCAACAGGAATATTGATGCACTAAAAACAAATTAGCACCGAAGACTGCAAGATCGAATCTGCAGGTCGCTGGACCTTGTATGCAGACACCGTTCTGATACCAATTGATAGGATCGGTGCAAGGATTCAGAGGGGGGGGTGAATGAATCCCACCCTTAAAGACTTTTTGCTCAATAAAATCTAGAATGCTATCAAGGCAAATAGACAATCTGAATATCTAATCAACTACTCTTTTGAACCAAAGAACAAACATGTAGTGCGAGCCTAAACAATTAACATGCGGAAGCAGAAGAAGGTAATCAACCTACAGCACTGATAGCAATATGAAAGCTTAGACAACCTGTGAAGGGTGGTAGAAGATATGGAACAAGCGCACAAGCCCAATCACACAGCACAGAAGATTTTTAGGTGGTTCGGTCACCAAGACCTACATCCACCCCTCACTCCCAACCGGAGTGAGGATTCCACTAGCGACGCTAGCACAGCAGACTCAGTCTGCAAACACTTGCTATCAAACAGTTTGACTAGGGGAACAGCCTCCCCTCTTCCTCCAGACCGGAGGGACACCCCAAGTGACTCCCAGCCACTTGGAAACCAGAGACCGAAGTCTCTCTTCCTCCAGACCAGGAGGGAACCCACCAGTGACTCCCCGTCACCAGCAAACCAGAGGTCGCAGACCTCTCTTCCTCCAGACCAGGAGGGACCCCTGGACTTGTAACCCACAAGCCCAGAACTGGAGATCAGATCTCCCTTCTCCTGAGTCCAAAGGAGGAACCCGATCCCCAACAGGGCAATCGGAAGAACAAGGATTAACCAAATGAAAAAGGAAAAATAAGAAAGGAAAAATACACAGCGATTAGAAAGCTGTAAAGAAAGATAACATAGATGTGGCTCACATGGGGCTGACTGGCCTGGATTTGATCCACGGTCCAGTAGACAGATCTTCAGGTAAGCTTCTCTTCCCTCTCACTTTCTTTTTCTTCTCTGCTGCACTTTTCTTCTTCTCTCGATCTCTGCTCTCCTTTTCTCTCTTTCTCTTTTTCTTCTCTTCTCTTCTTCTCGGTGGCTCTCTGTCTCTCTCTTTCTTTTCTTCACTCTTTTCTTCTTTGCTTCTTTCTTCTTTCACTCTATGCTGCTCTCCGCCTCACTTCTTCTTCACACACTGTCTCGATCACCATCTTCATCTGTTGGATGACGGCTTCCTTTTATAACAGCAGCCAGTAGGAGGGCAGCACTGGGCGCGTGTGGCTTCCACATTTCCCGCCCAGAACTTTTGGCCACGTGTCAGTCTCTCAGCCAGCTTCAGCACACGTGTCACAATCCTGTCTGCCCTTCCAGCCTCGGATCACGTGTCGCCCAGTCACTGGGGAATATTCTTCCTCGGACCACCATCTTCTTTTTGTTTTTTTTTCTTCTTCTCCTGCAAGGAGATTAAAACCATTAATACTCAGGGTTCTCTCTATATATATATACCTGAAATAAGTCGATTGACACTCAAGCTAAAGCTGCACTAGGTGTGTAGGAACAATAAAAGGTACACTATACTGAGAACGACACGAGGTACATAAGATGACTACAGCACGAGATAAAGAGAGAACGACACGAGGTACCACAGTAACAAAGCTAACACTACAAAGAGAACGACACGAAGTCAGATGAGAACAGTACGAGGTAAAGAGAGAACGACACGAGGTACCACAGTAACAAAGCTAACACTACAAAGTGAACGACACGAAGTCAGATGAGAACAGCACGAGGTGAGAAGGAAATAACACGGAGTAAAACGGTAGTAAAACACGCGATCAGAGGAAATCTGGACGAAGATAGAAAGAAGCAACACGAAGACATAAAAATAACACTAAGACACAAACACAGAAATAACATGAAGACTCAAACACAAAAATAACACGAAGACATAAAAACAACACGAAGACACAAACACAGAAATAACATGAAGACACAACAAGAGACGGTCAACGAGACACTGACTTTGTACAGACTTAAGCTAAAGCAAGACAGTCGATGTATAGACTTGATGCAGAAGCCTTCAAGTGATGTGTTGACTTTGACCAGATGAGACACTGCAAGAGACGGACTAATGTATAGACTTGACAGTGATCTCTGCAGCGAATGTATAGACTTTGCAAACTGAGACGCAAAGTGAGACGATGAAAGACACCATGGATGTTCAGACTTTGGCAAGTGTGAGCGAGACAATGCAGATGCTGTACAGACTTTGTGGATGCAGTCGAATGTATAGACTTGATGGAGCGAAGCCAATGTGTAGACTTCACGCTGTACAGACTTTCCAAAGAGAACGTAACGCTGTACAGACTTGAACTGAAGACCAATGTATGGACTTCAAAACAGATGCTAAGCCGAAGAGGAGTGTATAGACTTTCACGATGTATAGACATGGTGATCTTCAAAGCACAATGTCCAGACTTTGCCACTGTATGGACTTGAAGAAACAGTGCAACGTATGGACTTGATCTCAAGAAATGTAAGCGATGTACACACTTAGCCAATGTATAGACTTTGAAGTGAAGTACAGTGAATAGACTTTGTGAACAGTCGATGTACATACTTGGCCAATGTACAGACTTGAGCTATGCACGCTATAGTGCCGATGTGCAGACTTTAGCATGCAATGTCTAGAGTTGATATGAAGGAATGCAGGAGACTCTGTACAGACTTGATGCAAACAGGATGCTTGTGTATGCATGAGGGCATTGAATAAGACCCAGCAATGTGTAGACTCTACATGAAGATAGTTTGTACGTGTGTGCTGGCAGTGTATAGACTTGGAGAGCGACCAAATAGGATGTGTAGACTTGCACAAACAGACAGCATAACTGAACATGCTTTATGCAGCAGACAAAATGACTAACATAAAACATGCAATGCTTTAAATCTGTTAAACTAACTGAACAACAATACAATGCTTTGATAATCAGACTAAACATTTGAAGAAGACTGCATTATGAACAGAAAGTGACTGAATATCAACATGATGACTCACACAGTAAGATGACTCACAGTGATTAACTCACATCAAAAACCAATCATCAAAACCATCATCAAAACCACAGGGGCACAACAGTAGATATAATATGTAACAATTAATTACAACATTCAAACAGAAATTATCCTATGAGTGGCAAAAGCCTTGGTTCCCGTCAGAACCATGGTAGAGGGTCAACCCAACTTTTCAGTCCAACTGAATGCAAAAAGCATTTAGTTGGTCTAGTAGGAATAACTTCAGAGTAGCGTCCACTAAAATCAAAGAGCTAGGAAGCAATGTACAGACCTTTACAAACATGTATGTACCTTAGTGAATAATGCAACAATCTTGGGATGATACTGATGATTGGGACCCAAAAGATCCTTATGTGACCTGCAATTTATTTCAAGAGTAACGATTTTTTTTTGTAGGGTGGTAAGCGAGGGAGTCGTTCATCCCTACATTGCGGAAGGGACATGACGTGCCACCCCGGTCACCAGGCAAGTGATTTTAAGAAGTCCAGAAAGAAAAAGAACATAATATGGGGGATACAAGGGACGAGCAAGGTCCGGGGTGGTGGATCACCCTGTCAAGGATGACAAGAGGACTAATAAAAGCCCAAAAAATTAAAAGAAAAATACAACCAACAACCAAACACGTAGCCAATACAAGAAATCACAAATAAGAGGGCGACACAAATAGACGAGGGGCCACCGATAACAGGAGACAGAGTATCGTGGGCTGGGGTTGTTCCGTCACGGTCAACCCCAGTCAAAACTTCTGTGGCAGCAGGGATGAGGCGTCGGTCTGTCAGAGTACGTGCCGAAGGAGAAGACCCGAACACTGATGTTTGCGCTAGCGTGTAGAGGTGGGAGAAAACGTGTCGCTCGTCCGCTGGTTTGGGCACGTCAAGGAGCAAGAGGGGCCGCCGCAGGGGGCTGCGGAGTGGGGAGAAGGAGTTCCGCTGGCAGGAGGAAATAGTAGAACGAAAGAAGGGGGGGTTCCCAAGGCTTGGCTGCGAAACACCAGCTTGCTGGTCGGATCCGACTGGGCTCCCAGGGTAGAAAGCAAAGGATGAAGGGCTAGAGGCTGGCGTAATAGCGCCCACGGCGATGGAAGCCGACTGGAGGCCAAGGGGAGGCATAGTGGCCGCTGAAAGTCCTCCTGCAGAAGAGCTTGGCACGGGTGCACTAAGGTCCAGTGCTGAGACGTCCACGGCAGCAAAGGTCGGGTAGTTGCCTTGGAAACCAAGAACAGAAGCCCCAGCCACAGCGGCACCCTGAACGAAAGAAACTGGTGCCGGCAAGGAGCAGCCAACGATGGGAGAGATGAGGCTAGAAGGATACAAAGGCCCTCCGACCGTAGCACAACGGAGCAGCCCGCGGCGGAGCGTTGAACACCGTCTGCAGCAGAAATCGCACCCGGAGGTGCAGAACCACCGTCGACGGTGGCCAGCGGCAGAGGGGGAGCAAGTGGGGGAGGGTGAACACCGTCTGCACACGGCCTCCCCCCGCCCCCCCCACTGGCGCGCCAACACCGGCCAAGGCCGGATAGCCACCGGAGCTGGAGTAAACAAGAGATAGAGGGCCACCGAGGCCGAATTGGTCGACGGTAGAGGGCCAGAGACCAGCGGCAGAAGACCCAAGGAGCAACTATGGACGAAGGGGTGACACACTAGGCCGATCGGCAAGGAGAGACAAGCGCTGGGGCTTCCGCAGCAGGTGGCGTGAAGAGTTGGAGAAAAACATGTCGAGCGGAGGACACCGCAGGAGGAGCTACAGCACCGTCGAAGGCCCTCCAAGAGGAGGGGAGGAGACCCAAGGCCAGTCAACACCGGCCTAGCCTCACCCGCCGTCGCCGGGGATGAAGGTGGAGCACTGACCATACAACGCACTCCGACGAGGAAGACCGCAACGGCTGGACGTAGGGACCGCCGACGAAGGGTAGCAGCGAGAAGGAGAGGCCAGAAGGATAGGGGGGAGGAACTAGACTCCACCAAGGGGGAGGCGCAGGCTAGAGCCCTCCCCCATGCCGGCCATGACGCTGCAAGAGTAACAGGGTTCAGTTCCAGCTAGGCAAAGATGTACACAATAAAAGAATTCCCCAAACGGGAAGCCTCAATCCCAAGATAAAGCATGATCAGAGCCTAAAATTTACCTCATATATTAATTAAATTTCTATCACAGATGCCAACACTGTGACATCTCCATGTTGTCAATGCATGCATTATATTTAGTAAACAGGTCAAGGCCTCAAGGGAATGTTGTTCATTAGTAGTGTTACTCTGTCAGCATGAAAATATATATTGATTCTCAGTTTAATTTATAGCAATGTTATGAAATATATATAAATAATCCTTCAAATATAAAGTTAAAGATAAGAATGCAATGATGACGTGCATGTTCCAACAAATGAGATAGATATCACTAAAATGGTTTTGATTAATCTCTTGTTGATAAGCAGGTTTAGATGCATACCATGAGGACAATCTGCCAATGTATGACTATATTAATAGGAGACCATTTGGGAAACTGATCTAGCACTCAGGAGACAACAACCTAAATCTCACATATGACAAAGGTAAGCCATAGACCATAAGCACTGTCAACAAGGTTGTTTATTCTGTAACAAATCATACTACATATGTTATGAGAAATTTTGATAGCAGAGTTGCAGCAATCTATGTTTTTGAACTATAGAGAAAGATGGATTAGTTGCCAATGAAATGATAAAAAAGATGGCATAATGTATGCCAAAATATAACAATTTTCCTTTTAGATAAGAAATCCACATAACCTCAAATTTATGCACTCTGAGCATAGAATGCACATGAGTTGCACCCATGTGCAAAGTAAACGAAAAAATACACACGGGAGAATTTTAAATGACAAAAATGATAATTCTAACTAAGTACTTCTAAGAGAAGATTGCTCATATATCTAAATATCATGACCTCAAATTGTCATAGGTTCCCACTTTTGTCAATCTATGAGTCAATTATGTAATAGCTGATGCAAAAGGGAATTAAAAAAATAGTTATATATTACTCAAATTGAAGTTACCTTGACAAATCTATGAACTTTAGCACTATCCCTATCTAGCTTGGATCTTAGGTAGGGAAAAGAATTCAATCTTTCAAAGAGAGATAAATCCAAGTGATGCATGTTGATCTAAACTTTTATATGGGACTATTTCATTTGATTTTAATCTGATTAGCAGATCCACATTCATGTAACTCTACTACCCAATTTTCTAAAAGCAAATGCTTAAGCACCAAAAGCAATTCACCACGAGCACCAAGTTCTTTAGGGGGGCAAGGAATACTGCCATTGCCATTGGCTTTCCAAGCTGAATGTTCATGAATGTAGTCCATTAGCCCTTTGATGTAATCCTAGCATATTAAGGATGAGTTGGCATTAGTTCATTTCTTTCCACATTGGCCCTTTGATGATTGTCTCTGTAGCTTGCACCACATACTGCTGAAAGTTGGAATCAGAAGGATAAATAAATTGGGTAATATAGTAAGTTGCATCTTATTGGTGAGGTTGAAAACAATAATTATGCAATATATCTGAAGATTATAATTTGCTTTAGACTATAAAATTTTAAAAAATAAAAATATAGATTCATGATATCAATCTTAATTCGAAGTTGAATTTGAAGTTGCTTTAATTAATTGAGGACGACAATGCTCAGGTTCAATATGGATTCATGATATCAATCTTTTGCGGAATGTGTCAAATAAATCACAATCTACAACTTTTGGATCCAATCATAAAGAAGGCTATCCTATTCAGTTACCTTGTCTAATAGTTATATATGACATTATATTTTCTGAAAAATATTACATAAACTATCCTCTGGACTCCTACTCTAACAAAAGAATGTTCAATTACATTATAGACTGACAAACAAATCGATGGCAAATAGTAATTTATTTAAAAGCAATATGCTACCCAAATGTTGCACCTTGAAATTGACATATGTTTAGTTTTCTCCCCCATGTACTGCCCAAGTATACACTTTCCACAGAAGGAAAAGTTCTTCCCAAGTATGAATAAAGATACTACAATCAGTCTTCTTAACAGGAGGAAAAATGAAGAGAGAATGTATTCAACATGGTAGTTACTCCTTACAGCACTTTGATGCTAACAGAGGATTGGTCTTTCTTTAATCTTACTAAGTGTTCCCATCCAATCTCTTGTATCTGAAACAGACAATCAAAGAGAAAGGTAAGAGAATGTGGTGAAAGATATCCAAACAGGAGGGGCAAAGTAAATGGTTGAGGATTTGTTATAAATATACTTAAAAAGACGGATCATCTATAAGATGTAAAGATTAAAGGAGAAAAGGGACCATGGTGGAACATTTAGAAGCTACTCACTTCTGTATAGATGGCTTGGTAGAAACATGATGATGATGATGGAGGTAACAACAGACATTGAACTTCATTTCCTCCTAATGCACATTGTTGTGTATCTTCATGAGTAGTAAATTATTGAACTCGAATAAAATTCTTTTTTACAGAAGAAACCTCCAAATCTATCTTGCTTAACCTATCAGGAAAATACTCTACATTATGTTAAAAGTTAAACTAGTGCACGACCTTGGCACCTTGTAGCGCAGACGGTATGCATGAAGTGGAGGTAACACATAAGAAACACCAACAAAACCATCAACTTTCTCAATCAGCTCATCAATTCGCAAAGCAACAATAGACTCATCCTTGTTTTGGCCAAGCAAAGCAGATGAGGGATACATATTTGTTCCCAATCCCAAACGATGTCCAATTTCCTTTCAAATTGCCAACTGATTACCTGGTGAAGAAAGTTTTATTAAAAATAGAATGTGAAACATAGAAATTACAAATATATGAACACGAAAAGATGAGCTGGAGGGAGAAAGGAAATATAAATTTGGGAGGAATGGGATGAATAGCTGGATATGTAGTCATTTTGTTCATCCAGATTATTCATGCTTAAAGACCCATAGACCTATAAAGCATTCCAGAGCATCCATATTTACTCCACTAAAGTAAAGACAGTCCAAGTGTACATTGACATCCTTCATGAGGTTTGCTATCTGAAGTTCATAAATTCACATTCTGTTGACTATACAAGGTAATGAAACCTTATTGTAATCAGTTGAAAGCAGCTTGAGATTGGATAAGCATATAAAATGAGCACATAAGAGGCATCATAGATGCTTTAAAAGGGCATCTCATCACCAAGAGAGTAAATACAAGAATTGACAATTGGAACAATATCTTTCTAAACTTCAAAATCATTAAGGATAAAGGCACGATGTCATTCACTTAGCAAGCAGGAGAAATCCTTGTCCATATTATTGAGGACATCAGCATGATGGATGTTACACATTTATTTTTCTATCAATATGATCATAATTGGTATTCATAAGCATAAAGGCTGCATAGCCATCAAGTGTCTCTGCAACAATTTGAGAAACAGACCCAGAATTACCCACCCACCCCAAAAAGAGATAGGAAGAAATAAACAAATTTCTCCTTCACAATGAATCCATATACACTTTGTCCAACGATGATGCAACATTGGTAAAAGACCTACTGGTCAAACATAAAATCCCAAAAGTGTAGCATATTTAAAACAGAAAACAAGAGATGAGATATTAGAAGAATCAGAATCGTGGAACTTAGTTTTTTTAGTTAATGGTTTACTAGGAATCACGTTTCTCATTGTGGCAGAATCATTGCCCCCACTAGCTCTTCATAAAACTGCACGCATGAATAATAGTCAATCAAATGAAAATACAAAAAAGAAACTCATCTGTTAACTGTCATTTCAAGCAACTTAGAACAAAGAAATATACCTGAAACATACAATGTCCTAATGCAATCAAGTACAGGCATCAAGTGCCCCACATAATAAATGCAATATTTTAATAGATAGCTATTAAAGATTACAATAGAAAGAAAACCTAAAGTGAAGAATTGCCTATGTATTTACCTCATCTTCAGTTAGATAGAAACCAGAGCATTAGTAGGCCTCTGATTTTAATAAAAAACTGACCAGATGAAGCTACAAATAATGTTAGTATATTCTTCTTCAATGGCATTTGGAAAATTATGACCACATTGAAAATCTACAGAAATACAATAAGAACCCTTGCAATTGTCCATGCATTAATGAGAACCCTCATCCTCACAGGAACCTCATAGCCCTGCACTTGGATGGGTCTCATGAATTCCCTGGGCAGTAACAAGGGAAGAGAAGGATGCAATCGTAGGGCTTCTTTTATCACCGCCTTCAGGTAGCCCATTCCACTCACATCATCCTCTGTGACCGTGGGCTTGCCTTGGACTGCACCTCTCACTTCCTTCCGAGCCCTCCCCATGGCAACCGGATTCTTGACAAGCTCCTTTAGACCCCCCTCAAGGGCTAGATGGGATGTATCGGTCCCATATGAGATCATGCTCTGCAAATATATATATGTATCACATGCCCACCTTCAAGATTTAATGATGAACATAGTAAGCATGCATGATGAAAGGGGGGCGCAGAACAACTTGCCTGTATGATTGTTTGAATTAGGTCATTGGAGAGGCCCAAATAGTCCCCTACTGTGGCGTCGACATTGTCACCCCTCTGAAGTGAGATCAGGACATCTAGAAATCCCCACTCCTCTGCTCTTCCATCCCCTCTCCAATGGGTAGCCTCCTCAATGACCCTACAGAGGATTGATCGCCACTTCCTTCCCAGCTCAACAAGCTTGGAGTCTGTGTCGGTGAGCTTGCCCAACCATGCGAGGGAGTGGAAGAAGTTCTCCACCTGGAAACCACTGAGCACATCTAGAGTCCGAGCGATGAGTTCTATGATCTCCCACATGCTCTCTTCCATGGCTGACACCCCGAGGGTGGCCCTATAGATCACCGAGTATGTAAATGATGACAGCCTCCTACTCATATCGATGACAATGGAACTCGAGGAGGACAGCTCTGAGATCTTCCTCACAAGGCGCGCTACCTCCTCCGCCCTCACTGGCTGGAACTCCTTCACTCGCTGGGAGCTAAGGAGGTGGACGACATAGATCTTCTTATTCTGCCTCCATTCCTCATCGTAAGGCACGAACGCGAGGGCCTAGCTGCTAGGCGAGATCACTGCCACCACCTTCGAGCGTGGCTTACAGGCGAACGCGAGGTTGTGGGCATTCAAGACCTCCTCAGCCATCTCCGCCAAGGAGATGACCAGGGTGGTAACATGGCCCAGCTGCAGGAGCATCTGGGTGAAATTAGGTGTTAAAAAGGGGGAAAATGTAAAACATCGAGCGCCAAGTTTCCCGCCATCGGGTTAGCCTCCCAATTCCTACGTTTTATATTTTATTTTATTTTAGTTCAAAGTAACTTTTTCCTATGTTTTATTAAAAATGTAGGAATATCTAGGGTCTATTCAAACATTTATTTACAAAACGTAAGAATAGCCAAAATTTTCTGACGCTTCTTCGACAAGCGTAGGAATAAGGTGGATATATACCTACGTTATAGTTAAACATAGGAAATTTACCTATGTAGTTTTTGAAATGTAGGAATAAGCCGTATATACCTACATTTTATTGAAACGTAGGTAAAATTTGTGGCTATAGGTCCCATTTCTTGTAGTGTGGGTATAAGTACTTTTAGGTGCTCCTCTCATGACCAGACCGGGCCCTTAATGATGAGTTGACATTAAGTGGTGGATCAATGATCCAAATAAAATCTAGACATCCATTATGTACCGGTCAAAAGTTCCAATGATAAGCTCAAGTATCCAAGCCCTAAGAGACAATTTCTTAGAAGGAATTAAAGTTAACAAGATCATTAGGATAAGTCATAAGGATATGACTTAAGATTCAAGGAAAGTTGTAGCAAGGTTTATGCCAAGGACTGTTAACATGACAGGGTAGTAGCCTGGAAAGGCTAAAACCTGATTAAAAGCTCAAACCTTGCAATGCCACACAAAACACAAAATCGAAGAAATTTTGGCAAGATAGCGGTCTTCAGAAAGCCGCCATCATGGAGTAGCTGTCAAGGCACAACCGCTATCAGAAGAGGGTCCAAACGGTGGTCTGAGTCGACTCACTAGGCAGATGGGTCATCTCATACCATGGGAATGATAAAGCGGTCTAGAGATGACCGCGATTTCAAGGTTGTGGTCAGAAAAGGGCTACGATCAGGGTCAGGAAAATATTCGATAGAGCCACTTCACTGGTTCGGTTGACTGAAATAGGGAAAACCAGTCGACCTGGCCATGCAACATCAGTCGACTGAAACAAAGTTTAGTCGACTGAAAAATAGAGACATCAGTCGACCTGGCAACTTCAGTCGACTGAAACAAGATTCAATCAACTGAAACTAGGATTGGCACATAGGCCCAAGAGAGGATAACCGCGATCTGTCGGTCGTCTGCGACCTGGAGGTCACAGTTCTCACAAAGCCGCATTCTGGACAGAGTTGGGCAAAACTTGGCCACAACCTCGTGTTGCCCACTCATAGATCAGTTTAATCCAGGGGTTCAGGTTTTTAGGGTATAACCTGCTGGTATCTTAGTGGAAATCCCAGGCTCGTAGAGTCTTACAGATGCCTTGAAATAGAGGTTCCAGTCCGACGAAAGGAATATCCGGGGGAGAGTCCCAACTATCGCAAGAAATTGAGTTTCCAAACTATGAAAAATGGGAGTGACGGTAAGTCATTACCACCGGAGTGGCATGACCCTCAAACAAATCCTAGCAATGCATTGAATAATATGGCTACAAGTCATGAAAACACAGGAATGTGAATAGATTTAATCAGAAATTAATCTACTCTTTTCATGAATTATATTGTAAAGAAAGTAATCAAGGGAACAATAACAAGATCTCCTCTCCAGAGTCAGCCATCTTTCATGAAATATTAGAGGTTTAGTGATGAGGGCATCTCACAGCGCTCTCTTTGGCTTGGATCGCCTGCATCACTTTGAGGAGGTCCGACTATGTGATCACATATTATTTTCTTTTTCATTGAGTCATATTTTATGTAATTTCCTTTATTGAGTCATGTTGTTTTAGTCCATTTCTCTTATTATGCTTAATTGGGCCTTAGTACCTTAGTTATGGGCCCATAGGATTGAGTCTAGGACATAGTTCGTCTTTTGTCTAGTTGTCAAGGGTATTTTGGTCATGTAAAGAGTGGATGCCTATAAATAGGCCTCCCCACTCTCTCATTTGTAACCTTGATGCATTAGTGAAAGAAAAATTCCAAACCTTTTTCCTCCCACAAAAATCCCAATTCTTTCTCTCCCTCTCTCTCTCAATATATCTCTCTCTCTCACTGTCTCTCTCATCAAGGGAGGGCCGCCCCCTACTCTCTCTCCTTCACCTCCCAACCACTTTCTCTCAGTTCCCTTCCACAATAACTCTCTCCCAAGTCCCCACACCCCCTCGATTACTCCACCCCAGCCCCAAGAGATCCCCACCTAATCCTTGCTCCACCCTCCAACCCCCAACCACCCACTCCCCTTCCCCAAGCATCCCTCCACCTTCCCAAGGCTGACCCACCCCTCCCTAGGCCAAATTTGAATTTCCCTCCCTGCTGGATACCCTCTCTTACCTCCCTAATCTCCCATCTCAGATCTGGAGAATCCCCTCAGCCCCCCATAATTATAGGGCACCCCTCTCCATCTTCCCCATTTCTCCTCTCTCTAGTGCACACCCAGCCCCTCCCCCATCTCCAGCAGCCCCAGCCCAGCTCCACCCCCCCGCCTCTGCCCCCCAGTCCCCAAGAGACCCTCAACCACATCCACCCTCTTCCCCAGCCATCACTCCCTCAATCCCTAGCCTCCCCTCACCCATTCCCTCCCCCTCCATAGCCCCCACCACTAGTAGTCCTGGTTCAGGTCGCAGGTAGTAGAGGAGCCTCATTTTGCAGAGCGTGCGACGGAGACATCTGGAGGCTTCAAGAGGCACATCATATACCATTGGAATCGTCGTCCAGTCAGATTTGCAACGAGAGCAGCCCCGCCGCCGTCCGACCTCGGAGCTGCCCGGAGGAGCACATCTCGGTGACCTGCGCAGCTCCTCCCAAGCAGACAACCAGAGATGGATTGCAGAGGCTCCCACGGTCTGATTCCTGTGATTCTTGGAGCACCACTTGGCTGAGGGCTTTCCCTACAAGTCCTCTGTCATCTCTAAGAAGCAGAGCGAATTTAGGACCTCGGCATCAAAAGTTCCAAATTTTCTCTCCAAGGTGCGCCAGCTCAGTTACTCTGAGCCTGAACTGACACCCCCTACTGTTTGGGCCTCCACAATCAGCTTCAACTTCTGCCGATGGCGCTGTCGATCCCGACGGAAAGAAGACTGGACCACAATCGCAACGGAACTAGTCTCGCCTCCAACAAAGCACGAGACAATTCGTGGGGCCCCCATCTTCCAGCAGCATCACCCTGGGAGCAACCAGAACCAGCATAGGCCACCCCTGTTCCATGCTCTGCCCCGGCCACCGTCATCATCACAAAATTCCAAGAAATTCAGGCGTCCTCCTGGGTCGAGTCAGAGAATTTTGGTACCAGTTTCAGCCTATTAGGAGCTCGATAGAGACCGTGGCGGTGCCATCTTTGACTGTCTATCCGATGGTTCTAGAAGCTGACAGCACCGGCGGAGCTCGGCATAATCATTTAATAGCTTCACTCCCACTCCCCACCTGGCCGGCTTACAGCCCCTCCCTGTGTGGAGGTAGTGTTTGGTTGTAAATCTCTTAACCCCCACCCCGATATCCCCCTCCTGCGAGAGGTGTAGTGTTGTAACCCACTTGTTTTCAGGTCAAGCGCCATCGCCGCAGCGTGCATGCGTCTGCCCACGCTTCCCGGCGCTCCCGCGTCTCTAGTCGGGATCGGTGTTTTCACACCGGTCAGGTGAGCATCTGATATCTCCTTGGCTGGTTGCAATCTTTGTTTATTTAGTATACTCTTTACTTGCCGTCGGTCGGTGAGACGAGAGCCCGGACTCGCACACCACCATAAGTGTGCCCGCCGCGGACCATGAGTGAGTGCCTCCCAACCCACGCCCCGGCGTGCCGGCCACCCACGAAGTTGGGAACCCCAGGCCCTTAGGGGTTAGCCTAAGCCCACTAGGTCTTCAAAAATGATTGGGTCCCACCTCGGACCCTCACCATCATCTCCCGGTCACCATCGGGAGATCGTGTGCGCCGTTTGAGTGAGCTGCTAGCGTAAGATCGTTGAATGTGCTTGTATGCTTGCGGGTCTAGGTCTTAGGTTCATTAAGTCTTTCTTTATCACCCTTGGGTTTTACCACATCAAGTGGTATCAGAGCGGTAATAGGCTTGCTCTCACAAGTCTAGTCTTGGGGCGTCTTCACACTAGGTCATTCATAGGTGCATCCGCACACCCATGCATAGCCCACCCAAATTTGCATGACCACTCGTAGTGGAGCTCATTATCAATCCAATCCGTCCTCTTCCAATTCCACAATGAATCCCAATCCCCAAGGGAATCCTGCCCACATTGAGTATGAGCTTCCCGATCACATGTGATTCCTAGTGGAGGGTATGGCTAGTATCTTAGGACGGCTGATGGCATAATGGCCCGACTTGAGCAACTTGAGAGAATAGGCCCGCCCCAAGGGTGGGTGATAGGATGGCACCTCCCCCGCATGAGGAACCAGCCATAGGAGAGCTCAACCTTAACCATCATCCCGAACCGAAAGAGACCCACCACCAAGAAGGAATGAGGGACCCCCCCGGGACAACCCGGATGATCACCTTATGAGACTTGTGAAAGTTGATGCCCCTACCTTTGATGGGTCCCATCACCCAAGCATCTACCTAGATTGGGAGGTGGCTATGGACCAATATTTTGATTGGTACCCAATGATCGAGGATAGGAGAGTCTGGCTCGCAAAAATGCAACTTACCAAATTAGCTAAGACTCATTGGATGAATGTTGAGGCATTAAGGATAGTTAGGAGGGAAGCTCCCATCACCACATGGGGGGCCATGAAGGAACAACTCAAACTCAAATACGTCCCTCGCTCCTACCATCAAAACCTCTTAGATGAGTGGCAAGCCTTAACACAAGAAGGGTTGACCGTTATAGAGTACATTGAGAAATTTGACTACTACCTTCTTAAGTGCGGAGTCCAAGAGGATCCCGTAGTCACACTTTCCCACTTTAGGAATGGGCTTCAATTCCAAGTAAAAAAGGAGCTCTTCATGCGTCAAGTGACCACTCTAGAGTAAGCCTACCAAGTAGCTTGGGATGCCGAGAAATTCTCTCGATACACCCGAATGGTTCCCCCTAGGGGGATGGACCCCAAAGCCATGGCACCTCAGACCTGTTGAGTGGTGATAGGAAGATCTAGAGGGGAGGGGTGAATAGATCAGCCCCCTTTTTGCCCTTCTTTACGGAAATAAAAAATAGATCTAACACAAATGTTAATACGACAAGGATTAATTAATTGCTAAGAAGCTGAACACATATATGATATCCATGAACGGTCCTACCAAGCTTCTACAGTTAAAACATAAAGGAAAGCAAACCACAAGACACAATCTTTAAGGTGGTTCATTCTCAATCCAGAGACCTACGTCCACCCCTCACACAACACAGTGAGGCTTCACTGGTGTCAAAGCAATAATCGCTGATTCACAACTTCTAACAGAGAGATACACTCTCACAACTCCGCTGCCAAATAGCTTGAGGGATCACAACCCAAAACCTATAGATCAATGATCACACTGTCTGTCTTCCTACACGAAGGTAGGGAACAAATAAGAGAGAGTGTGTTTTTAAGGAAAAAACAAATTGAAAAGGAAATAGCCAGACAGAGTATCGTAATGAAGCACTATGAGTAGAAAATCTCTGGTCTGGGAAAGAGCTTGAGGACTCCTTTGCTCTCTTCTTCTTCTTCCTGGTTTGTCACCATAATTTTACGAAGGAAGGATGAACTTGCTTCTAGCTCTTCAATGGAAATGGATGGAGCTTCACAAACCCTTTCTGCTTTGCTGAGAGACCTCTTTCGGTGAGGAAGAGGATCATCTTCTTTGTTGCATTCCCTCCAGTTGCACCAAGAAGGAGATGGCTTTGTCAGCAAGTCTTCTACACTTCTTTTCCTCCCTTGCTTGCTTTTGAACTGGAGCTCATGCTCCTGATATATTGGTGACTGCTAGCGACACCAACGTTTCCCCCTTTTTCAAGCTAAACCCAGAAAGTCACATCCACATTATTTGATTAGCTTCCATATGCATAGTTGACCCTTTTTCTATCAAGTCTGTAGATATGTGGGTAGGTAGGAGACCATTTCAGCAAAGGTACAGTCCTTTCAGGTGATTTCTCTATCAGACCATCGTCCTATGACAAAGTAGCCTCTTTGACGACTTTTTCCAGAGTGAACGGATCCTCTGGGATAAGTTCTGGTTCTTGAAGATAGCTCCTGTCGGTTTCAGATCCGTTCTGGTCGAATGCGAATGTGTCGACACTTTCCACACAGTGTGTCGAGACATCCCATTGAATATCTTGAAGACAGCTTCAATCGATTTCAGAACCGTTCTGGTCGAACACTAATGTGTCGACACTTTACACACAGTGTGTCGAGACATCCATTGAATATCTTGAAGACCCATGGCTGATGTGCCGAGACATATACGCCATGTGCAAAGTTGTCACACAAAGGTGTCGAGACAAGTTTGCCATAGAGAAGTGAGGCTTGCATTGTGAAACCGACGTGTCGACACTTTTCACTCAGTGTCTCGAGACATCGGTCAATCCATAGGCCAGACAGTAACGGCTTCAGCTTGATTTCTTCTATAGGTGTCGAGACATTGGTCAGATGTGTCAACACATACTTTTATTCCGGAGCTCAACCGTTAGTATTTCAACACGATCTCTTCTAGATGTGTCGGGACATCATCAGGCGGTGTCGAGACATCACTTAGAGAAATTCTCATGTACTTGTTTAGTCTATTCATTAAACCAAAACATGTTAGATATTCCTCAAATATCTACTAATGATTTATGATTTGTTATCATCAAAACTAGGGGACACAACATTCTCCCCCTTCTTGATGATGACAACCATGAATCATTAAATCCAAGCATTCATATGGCATTACAACATATTGGTTTGAGGAGCCATCAAACAAGTGAGATTCATCCATTCAACACAACAACTGAACGTTAGCATTTTTCAACAAAAAACTTGTTTCATTGATCAACCATAGTTTTGTAAAGATCAAGCAAAGATGTGTGTTCGAGCAATTACATTGCACTATCTAAATGCAAAAGCTAAAATCTAGATAAAAAAGCTAACTACATGCTAGATGCTAGATGATGCTTGTCTTCTCAGAAGGTCTTCAGTACTTCTCCCCCTTTGTCATCAGCAAGAAGGGGGTGAAGGAGGAGGCTGCTGTGGTGGAGGCATGGTGCTAGAGCTGGCAAAGTTAAGGATCTGTGCCTCTTGGAATTCCTGTTGCAGGTGTGAGATAGCTTCTGCTAGAGAATCAACCCTCTGAGTGAGCTGCTCATCCCTTTGTCGGACAAACCTGTGTAAAGTCTTGATATTTTCATTGATATCTTTGAGCCAAGTGTGAATCATCTCACAGATGTATTCTATCTCAGCCTTCTATTGGGAGCCTTGTGGTGGTAAACTAGAAGAGGTGGCTTCTATTTGAGGAGGAGGGCACCATTCATCACCTGTGTCCTGCAAGGCTGGTTGGAGTTGAGCTTTATGCAGACGAATGAGTTCCAAGATTTTAGTACCAACCATATCCAATTTTCTGTACACTACATCCATTTTGGCCTCAGCTTTGGTGGTGTTGTTGACTGCTCGAGCTATGTCAGTGTGGACTGTTTCTGCAAGCTTGGAGGAGGCATCCAATAGCTTGTTGCAGTCAGAATACATCTTCCCTTTCATCCATTGTGAGGCATCCAGTAGTCGAGAAGTAGTAGCATTAACTGTTCTCTCCAGATTGGAGGTGGCATCAATAGATCGGTTGGCCTCGGTGGACACATGTGCTCTTATGGATGTAGTCGCGGCAGCCACTTGTTCAGCAAGCTGATTGAGGAGTCCATCAGCCGGGCACACTTAAGATTGATATGACCTTGCTCTTCTCGTATGTCATATGCATGTCTCACCATTTCTGTAGTTTTCTTTTGAGTTTCAATGTGAATTTGCCTGAACCTCTTCATGATATTCCCAGCTCTTTCACAAGCATTGATGATTGAGTTCATGAAGTGGTACAACCTTGCATATGACTAGTGTTTGTCGTGCACAAATTTTGCCCATCTGCTGGTTTGGACTTGCTCAAAGTGGAGTTGTCTGGCTTCAATTCTGTCCACTTGCAGACTGAGTTGTCGAAAAGAGGAGTTCATGCTCCCAAACTGGGCAGTGAGAAATTGGATAAGTGCAGGGTGAATGTCCATTAGACTACCAGTGGCACCAAAAGTAGGACCTCGTGAGGTGGAGGCCTCTGTATGAAATTCAGGAGGTGCATCCCTTGCACTAAACACTTGAGGCTCATTATCTGGAGACAGTGAAGGTTGGATGCCAAAAGCTGTCACTATCCCAGGCTGGTCTATGTGAGCTTCATGTTGTTGATGCTGCTGCTGTTGGGTCTCCTCAAAGTGAGTGTCTGCATGGAACATTTCTTCATGCTGGTCTAATTGTGCATCTGAAGCTGGATGGTCATGTGCATCTGAAGCTGGCTGGACAGGCTGATCCTGTGCTAGCTGTTCCTGTGGAGCTGATTGTACTGGTGGGTCAGGTATATGGCTAGGCAGATTCCTTACAATTTTGCCACCTTCTTTCTTGAAGTGCATATAATTTTCTATGAACCTCATGCTGTACACATTGCTCCTGGGGATAGGTATGGACTTTTCATTATCAAGAGGGATGCCAACCTTCTGAAAGATAGCAATAAGTTGTGAGGCATAGGGCAGGCTATGCCAGTTGCAAGTGCAACTGTCCATAATCTGGAGCATGATCTCTGGAAGACAAACGTGGTAATTATTGAACAAGCAGTAAAAGAGGAATCTTTGGGTCTCAGTAAGTCTACTTCTGCCACCCCCTTGTGGGGTAATCATGGTAGTGAAAATGTGATGCCGTAGACGTTGTAAGGGGGGAAATTGATTGGTGTCAAAGGATTTGACAAGAAGTTGGGTTGCATCCTGAGGGTTTCGAGGCTTTCCTATCAGAATGGTGTATGCTGCAGACAGGTCAATCTCAACCTCAGATTTGATTTCCCCATCCCGGGGTATGTGTAAGGCTCTATGAAGAAGCATTGTTGTAAGCTTGAAGGAGACCCCCTTTACCTCAGTCCGAAGGACTTTCTTGTTCTCGTCAAAAAATGGGTTCTTATAGAACTTCTGAACTAAAAATGGGTAGTATACCCTGGAATCGGATAGAAACCGTCGCCACCCTTGGAACTCAAATAACAACAGTAGTTGAGGAAAATACTCAAGCATCTCGTGGTCAACAAAATCCACATACCTAGGGAAGAGGATCCTAGTGGGATCACTTTCTGCATCCCTAACGGAGGGTGAAGTACTGGCATGCAGAGGGACTCACTGAGCCTTGGCCTTCCCTTTTTCCTTTGCGGACAGCCGTGGCCGCTTAGCCTTTGGTTGTTGCGGCATGCCCTTGTCACTATTCGAACCCTGGGCCTCGGCAGCTCTTCTCTTGGCTGGTTCAGTAGCTGGGTGGTCTTCAATACTCTTGGAGCGCCCTTCTGTGTGTGCTTTCGAGGTAGCGGCCTTCTTGGATGAAGCCGCATCTTTCTTCTTGCCGCGGGTGACCGGAGGAGCCCTGGAGAGGGTAGAAGGAAAGGAGGAGAGGAGACGGAGGGCGGCAGGAGGTAGCTGAGGAGATGGTTGCACAGGCGAAGGAGGACGGAACGGGGCGTCGACCTCCACGGTGAGGGTGTGCAGGGTCGTCGGAGAGCGAGTGTGAGAGTGAATTAGGGTTGAAATGAGGAAAGGTAAGAAATAGATTTTCATCGTCGAGTTAAATAAGGAAGTTGAGATTTTAAAATTTTAAAAACAACAACCCTGAGATAAGAAATGGCGAATATACGCCTATGTTAAGTTCAGAACGGTTTAAAGCTTATAAGCTCATTTTTGAGTAATGAAGGTTTGAGAAAAAAATCATTTTTGCAACAAATAGTAAGATTAAAATATTTGACAAGGTTAAAGAAAATGGAACCAAGCCTATTTGGCTTACTCATCACATTCATTTGGCATGATTGGAAAAGCAAGATAAGCAAGTATTGAAGGTAAACAATAACCTTTTTATTTTGAAGCAAGGTGTAGAGTCAACCCAAACCATTTTTTTAATAATAAAACAGTCCGATAGAGCATTCACTTTTTGACTCAAGGAAACACGTTGTTTAGATGCCAGAGTCCTTGGTTACTCAGTGTAGCTTATCTTTCTGAATTCTTCTGAACAGAGTTGATAGCCTTCATCATGACTAGATTAACCTTCATTTCATTGATGGAGGATCTAATTTCTCTGAAGATGAGGTCATTGCTCTGAAATTATTGTAGTATGGTTTGTAGGAGGCGTATTCTCTAATTGACTTCAAGAAGGTAAATTGTTTAAGCACAATACATGCCAATCAATTCATAAACCAAGAAGCCTATTTGCAGTGAACTTTCAAACGCTTAGGCAATGGTCATTTTCAAGGACTTGATGAATGTTTTAATCCTATTATGAGTGCAAGATTGGTAGAACTCAACGCAATGATTAACGAAAATGAGGATTATAAGCAAGAAACCATTTCTTTAACAGGAGTAAAACAGATGAACTTACCCATGGTTGTATAAACAAATGAAATTATTGTCAACTCCCCCTCACTTAATGCTCGATGAAAAGTGAAGGTTCAGAGGCAAAGGATTAAAATTGGAAATGAATGAGGCAGTGGGAAGAAGGAATAAGAGAAACTCTCCATTGGATCTTCAAACCCAAGAGCGGCTGACAGACAGTCCCGACACATGACCGGAGGGTGTCGATCAGTTCAACAAGCTTTAACCTGCATGCCTCCACACAAGACTGTAGGGTGTCGACCTGTTCAATAGACATTGTTCTGCATGCCCTGACACATAACGGTAGGGTGTCGACCTATTCAAGGGATTTTCTCCTGCATGTCTCGACACATGACTATTCAATAAACTGTGCTCATCCAGCTTCTGTGAATCTTCATTTCTGAGATATGTTGTGTTAGATGGAAATAGTCTATCACCACGAAGTGTGGATCTAGAGGGGGGTGAATAGATCTATGGCCTAAATTAAAACCAATATAAGGTTCTAATGCGGAATTTAAGCCGATCTACAATATCACTAACTAGAATGCTGGATCTGAACAGAAACTAATCAATGTGTGAAGATAATCAGGAAATCCAGTCACACACCAGTTCAAGAGCAATATCATAAACACAAGACACACAGGATTTTTAGGTGGTTCGGTCAGGAGACCTACGTCCACCCCACACTCAACCAAGTGTGGCTTACTGCTACGCAACACAGCTTGCGTCCGCTGGGCAATACAGCTTAGCCTACAACCGCTGAGCTTCACATCTTGCTGTCCGAGACCAAGTCTCGCCCGCTGAGGAGTTACAGCTTAACCTCTCCAGAGGCTACACCTCTGCAAATCCGCTGGGGACTACAGCTTACCCGTCCAGAGGCAACACCTCTGCAAACAGCTGACACACAGCTTGAAGAAATAGTTTCGGAAAGCAAAAACAGAAGCAAACGAAAATGAGAGAACCCAGAAGGAAATATAGCTCGAAGTGAGCAGTCTCAGCTCTGGTATCTGAACCAAGAGACTGAGTAACAATGAGACAAGCTCTCTCAAACAAACTATCTCAATTCATCTCTCTCAATCTTCTATTCTCTCTCTTTTTCTTCTCTGTTCTCGGTGGCTCTCTTCTTTTCTTCTCCGTGGATCGTGCAGGCTGAAGTTCACACTCTGCTCTTCTGCTTCGATCAGACTTCTTCATAGGAAGAGGCTTCATATATATAGAGCAGTAGATTTGGATAGGGCATGTGGCTTCCACATTTTCCCGCCCAGAGCTTTTTCCAGATCCGAGGAATTTCGACCACATGGCAGCATCCTGGCTGGGCTGCATTCCACGTGTCACAATCTGGGCACCTCGTCCATCCTTGGATCACGAGCCATGTCATCAATCTCTGCAAAGAGTCCCTGTCAGTCAGTCGAAAGGAACTTATCAGTTTAATGTCGACACCTTGTAAAGACTTTATAGTATGTAATGTGCAGACGTTGTATAGACTTGCTGAAGTGTAATGCAGTGTGCACAAGGTGAAGTATGTACAACAAAACTGAATGCACTAACATGCCGTCAACCATTGTACAGACTTCATGTTCACTATGCAGACGTTGTACAGACTTGCTAATGTGTAATGAGAATGCATTAAGCAAAGTGTGTACATTGAAGATGAATGCATAGACGTGCCGTCAACAGATGTGTGGACTTGGTGTACATGCGACAGCAGTGTATAGACATTGCACTATCTAGTGTTTAAGACATGAGAACACAATGCACAAACTAAGTGTGTGCATGTGTGGACTTTGAATGCATGGCACTGGGCGATGTACATACTTGCCACTATCGAAAGTGCAGACTTGAAGAGCATTCAGCAGATAATGTATAGACTTACAGACTTGTGCAGACTAGCCAGTGTATGGACTTGGTGAGCATGCAGCACACAATGTGCAGACTTCGTGTAACGCATGAAGAAGTAATGTATAGACTGAGACAGTCTTCAGCTCGTGCAATGCAGTGTACAGACTTTAGAGATAATGCATGAACAAACGATGCGATGTACAGACTTAAGAAATGATGCATGCACAAGACAAAGATGTATAGACTTAATGTTATGGAATGTGCAGACTTGGTGCATGAAGCAAGGCAACGAGGAATGTATAGACTTGCACGATGTATGGACTTGCCAAAGGAGTGATGGACGATGTACAGACTTGAGCTAAGCAAGGGCTGTACAGACTTGAGACTGCACGATGTATAGACTTTGGCAAAGCAAGGGTTGTACAGACTTCAACTCAGCTGCAATGTATAGACTTGGAAATGCTGAAGCACTTGATGCAGCAATGTATAGACTTGATGCACAAACACATCTCTGCGATGTATAGACTTGAGTGATGCATAGCCATATGCAATGTATAGACTTGAGCGCTTTGTGAGACACACCGTTAGACGCTTCATGAGACGGAAGGCTGTACAGACTTTGAGTGAATGCAAGCTACAGTGCAATGTATAGACTTTGATGATGTAGTATGCACAGTATAGACTTTAAATGAGACTGTACAGACTTGGTCCGATGTATAGTGCAATGTGTAGACTTTGACGATGTACAGACTTTGTAAAAGACGCTAAGTGAGATGGTGCACAATGTATAGACTTAGCATGATGCATAGACTGTACTGACTTCTATGAATGTAAAGACTTGCTGAGACGCACCATGAGACGATGCACACTAGCAGACTGCAATGTGTAGACTTGTGACAATGTGCAGACTTGCTAGTGCATGATGCGCAAACGTTGCAGTGTATAGACAATATGGCGTGCAGACAGGCCATTTGAATGTATAGACTTGAGACATGTATGGACTTAACTACTCGCACCAGCAATGGACTGTGTAGACTTGTGTGTGCTGTGATGCAATGTATGGACTTGTGTGTATGCAATGTGCAGACTTTGTGCAGTCTACAAGCAATGTGCAGACTTGTGTTCTAAATGATGCACAAGCACAACAAAATATAATGTATAGACTCTGACTGCATGGAACACACAGACAATCTGATAAAGACAGTTTCATCAAAACATAAACAGTTGCCAATTAATTAAAACAAGCTGTTGCCAAAGAAGTAAAGCTTATTGTCAACATCATCAACACAGAGGAGTCACAACAATCTCCCCCTTTTTGATGATGGTAACACCCTATCATATAGAATAGCAACATCCTGTCATACAGATGTAATTTTGATGAAAGACATGATTTGTTAGTCAGATTTGTCATATGCATGCTGAGAAATGAAATCTAACTCCCTGCTAACAAGATCTCCCTCTTTGCCATAACATGATGTATACACTCCCCCTGGAATTCACCAAACAGACAACATATTCTCCCCCTTTGCCATCAACAAAGAGGAGGGATAGAAAGTGCAAGGGAAGGAACAAGAGAAATCATCTGACTGGCATTCTGAACAAGTAGTTCAGGAATAAGCATTCTAAAGCACAGAGTCTTCAGTCATATGAATTTAGAAACTGCTTTCAGATAGAGTTCTGGTGTAAAGGTTATAAAATTTAGAGTTTATGCACTACAATCATTGAATGAGTTTACTGTGCATGATAATAGCAATAGACCAGAATCACATTTGAGCATGAGAGATTTAGTTTCAAAGTATCTTACTGTCTTAGACTCAGTAAAATTTGTTAAAAGATACCAGGTCATGTATTGAAATTAAACAATTTGACATACCTGAAATTTCTTTTTGAAGGAACATCATTTTCAAGTTTAGTTCATTAAGGGCATTGAGATACCATTTGTCTTTTTACATAAGGGTACACGTTTATCAGATGCCAGTACCCCTAGATACTCAACATGATGGACCATTCTGCCTATGATCAAATTCAATAGAACTGATTTACACCTGTTTATGTGAGGGTACACGTTTATCAGACGCCGGTTACCCCCAGGTACTCAGTGAAACCACCCTACTGTTTTGATCATTTATACAGAGATAACTGATGCACCTCATGACATAAGTGTTATCCATTTCTTTGATGGATCACTCAGTTTCTCAGTGATTTACCAGTCATTGCTCTGCCAACATTATTTTTCAAATATTTTTCAAGATTTTTTAATATTTTTCTTAGCTGTCCTTTATTTGTTTCAGAATGACTTGTTTAAGGACAATACACATACTTAGCTTCTCTAACATGATTTCAGGTGAGTTTTCAGATTTCAGATACAGTTAGCTTTGTCTAACATGTAATGAAATAATGGTTGAGAGCTATTATCAATTATCAACATTCTTATTTTCTGATTGTAATCTTTAAACTCTAAAGATTATAAAATTTAAACCATTAAGTCAGTCTTCAAGCAATTAAAATTCTTATAAAGGAAGAAGTCTATTTTCTATTGCTTAAGACTTAGAACTGACTAACAGATTGCCATATTGTCAGACTCAACTCATTTAGGGTCAAAGGATGAATGAATTCAAGAGAGAAAAGGATTTTAGTTTCAATGAAGTTGATGACCTCTCTGAATTACATACAACACTCCCCCTGTCTATATGCATGTAGTTTTGCAAATGAATGGCAAGAATTAGATGAGAGAGAGCTTAGACATAGGTCATGGATGAATGATATACAATGAAAAAATATGTCATGAAACAATATGAATGTTATGCATGCATGGTCTAGTCCAACATTCAATCAACCACAGAGTTTTATTCAAACCAACTGAAATTTTATTCATCATGCTGAAATTTACACAAGCCAAGTTCTCTTCTAAGAAATTTGAACCTTTCATTCCCTAGTGGCTTAGTAAAGATATCAGCAATTTATTTTTCTGTTTCAATAAAATTCAGTTCAATTTCCTTTTTATTGACAGCATCTCTAAGAAAATGGTGTTTGATCTCAATATGCTTAGTCCTAGAATGATGAACAGGATTTTTACCTAAACATATAGCACTAGTATTATCACACAACATTGGAATACATTCCAGTTTTATTTGATAATCAGCAAGTTGGTGCTTGATCCAAAGTACTTGGGCTGCACAGTTACCAGCTGCAACATATTCAGCTTCAGCTGTGGACAAAGCAACTGTGTGTTGCTTCTTAGACGCCCAAGACACTAGATAACCACCTAAGAATTGACAGTAGCCACTAGTGCTTTTTCTATATACTCGACACCCAGCATAGTCTGCATCAGTGTAGGCTAGAAGTTCTAACTCACACCTAGCAGGATACCATAGACCAAGCTCTTGGGTGCCTAATAGATACCTAAAAATTCTTTTCACAGATTTAAGGTGTGATTCTTTAGGACTAGCCTGAAATCTAGAACATAAACACACTGCAAACTGAATATCAGGCCTAGATGCTGTAAGATATAAAAGAGATCCGATCATACCTCTATATAGCTTTTGGTCCACTGGTTTACCTTGAGGATCTTCATCTAAGCTGGTCGAGGTACCCATTGGAGCAGCTATTTCTTTGAGGTCTGCCATCTAGTATTTCTTCAGTAAATCCCTTACGTACTTGGACTGAGTGATGAAGGTTCCATCCTTTGTCTGTGTAACCTGTAGTCCAAGAAATAATTTGAGCTCGCCCATTGAGCTCATTTCAAATTCATTAGTCATAATTTGAGAAAACTCCTCACACAGTTTGGGGTTAGTTGACCCAAAAACTATGTCATCCACATAAATTTGAACAATAAGTATATCTGGATGACTTACCTTAGTGAACAAAGTTTGATCAACTACTCCTCTTGTGAAGTTCTTATCTGTGAGAAATTTGCTCAACCTGTCATACCAAGCTCTAGGAGCTTGCTTAAGACCATAGAGAGCTTTACTAAGTTTATAAACATGATTGGGGAAGTCTAAACATTCAAAGCCAGGAGGCTGCCTCACATAGACATCCTCACTGATTTCCCCATTCAGAAAGGCAGATTTTACATCCATCTGCTGAAGGTTTATTCCTAGGGAACATGCATAAGCCAATAAAATTCTGATTGCTTCTAACCTGGCTACAGGGGCAAAAGATTCTTCAAAGTCTATTCCAAATTCCTGGTTATACCCCTGAGCTACAAGTCTGGCCTTATTCTTAACCACATTCCCTAATTCATCAGTTTTATTTTTGAAGACCCATTTAGTCCCTATGACTGTCTCATGATCAGGAGGTGGAACCAAGTGCCACACCTTATTCCTGTCAAATTGATTGAGCTCCTCATGCATAGCATTAATCCAATGCACATCCTTGAGAGCACAGTCAATGGACTTGGGTTCTACATGTGATACAAAAGCATATGCATTCAGTTCATTTTGAATTCTTAAATGGCCTCTAGTCCTAGGAGGGTCATGCAAATTGCCAATCACATTATCTACAGGATGATCTTTTAGATATCTAATGTTGACAATTGGATCATCATGATTTTCACTAACCTCCCCCTGACCTGTAGGCTCTTCTCTATTAAGCTCTTCATTTTCTTCCTCATCTTCGGATTTGTCTGCAGGGTTCCCTTCTTTCAGAATATCACCATTGTCTTCATTCCTGCATTGACCAATATTAGTCTTTACCAAAGATTCATCAAAGACAATGTGTGGAGATTCTTCAACAGATTTGGAATTTAGATTATACACTCTATATGCTCGTGTGTTTTTAGAGTAACCAAGAAAAATTCCTGCTTCACCTTTAGGTTCAAATTTATCAAGGTCTCTTTTATCATTTATATGAATAAAGCATTTGCAACCAAAAATCTTGAAATGAGCAATTGAAGGTTTCTTACCCTTTATGATCTCATAAGGTGTTTTCTGGGTAGAAGGTCTTACCATAGCTCTGTTAATTACATAACAGGCAGTATTTACAGCTTCAGCCTAGAACTTCCTTGGCAGACCACCTTCAACCAAGAGTGTACGACCCATCTCCACCAAGGTTCTATTTCTCCTCTCCACAACTCCATTCTGCTCGGGTGTTCTTGGTGAGGAGAACTTGTGATGAATTCCATTTGTCCTGTAGAAATCCTCAAACTGTGAGTTTTCAAACTCACCTCCATGATCAGTTAAAATGTTTTCAATTTTCTGGTTTATCTTAAGATAGAACTCCTAAAATTCTGTGAATGCATCACTTTTCTGTGAGAAGAAATATACCCAAGTGTACCTATAGAAGTCATCTACCATGACAAACCCATACCTCCTCCCTGATAAGCTGACATACCTGGTTGGCCCAAAAAGGTCCATGTGTATCAGCTCATAGGGTTTAAAGGACAAATCTTCTGTTCTAGATTTGAATGACTTCCTAGTTAACTTGGACTGAGTACATGCATCACAGAGTTTATTTTCTTTCTTAAAGGAAACTTAGGAAGTCCTCTAACCATGCTGTGCCTATTGAATTTATGCAATACTGTGTAACTAGCATGGCCTAACCTTCGATGCCATAAGAATGCTAAATCCTCTCTGCTAGCAGAAAGGCATAGGTTAGAATGTTGTATATCATCTAAGTCTATCATGTAAGTATTATTTATTCTTTTACCAGAAAATTTAACAATATCAGAATCAGGTTCAAAAACTTTACAGCATTGAGAGTCAAAAAGAACTTTGCATCTTTTATCACATAGCTGGCTGATGCTAAGTAAGTTATATGCTAAACCTTCAACCAGCATGACATCTTCAATGCAACAGGTAGTACACTTACCTACCTTACCTGTCCCGACAATCTTACCCTTTGTGTTGCTACCAAAGGTGACAAGGCCTCCATATTTCTCTGTCAGCATGCAGAACTTGGCCTTATCTCCTGTCATATGCCTGGAGCAGCCACTATCCAAGTACCACAGATTGTTCTTGTTGCCAGGCATACCTGCACACACAATCAGGTAGAGAAGTTTGGAACCCAAGTTTGATTGGGCTCTGGAGCAGATGAAATGCAGTTAAAACATGAAAGCAAGCTTTTAGGAATCCACATTTGTTTAAAAGAATTCTGTTCAGTGAATTTTCCAGATTCCTTTCTGTTATTATTCCTCTTATTTTTGTTGTTATTCTTCTTGTTGGCACTAGCATAATTATTGACAGATTTGTAGCTTCTGTGTCAGTGCCTTGGCCAGGGTGCATTCACGAAATTGTGGCCATAGTAGTTTCTGGGCTGGCTGAACAAATGCATGTTCCTAGATGTCCAATTGCCATACCCACCAACCCAATTTCTAGTGTAAGGTCTGTGAGACTGTGTAGCCTGATATGCATGACCTGTAAACTTTCCCTGAGTCCCAGTCCACCATGACCTATTTGGATAGGTTGACTGTACAGTGTAGTAGGACTGGGCTCTAGATTGATAGAAATGTTTGGGTTGAGCTCTAAAAGCATTCTATCTTCCCTTCACCTTGGACCCTGCTGACCTATTCACAGGTGTGTATTGGGTCTTCTTCTGAGATGGTGATGATGGTGGAGACTTGGTAACATTAACATGGGGTTTATGTGCATGTGTAGGCTGACCCCTAACCTGAGACTGAGCTTTAGGATTTTGCTTGGATGTACCAGCTCTACTAGGCTCACTAATCTTTTGTTTGCCCTTCTCCTCAGCACTGGGCATCTTCAGATTTACAGTTTTATTCACAGAAGTTTTTGAATTCATGTTAATCAGAGGTCCTTTCTCTTTTTGTGCGACAAATGAAATAGTCTTCATTTCAAAACTTTTTGTTGCACTAGAATTAAATCCAAGGCCCTCTTTCCTGAAATTGACTTTTGACCCTAACAAAGCATTTAGGTTGTCTGAACCTTGGGTCATTTTTTCAATAATTTTCAGCTTGTCCTCATTATCTTTCTGAATATCTTCAATGGATTTCTTCAGTTCGGTGTTTACACTTAGGACAGCTTCATATTTTTCACTCACAATTTTCATCTCACTCTCATACTTCTGAATTTTCAATTTCCATTCATCAGTTTCTTTTTCTAACCTCTCATTATCTTCTTTAGAGGCTCTTAACTCATGCTTGATTTCTTCTATTTCAGAGCATGTGAGTTTCAGCTTATTATTCTCAGATTCAAGGCATGCAATTTTATCAATTAGAGTTGTGTCATTTTGCATGGAATTAATTTTTCTTCTTAGATTCCTATTATCTTTTCTAATATCATCTACTTTATCAGCTATTTCATGATAGGCATCTACCCAATCAGCAATAGTAAAATTATCGAATCGAGAGGATACCTCATCTGAGTCTTCCTCTCTGTCTTCAGAGCTGGTTGCCATGAGGCAAATGGGCTTTTCTGATTCTCCCTCACTGTCTGAGCTGTTGCTCAAGCTACCTTCGTCCTCATCACTCCAGGTACTCACCATGGCTTTCCCTTTAGTGTTCTTTTTCTTGGACTTGTGCTTGAGCTTCTGAATCTCCGGACAATCAGCTTTTAGGTGGCTAGCCTTCCTGCATTGGTAACACACATTAGATTCAGTTTGCTTTGCAGGATTAGATTTATACCTTTTATCCCGTCGGCCACCACTATAGTTTCTTCGGCTGAATCGCCTTCCTTCTTTCCTGAGGAACCGTCTGAATTCCCTGGTGATCATTGCTATATCATCACCTACTATTACTTCTCCAGACAGGCTCTCCTCGGATGATGATCCACTAGAGCTGGATCGGCTGGATTTGCTGGCACCAGCCTTTAGTGCAATCGGCTTTCTCTTCTTCTCAGCTTCATCTATCTTCGGCAGATGCATTTCGTAAGCCATCAGTGAACCAATCAGCTCATCTGCCCTGGTGTTTTGCAGATCCCTTGACTCTTCCATCACAGTAGCTTTAGTGTGCCAAATAGGAGTCAGGGAACGCAAGATTTTCCTTACAATGTCATATTCTGAGTATGTCTTCCCAAGACCTCTGAGACCATTTGTGATGATTGTCAGTCGAGCATACATCTCCTTGATGGTCTCATTGGGCTTCATCTTGAAGGCTTCATACTCTGACACCAAGAGGTTCGCCTTTGTCTCCTTGACCTGAGAGGTCCCTTCATAGATGACCTCCAGCGTATCCCACATCTGTTTAGCTGAAGTGCAAGATGATACACGGGAAAACCATGTGGGGTGCAGAGCGCACTGAATAGCATTGATAGCACTCCAGTTCATAGTAGACCTTCGGATCTCTTCTTTGGTCCAGACATCCTCATTCGGGGACAGCTCAAAAGGTCCCTTACTCACCACCTTCCAAATCTCGTAGTCCTTCGCCCTCAAGAAGACTTGCATATGATTCTTCCAGTATGCATAATTTGATCCATCGAAGTAGGGGGGCTTGGTCGTAGAATGTCCCTCAGCAATCATCCCTCGAGCATCCATCTGTACCTTCCTCTTCGGGCTGTAAGTCCCTGTAGAAGAGTTAGGCTCTGATACCAATTGTTGTGTTAGATGGAAACAGTCTATCACCACGAAGTGTGGATCTAGAGGGGGGTGAATAGATCTATGGCCTAAATTAAAACCAATATAAGGCTCTAATGTGGAATTTAAGCCGATCTACAATATCACTAACTAGAATGCTGGATCCGAACAGAAACTAATCAATCTGTGAAGATAATCAGAAAATCCAGTCACACACCAGTTCAAGAGCAATCTCACAAACACAAGATACACAAGATTTTTAGGTGGTTCGGTCAGGAGACCTACGTCCACCCCACACTCAACCAAGTGTGGCTTACTGCTGCGCAACACAGCTTATGTCCGCTGGGCAATACAGCTTAGCCTACAACCGCTGAGCTTCACATCTTGCTGTCCGAGACCAAGTCTCGCCCGCTGAGAAGTTACAGCTTAACCTCTCCAGAGGCTACACCTCTGCAAATCCGCTGGGGACTACAGCTTACCCGTCCAGAGGTAACACCTCTGCAAACAGCTGACACACAGCTTGAAGAAATAGTTTCGGAAAGCAAAAACAGAAGCAAATGAAAATGAGAGAACCCAGAAGGAAATATAGCTCGAAGTGAGCAGTCTCAGCTCTGGTATCTGAACCAAGAGACTGAGTAACAATGAGACAAGCTCTCTCAAACAAACTCTCTCAATTCATCTCTCTCAATCTTCTCTTCTCTCTCTTTTTCTTCTCTGTTCTCGGTGGCTCTCTTCTTTTCTTCTCTGTGGATCGTGCAGGCTGAAGTTCACACTCTGCTCTTCTGCTTCGATCAGACTTCTTCATAGGAAGAGGCTTCATATATATAGAGCAGCAGATTTGGATAGGGTGTGTGGCTTCCACATTTTCCCGCCCAGAGCTTTTTCCAGATCTGAGGAATTTCGACCACATGGTAGCATCCTGGCTGGGCTGCATTCCACGTGTCACAATCTGGGCACCTCGTCCATCTTTGGATCATGAGCCATGTCATCAATCTCTGCAAAGAGTCCCTGTCAGTCAGTCGAAAGGAACTTATCAGTTTAATGTCGACGCCTTGTAAAGACTTTATAGTATGTAATGTGCAGACGTTGTATAGACTTGCTGAAGTGTAATGCAGTGTGCACAAGGTGAAGTATGTACAACAAAACTGAATGCACTAACATGCCGTCAACCATTGTACAGACTTCATGTTCACTATGCAGACGTTGTACAGACTTGCTAATGTGTAATGAGAATGCATTAAGCAAAGTGTGTACATTGAAGATGAATGCATAGACGTGCCGTCAACAGATGTGTGGACTTGGTGTACATGCGACAGCAGTGTATAGACATTGCACTATCTAGTGTTTAAGACATGAGAACACAATGCACAAACTAAGTGTGTGCATGTGTGGACTTTGAATGCATGACACTGGGCGATGTACATACTTGCCACTATCGAAAGTGCAGACTTGAAGAGCATTCAGCAGATAATGTATAGACTTACAGACTTGTGCAGACTAGCCAGTGTATGGACTTGGTGAGCATGCAGCACACAATGTGCAGACTTCGTGCAATGCATGAAGAAGCAATGTATAGACTGAGACAGTCTTCAGCTCGTGCAATGCAGTGTCCAGACTTTAGAGATAATGCATGAACAAATGATGCGATGTACAGACTTAAGAAATGATGCATGCACAAGACAAAGATGTATAGACTTAATGTTCTGGAATGTGCAGACTTGGTGCATGAAGCAAGGCAATGAGGAATGTATAGACTTGCACGATGTATGGACTTGCCAAAGGAGTGATGGACGATGTACAGACTTGAGCTAAGCAAGGGCTGTACAGACTTGAGACTACACGATGTATAGACTTTGGCAAAGCAAGGGCTGTACAGACTTCAACTCAGCTGCAATGTATAGACTTGGAAATGCTGAAGCACTTGATGCAGCAATGTATAGACTTGATGCACAAACACATCTCTGCGATGTATAGACTTGAGTGATGCATAGCCATATGCATTGTATAGACTTGAGCGCTTTGTGAGACACACCGTGAGACGCTTCATGAGACGAAAGGCTGTACAGACTTTGAGTGAATGTAAGCTACAGTGCAATGTATAGACTTTGATGATGTAGTATGCACAGTATAGACTTTAAATGAGACTGTACAGACTTGGTCTGATGTACAGTGCAATGTGTAGACTTTGACGATGTACAGACTTTGTAAAAGATGCTAAGTGAGACGGTGCACAATGTATAGACTTAGCATGATGCATAGACTGTACTGACTTCTATGAATGTAAAGACTTGCTGAGACGCACCATGAGACGATGCACACTAGCAGACTGCAATGTGTAGACTTGTGACAATGTGCAGACTTGCTAGTGCATGATGTGCAAACGTTGCAGTGTATAGACTATATGGCGTGCAGACAGGCCATTTGAATGTATAGACTTGAGACATGTATGGACTTAACTACTCGCACCAGCAATGGACTGTGTAGACTTGTGTGTGTTGCGATGCAATGTATGGACTTGTGTGTATGCAATGTGCAGACTTTATGCAGTCTACAAGCAATGTGCAGACTTGTGTTCTAAACGATGCACAAGCACAACAAAATATAATGTATAGACTCTGACTGCATGGAACACACAGACAATCTGATAAAGACAGTTTCATCAAAACATAAACAGTTGCCAATCAATCAAAACAAGCTGTTGCCAAAGAAGTAAAGCTTATTGTCAACATCATCAACATAGAGGAGTCACAACAAGATACACCTGCTAGCTTCTACTGCCAGTGCCTCTGCCTTTCTTCTTTCAGATAATCATTCAAGAATGGTTTTACCTTTTTGCTGCCACTGAGAAGTGCTTTATTGGATGCTAAAGCTTTAGACATGCTTATGCACTAGGAATCAACTATATACTTATCAATATGCATTTCTGACTCATGGTACTTGGCGGAGGCCTGTCCTCACGCATGAAGAGAGTTTCTTGACAGGCGTGACTTGTCTTTCCACTTCTCGACATTTGATATACCATTTAGTCATAAGATGATATTCAACTAAAAACAACCAGAAATGCAAACAAGCTCCCCCTGAGTGTGATCATCACTCATAGAAAGGTTCATACAGCCACTAGACAAGTTCTAAATCAAAACAGATATGCTTGTTCCAATCATAGCAAAGACAAGTAAGTTGAGCACCGAAAGAGGAATAGATAGCTCAAACCTGAGTGGATTGAGATCTGCATAGACCGAGCTCTCTCCTTGATGTTGAGAACCTGTCATTGCTTAAAGGTTTTGTGAAGATATCTGCAATCTGATTTTCTGAGTCAACAAAATGGAGCTCAAAGTGATTTTTGAGGACTTCATCCCTTATAAAATGATGCCTAATTTCAATGTGTTTAGTCCTAGAGTGCATGACTAGATTTTTTGCAAGATTTATAGCACTGGTGTTATCACACAGAATGGGAACACAGCCAAGATCTATTAGATAGTCTTAGAGTTGGTGTTTGATCCACAGTACTTGGGTGCCACAACTCCCTGGAGCAACATATTCTACTTCTACAGTTGAGAGGGCAACCGAGTGTTGTTTCTTTGAGGCCCAAGAAACCAAACATCCACTAAGAAATTGGCAATAGCCACTAGTGCTCTTGCGGTCCAGTTTGCATCCTGCATAATCTGCATCTGAATATGAAATAAGTGAAAGTTCACAGGATGCAGGATACCATAATCCCAACTCTTGAGTGCCAACAAGGTATCTAAAAATAAGCCTGACAGCAGTCAAGTGGGACTCTCTAGGACTAGACTGAAATCTAGCACAAAGGCAAACACTAAACTGAATGTCTGGTCTAGATGTAGTTAGATAGAGTAATGACCCGATCATACCTCTGTACCTCTTTGCATATACAAGAATACCTTGTTCATCAGCATCTAGTGAAGTGGCAGTCCCCATTGGAGTTCCTAATGATTTACAGTTGGTCAGATCAAACTTTTTCAGCAACTCATTCACATATTTGGCTTGATTGATAAAACAGCCTTCATTGCTTTGATTAATCTGCAAGCCAAGAAAGAATTGAAGCTCACCCATTAGACTCATTTCAAATTCATTGGTCATAAGTTTAGAAAACTCCTCACACATTTGAGGTTTAGTGGACCCAAACACTATGTCATCCACATAAATCTGAACTATCAAGATATCCTTACCTCGTTTCTTGGTGAATAGTGCCTGGTCTACATTACCTCTTGAATACCCTTGTTCGGTGAGGTATGAGTTTAGTCTGTCATACCAAGCTCTAGGTGCCTGCTTCAAGCCATATAAAGCCCTGCCCAACTTATAAATATGATCTTTGAAATATGTGCATTCAAAACCGGGGGGTTTCTCTACATAGACTTCTTCTTTAATAAGACCATTTAGAAAAGCACTCTTAACATCCATTTGCTGCATTTTGATTTTATGAGAACAGGTAAATGCTAGCAAAATTCTAATGGCCTCAAGTCTAGCAACAAGAGCAAAAGATTCTTTATAATCTATGCCAAATTCTTGATTATACCCCTGAGCCACCAATCTGGGTTTGTTTCTTATTATTTTTCCATCTTCACTTAGTTTATTTCTGAAAACCTATTTAGTTCCTATGCCTGATTTCTCTTGAGGCCTGGGAACTATATGCCATACTTTGTTTCTTTCAAACTGGTTTAATTCATCATGCATGGAATTTATCAAGTTATCATCTTTTAAGGCCTCTACAATATTTTTGGGTTCCGTTTGAGACATAAGAGCAAGTTATTCAATTTCATCCATAATTTTGAAATGAGACCTAGTTTTGGTTCGATCATGCAGATTACCTAAGATGTTTTCTAAGGGGTGGCCTTTTAACACCTCTGAGTGTTACCTTCATCTACTTCGGTGACCGGATCATTGCTTGGCCCTTCTTGGTCTTCATTTGCTTGTGTCTCCTCATGTGGAAGTTCCTCTTTTCCTTTTATGTTCAGGAATTCCCCATCATCATCTTCCCTACAAGTGTTGACATGATCAATCTCATCAAAAGTGATGTGAGGAGATTCTTCCACACAAAGGGTCTTAAGATTATAGACTATAAGCTCTAGACTTATCGGAGTACCCAAGGAATATCCTTCTTCGCTCTTGGGCTCAAACTTGTCCAGAACTTTTTTATCATTGTTATGAACAAAGCACTTTGACCCAAAAACTTTCATGTGAAAGAGAGATGATTTTTTACCTTTTAGCAGCTCATACGGAGTCATCTTGGTGAGTGGCCTTACCATGGAGCGGTTGATGATATAGCATGCAGTGTTTACCGCTTCTGCCCAAAATCTCCTTGGTAGATGTCTTTCAGCAAGCATTGTGCGTGCCATCTCTATGAGAGTTCTGTTCTTCCTCTCAACCACCCTATTTTGTTCAGGAATCCTTGGTGATGAAAACTTGTGAATGATTCCTTCAAACCTACACAAAATTTCAAAGTCAGCATTGTCGAATTCACCACCATGATCTGAAATTATGTTGAAAATCTTAAACTTACCATCTTGCTTCACTTGCATATACAGTGCCTGAAACTCATCAAAGGTATTATTTTTATGTGCAAGATAAAATACCCAAGTGAATCTAGTAAAGTCATCTACTAAAATATAAACTTGTCTTTTACCACTTAAGCTAGCTGTTTTGGTTAGACCAAACAAGTCCATATGGATCAGTTCAAGTGGTTTAGATGATGAGTTTTCAGTTCTGCTTTTAAAAGACTTTCTAGTTTATTTTCCTTGAGCACATGCATCACAAATCTTAGAGTTCAATTTGAATTTTATTTCAGGCAGACCTTTGACAATAGAATGCTTCACCAATTTATGAAGAGTATTGTAGCTAACATGACCTAGTCTTCAATGCCACAAACATGCTAATTCAGATTTGGGTGCAGCAAGATAAAGATTTATATGAGTAGGGTCATCTAAGTCAATCATGTACACGTTATTGACTCTTTTACTAGAAAACTTGGTTTCTTTTGAATTAGGTTGCAAGATCCTACATTCATTAGAGTCAAAAACTACAATATGACCTTTATCACATAGTTGACTTATGCTCAGCAAATTGTACTCCAGACCATCAACAAGTAATAGATTATCAATTGAGTTGGAGGGGTTCTTACCAACTTTACCTATATCGATGATCTTTCCTTTATTTTTTCCTCCAAATGTGACATGTCCAGCTTCCTTTTCAACCAGAAGATAGAATTTGGTTCTATCTCCAGTCATGTGTCTTGAGCAGCCACTGTCAAGATACCAATGGTTGTGCACGGCTGTAAGACACTCCTGCACAAGGAATTAAGTGACAATGTTTGGAACCCAAGGACAGTTGGGTCCCAATAATTTCTTCATTTCTGTAAAGCAAGATAACACAGATTTTGAAATCCAGACTTTCTTAGCATCTTTGCTTTGCTAGGAGTTCTGGTTTTTCTTCTCTTTAGTCTTTTGGACTTTATGGGTTTTGGGAATGGTGGAAAAGGATTGTTTGTTAGACCATCTGTTCTAGTTGGTTGGTCTAGATGAATAGGAGGTGTCATAGTGCCTAGGTTGTTGAGGTTGAGTGAACCTATGACCATAGAGAACATAACTGCTCCTAATCCATGAAGGTGTCGGCCTATAGAAGGTAAAGTCTCGACCTGTCCCACGTTCTAACCATCTATAGCTGTTTCTGGATGAGGGATGTGTCGACCTCCTATACTGAAAGTGTCGACCTGTTGGTGCAACCATGGGGTATTGTTGGACGTTTGACCATGTGGGTGTCGACCTGTTCCGTGGATTGTCCCGACCTGTTCCAACATTGTAACTATTTCTTCTATTGGGATGTGCAGGCTGATGCTTGGACGGGTATCGACCTGTTTGGGATCGTTGGTTAACCTTTTTGGGTTGTTGAGAAGTTTTGTTGATTGATTCTCCTACTTTTTCTTTTCCTTTGTTTTCAACATTTTCGTGGTGTGTTGTTTTGGAGGTTGATGCTTCGGAAGATGAAACAAAGGTGGTAGTTTTTAACCCAAAAGTTTTCTTCTTGGTTGGCTCATACCCTAGCCCTTCTCTGTTGAAGTTTATTTTAGTTCCTAGCAGGGCGTTCAAGTTCTCACTTCCATCAACAAATTTTTCAAGAGCAGTTTGTTTATCTGCTAGGTCCTTCTGAAGTTTTTCATTTTCTTTCAACAGTTGTGAATTGACTTGTTTGAAGGCTTCTGATTTTTCATTGCACAGATTGTTGTCCTTCACATAGCTTTGCATTTTTAGCTTCAATTCATCAATTTCATCTCTCAGTCTTTCATTTTCATCCTCCAAATCTTTCATCTCTTTTCTTCCTTCTTCAAGATTTTCATTCATTTTTCTTAGATCCTCAATTTCAGTTTCTAGAGAGATCATCTTTTCATTAAGAGTTTTATCTTGGCCACAAGAGTCAACCTTCTTCTTTAAGGTTTTATTTTCTTTTCTGTACACTTCATACTTATTCATCAATTCGAAGTAAGCCTCTTCCCAATCATCAGTAGAGAAGTGCTCAAAGGGAGAGCTCACCTCGGTGTCATTTTCTCTTTTGGCCATTAGGCAGAGATCGTCTTTTTCTTCTTCAGAGGAGTCGTCTTCAGTCTCTTCCTCTTCTTCATCACTCCAAGTGCACACCATGGCCTGCTTCTTCTTGCTCTTCCACCTAGGCATAGCTTTCTTAGCTCTTTCTGGACACTCAGACTTAATGTGTCCTGGTTTCCTGCAAGAGTAGCAGATAAGTTTTTCAGACTTTTTAACATTTTCTGGTCTTGGCCTGAAACCTCTTTTTACCTGGGGCTTCTTCTTAGTGAAGCTTGTACCTTCCTTTCTTAAAAATCTTCTGAACTTCCTTGTCAATAGAGCAACTTCATCCTCTTCAGTGTTGCTACTTGAAGGCTCTTCATCTTCAGATAAGTTCTTAGTGCTTGGTCCAGCTTTAAGAGCCAGATGCTTCTTTTTACTTACCTCAGCCTCTTTGTTCTTCAGATTCATCTCATAGGTCATCAGGGACCCTATGAGTTCTTCTACCTTGATGGTAGTTAAGTCTTTTGATTCTTCAACGACTGTGGCCTTTATATGCCAAATAGGAGTTAGTGATCTCAGAATCTTCCTTACTATCTCCTGCTCAGAATAGGTCTTACCTAGCTCAGTCAAGCCATTAGTGAGCACGGTTAGCCTAGCATACATGTCTGAAATGGACTCATCAGATTTCATTCTAAACTTTTCATATTCAGATACCAACATGTTTGCTTTGGTTGCACGTACCTGCTGTGTCCCTTCATATATTACCTCAAGGCGGTCCCACATTTCTTTTGCAGTAGCGCAGGTTGACACCCTTGAGTACTCTGTTAGATGAAGGGGGCACTGCATGATGTGCTTGGCACCCCAGTTCAGCGTTGATTACCTGATCTGTTCTTTACTCCAAGTATCTTCGTCCGGAGGCAGCTCAAATGGTCCCTTGCTGATCACTCGCCGGACTTCATGATCCTGGGCTCTAATGACGACCTGCATGCAGTTTTTCCAGTAAGGATAATTTGTCCCAGTGAAAAAGGGAGGTCTATTTATGGAATGCCCTTCGGCCATAGGACTTTTAGTTGCCATATCACCAGTTCTCTCAAGGTCGTTAGACCACATACAGAGAGACTAGCTCTGATACCACGTGTTGAGTGGTGATAAGCAGATCTAGAAGGGAGGGGTGAATAGATCAGCCCCCTTTTGCCCTTCTTTGTGGAAATAAAAAATAGATCTAACACAAATGTTAATACGACAGGGATTAATTAATAGCTAAGAAGCTGAACACATATATGATATCCATGAACGGTCCTACCAAGCTTCTACAGTTAAAACACAAAGGAAAGCAAACCATGAGACACAATCTTTAACGTGGTTCAGTCTCAATCCAGAGACCTACGTCCACCCCTCACACAACACGGTGAGGCTTCACTGGTGCCAAAGCAATAACCGCTGATTCACAGCTTCTAACAGAGAGATACACTCTCACAACTCCGCTGCCAAACAGCTTGAGGGATCACAACCCAAAACCTACAGATCGGAGATCACACTATCTGTCTTCCTACACGCAGGTAGGGAACAAATAAGAGAGAGTGTGTTTTTAAGGAAAAAACAAACTGAAAAGGAAACAGCCAGATAGAGTATCTTAATGAAGCACTATAAGTAGGAAATCTCGGTCTGGGAAAGAGCTTGAGGACTCTTTTGCTCTCTTCTTCTTCTTCCTGGTTTGTCACCACAACCTTACGAAGGAAGGATGAACTTGCTTCCAACTCTTCAAGGGAAATGGATGGAGCTTCACAAACCCTTTCTGCTTTGCTGAGGGACCTCTTTCAGTGAGGAAGAGGATCGTCTTCTTTGTTGCATTCCCTCCAGCAGCACCAAGAAGGAGATGGCTTCATCAGCAAGTCTTCTACACTTCTTTTCCTCCCTTGCTTGCTTTTGAATTGGAGCTCATGCTCCTGATATATTGGTGACTGCTAGCGACACCAACGTTGCCCCCTTTTTCAAGCTAAACCCAGAAAGTCACATCCACATTATTTGATTAGCTTCCATATGCATAGTTGACCCTTTTTCTATCAAGTCTGCAGATATGTGGGCAGGTAGGAGACCATTTAGCAAAGGTACAGTCCTTTCAGATGATTTCTCTGCCAGACCATCATCCTCTGACAAAGTAGCCTCTTTGACGGCTTTTTCCAGAGTGAACGGATCCTCTGGGATAAGTTCTGGTTCTTGAAGATAGCTCATGTCGATTTCAGATCAGTTCTGGTCGAATGCGAATGTGTCGACACTTTCCACACAGTGTGTCGAGACATCCCATTGAATATCTTGAAGACAGCTTCAATCAGTTTCAGAATCGTTCTGGTCGAACACTAATGTGTCGACACTTTACACACAGTGTGTCGAGACATCCATTGAATATCTTGAAGACCCATGGCTGATGTGCCGAGACATATACGCCATGTGCAAAGTTGTCACACGAAGGTGTCAAGACAAGTCTGCCATAGAGAAGTGAGGCTTGCTTTGTGCAACTGATGTGTCGACACTTTTCACTCAGTTTGTTGAGACATCGGTCAATCCAGAGGCTAGACAACAACGGCTTCAGCTTGATTTCTTCTAGAGGTGTCGAGACATTGGTCAGATGTGCCGACACATGCTTTTATGTCGGAGCTCAACCGTTAGTATTTCAACACGATCTCTTCTAGATGTGTCAGGACATCATCAGGCGGTGTCGAGACATCACTTAGAGAAATTCTCTTGTACTTGTTTAGTCTATTCATTAAACCAAAACATGTTAGATATTCCTCAAATATCTACTAATGATTTATGATTTGTTATCATCAAAACCAGGGGACACAACAGGACCAACCCCCCACCTCCTCAAAGAGGTCTCCTTCCCACCCCCATGGGAGCTCCTCCTACCCGGGCAGCCCCTCCTAGTGGCACTCCATCGCCTCGCCCCACAAGTGGGCCCCCCAACCCCACTCCCAATAGGCCCAATCCGACACCCACTCCCCCTCACACTAGGGCTGCCCCAAACCACCAAGGTGGACAGCAACGCTTTAGGTGCCTTGGGTATGGACATTTTGCCAATCAATGCCCCACCAAGGGCTCATCTAGCTTGCTCATTGAGGAGACAAACCCCCTACCACAAGCTGGATTTGAGGACGCGGTTGAGGTATATGAGCCCTCTCCCGATTGGGAGGAAGAATATGAGAACCACTTGATGTGAAACGACCACGGGGTATGCAGCAAGCAAATAGAAACTTAGGACCTATTCTGCAATCACAACCACATAGCAATTCCGTTGGCAGATCGGGCCAATTCGCCGTCGCACACACACGAGCCCGGGGTGACTAAATGATGCTAAGGGGAGGTGATGGATCAAGACCCTTGCTGGTAGAGTGCCAGCAAGGCTAGGGTTGCCCTCCCGAAGGTACGAAGCCCACAATTAAGGGGCTGGCCGGGTGCCACTTGGAGCACTAGGTCCCTCTCTCACACACTCCACGGTGACCGCTCGTAAGTGGAGCACGTGGGGTCGGACACTCTCTCGCTTGCTCAACGGAGCGGATTCTATGGATATTAAATGAACAAGCACCAGAAGGAAATGGAGCAAAGGTTAGAGCTCACCTGGTTGGTTTAAAGAAACCAACCCCGTTCGGAGACGAGGGCGAGCGGGGAAGTGTGGGTTCCCCGCACACTGCGCCGGTGTAGCTTGATCCCTGTTTAATAATAACATTCACTACGCCTCACGCAGGAGGGTGGACTTGGGGTGGGGATGATTTGTATTACATGCAAACACTACCTCCACGCAGGGAGGGTCGTTAAGCCAGCCAGGCGGGGAGGGGAGATTCGCTCGAATCGTGCCGACAGAGCACCCGGCCGAATCTGCCCGGGTCTGGGCAGCAAGACAGGGTGTCGATGTAGTTACCGCTGTGAGCTCTCCCGGACTCAGAACTTGATGAGACTTACGCCAAAATGTTTCTGATGTACCCAGGTACGACTGTGATTTTTTGTGGGTGGTCCCGAAGTCTTCACCGGCAGGGATGGGCTATGGAACAGGTCCCTTGCGTGCAGAAGCAGACTGTTCCCAGGGGCAGTAGTGGATGGCCAAAGTCACCACGGTGGCTCCCGAAGTCCGAATGAGGGGAGACCAAGTCGAGGACGTCCGTGGATGAGTCTTCTTCGAGCAACAACCAAGAACAGCACCAGAGGATGTCGGGGCGGTGAGGAGGAGTCTGTTGAGTGAGGCACTATCGGGGCAGGACCTAAACAGACTGTCTGCGCGCCCGAGGGAGAAAAAATGGAAAAGGCACTTCCTGATGCTGAACGGGACGCCTCTTGTTGGTGGTGGTGGACAACTCGTGGCTACAGCTCTCTCCCAATTGGCGCCTCCAGAAGTTGAAAGATGTGGCCGTGGGAGCTTCTGCACTGCAGCTCAGGTCCAGGTTCTGGTCCTTGTTGTGCAGTTGGACGAGAAGGGGCACCACGAACTGTAGCAAAGTCGGAATGAGATGATTCCACCTTGCTTGCGAAGAAGACTCGCAGACCTTTCCGTCGATGTAGGCCACGCCCCCAGAAGCTCCGGGATGAGGCCGTGGGCAGGCTGCAACAGGGAGGGCGGTTCTGCAGAACTACAGCTGCTCACTAGTATATAGAAAATGGGGTAGATGAGGTGGGAGATGGGGTGGATGTGTGTGGGGGGCGACCCCGGGTGTGTGGGGGTCTGGTATAGGGTGATCTAAGGTGTGGGAGGGGCAGAATGGGGGCTGGAAGATGGTCTAGCAGGTGGAGGAAGGGGGAGCTGCGAATTTGGGTTGAGATAGAGAGAGGGGGAGATCTCTCTCCTTTGGTTTGAATGAGAGGTTAATGGGGTTTAATGTTGCTTTGGGAAGGGGAAGGGTTATGTTGGGGAGAGGAAGGGGTGCTTGGGAGAAGGGATTCTCCCTTGGGAAAATGAAAGGTTGTATGGGGAAGGGGAAAGGTTGCTTGGGAGGAGGGAGAGGTGCCTAGGAGAAAGGGATTCCACCTAGGGGTTGGAGGGGACTTAAATGGGAGGTATGGGGAAGGAGGAGGGGTCTTAATTAGAGGTGAATAGGGAGGAGAGAGAGTGAATTTTGAATTTGGGGTGGGGAGGAGAGAGAATGGGGTTCGCCCCCTTTAGAGAGAGAGAGAGAAGAAGAGAGAGAGAGAGAGAGCTAGAGAGAGAGAGAGAGGTGCACTAATGCTCAAAATTCATTCAAACTTTCATTACTGAACTCAAGTGGAGTTGGGGTCCTATTTATAGGAATCCCAACATTTACAAAAAGTCCCTGGAGAAAGTGCTAAAAGGAAATAAGCAAGGGGGTGGGGAAGGAAGAGGGCGCCCATGGGCCAGGCCCATTTAATTGGGCCCATATGACCCCCTAGCCTAACAAACATGGGTAATTAGCATGATGACCTAGGGACATGACTCAAAATAAAGGGGAAATTACATCAAAATGACTCAAGAAAGATATAAAAATACATAGCTGAACTTAGGAAATCAAGCTGAACATAATGGCAATCATCCGGACCCGTGGAGAAGTGGGAAGTGGTAAGCGATGTCCACATCATACTCTCGGGGTGCAGAGAACTCGACTCTGTCGAGTAAAGATCCATCGTATGCAGAGGAAGCCACAGCGAGGTTGCTCTCAAGTCCACCAAAGGTAGCCGGTCCTTTCCACCAAGCGAGGTAGTGCCCATCCCTCTGCTCCAGATGGCCGTAACCTGTTCATTCAATATCCGCTCCAATTGCTCACGTTGGCCCCTCTGGGTTGGTGGAACTCTCTTATGGGTGGTGACTCTCTCAAGAAGTGGAACATGCTCAATATTCTCACTAGGTGTCACCGTGGGACCCCTGTATGGCACCAAGTCAGCCACATTGAATGTGGGACTTACTCCGTACTCCTCGGGGAGGTCCAACACGTAGGCATTTGTGCCGATCCTCCTCAGAACCTGGAAGGGGCCTGATCCACGCGACCTCAGTTTTGAGACATTCCCAGGGAAAGGTCTCTCAGTTCTCACCATCACAAAGTCACCCACGCGAAACTCTTGGTGGTGTCGGTGGGAATCGGCCGATTTCTTATACACCTTATTGCTTTTGTTGGTGTGTTTGCGGATGTTACCATGCAGAGTTGTGAATGATCCTTTAGTGATGAATGGAGGGCCCGGACAACCAAATGTGGACCTAACATGCAATGGTGCCACGTGGACTTTGATGAACCTAGGAGGACCGGGACATCCACTAGTGGCCCTATCATACCTAGTCTTCATAACAATGGTGGGAGGGCCCTGGTATCTGTAGGAGAACCTATTACATAAGGTGGTGATGAATGCCGGGGGACCTGGACACCCGTAGATGCTCCTAACGTGCATATGATCAATGATGAATGAGGGAGGACCAGCACATCCAAATGTGAGCCAGTCATGCATTGGGCTAAAAGTGTGCGTGACATGTATGACATGACTAGGCTTAGTAGCCCTACAAAATGATGCACAATGAAGTGGCACATGTATTTTCATCCAAATGGTTCCTCCTATGCATATGGCTTGGTGTGGGAGTTTCCACTCATAGGGGTCAAAGGGGTCAAGAAAAATGGAGTGGGTTTGGTCTAATAAGGTCAGTTGGGGTGGGAAAAGGTTGGCGGTGAGTAAGGTGGGGGGGCATAGGAAGGGGTCGAAGGGGTCATGGTAAGGGTCACCTAAGGAGAGGAACTCTAGGTCCTTATGGTCCTCATAACCATTGGATGGCGGACTCTCCTCCCCAGGTAATATGATCGGGCCAAAGTTTTTGGTGGGATGGTCGGCCATGAATGGAGGACTAGATGTTCTACCCGAGACAAGCAACTCTAGTTTGTGAATAGCATCGGGCTCGTCGGGTGTAGGGAGGAGTAAAAGAAGGTCACTAGTGTAGCAACCCACAGTGTAAATGGAGGAGATTGATCCGACACATAGGTGTAGGAGGTCAAGGCTCCTAGGTCGGTCGGTTATTGTAGACATCATGCCAGTTAGCTCCATTTGCCAAACTATACCCTTAAGAAGATCCCCTAATGTTTCCACTTGATAGGATGATTGGATTGTGGTGTGATAGGTGGATAAGGGTACAATGGGAAGGTTTTGCTCCATGGGTGGGTAAACATAGGACACGATGGGGTGAAGTGGTCTCTCCTTTAGCCATTTAGCTAGGGGCCCTTCTATGATTACGGTGCTACTTGTGATGGCTTGTGGCTCTTGGGGGTCCAAGCCATGTGAAGGGGACATTTGTGATTCTTCCTCACCATAGATATGAACTTGGGTTTCTTCAAGAATGGGGATGGGTTCCGGACTAGCATCTACTCCCATGTGGATGGTTGTGGTCTCCTCTCTCAAGGGAATGGGAAGGTCTATTGGGGGTGGGGTGATGATGGTTGGTGCATGGTGTACCCGGGGTGGTGAGTGAGGCCGGACTTGGGTTGGGGTTGGGAGTGGAAGTAGCGGGGGACTAGGTTTGGGTAGGATAGGAGTTGGAAGTGGAAGGTGGGTTGGGTGAGTAACTTTGGATTGGGGAATGGTGGCTGTCACGGGCCTAAGTGGAGGGGTGGACATGGGGTCCACGTGGGTTTGAGTGGTGAGGGTGGAGTGAGCCATGATGCTTCTTCCACCTGGGAGGGGAACTTCTCGGCCTAACCCATGACATTGTGATTCATATTCCTCTTCCCAATCTAGTGGAGCCTCATAGTCTTCGGTCACCTCTTTAAGTTCCTTTTGGAAAGGGGTGGAAGAAGGATTTTTGGAAGTTTGTGGGGTGTGGGTTTGATGGAGAATTTTGGGTTGGGTGGTGGGGAAAGGAGGAGTGGGAGTGCTCCTCGGGTTATGGTTCTCAGGGTAGGAGTGGGAAGGTTGGGAAGTGAAGATCTTCCTGATCTCAATCCTTATCTCTTCCAATAAATCTAGGGGTCCTTTGGGTGGTGGGGTTTGGGTCCTAATAGAGGTTTTGGGTTGACGGGGAGGGAAAGGGGGAGTGGGAGTGCTCATTGGGCTATGGGTGCTTGAGTTGGAAGAGTGGGAAGGTTTCAGAATGAGGATCTTCCTAAGTTCTACCTTCATCTCTTCCCATGAGTGAATGGGCTCTTGTCTCTCAATCCCCCTTCGAATCTCAAGCTTTCTCCATTCTGTCTCGCCGAAGGGACCAAGGGTCGTCTTGGCGATGCGCACTTTTCTTTCCTCGGTCATGTAGTAGTGGTGGAAGTATCTATCCATGGAGGTCTCCCATTTCCTATATGTGTGAGGGTTTCGGGACCCATCGAAGCGGGGCAACTCCGGCCCGATAATGAAGTAGTCATCGGGGTGCCTGGTGAAGTACATGGTTTGGATGCTCGGATGACCTCAATGCAATGTGCCCTAGGCCAAGACTTAGTAGAGACAAGTCTAGAACTTGCTCTGATACCAACTGATGTGAAACGACCACGGGGTATGCAGCAAGCAAACAGAAACTTAGGACTTATTCCGCAATCACAACCACATAGCAATTCAGTTGGCAGATCGGGCCAATTCGCCGTCGCACACACACGAGCCCGGGGTGACTAAATGATGCTAAGGGGAGGTGATGGATCAAGACCCTTGCTGGTAGAGTGCCAGCAAGGCTAGGTTTGCCCTCCCGAAGGTACGAAGCCCACAATTAAGGGGCTGGCCGGGTGCCACTTGGAGCACTAGGTCCCTCTCTCACACACTCCACGGTGACCGCTCGTAAGTGGAGCACGTGGGGTCGGACACTCTCTCGCTTGCTCAACGGAGCGGATTCTACGGATATTAAATGAACAAGCACCAGAAGGAAATGGAGCAAAGGTTAGAGCTCACCTGGTTGGTTTGAAGAAACCAACCCCGTTCGGAGACGAGGGCGAGCGGGGAAGTGTGGGTTCCCCGCACACTGCGCCGGTGTAGCTTGATCCCTGTTTAATAATAACATTCACTATGCCTCACGCAGGAGGGTGGACTTGGGGTGGGGATGATTTGTATTACATGCAAACACTACCTCCACGTAGGGAGGGGCGTTAAGCCAGCCAGGCGGGGAGGGGAGATTCGCTCGAATCGCGCCGACAGAGCACCCGGCCGAATCTGCCCGGGTCTGGGAAGCAAGATAGGGTGTCGATGTAGTTGTCACTGTGAGCTCTCCCGGACTCAGAACTTGATGAGACTTACGCAAAAATGTTTCTGACGTACCCAGGTACGACTGTGATTTTTTGTGGGTGGTGCCGAAGTCTTCGCCGGCAGGGACGGGCTATGGAACAGGTCCCTTGCGTGCAGAAGCAGACTGTTCCCAGGGGCAGTAGCGGATGGCCGAAGTCACCACGGTGGCTCCTGAAGTCAGAATGAGGCGAGACCAAGTCGAGGACATCCGTGGATGAGTCTTATTCGAGCAGCAACCAAGAACAGCACCAGAGGATGTCGGGGCGGTGAGCAGGAGTCCGTTGAGTGAGGCACTATCGGGGCAAGACCTAAACAGACTGTCTGCGCGCCTGAGGGAGAAAAAATGGAAAAGGCACTTCTTGATGCCTAACGGGACGCCGCTTGTTGGTGGTGGTGGATGACTCGTGGCTGCAGCTCTCGGCCAAGTGGTGCCTCCAGAAGTTGAAAGATGTGGCCGTGGGAGCTTCTGCACTGCAGCTCAGGTCCAGGTTCTGGTCCTTGTTGCGCAGTTGGACGAGAAGGGTCACCACGAACTGTAGCGAAGTTAGAATGAGATGATTCCACCTTGCTTGCGAAGAAGACTCGCAGACCTTTCCGTCTATGTAGGCCACGCCCCCAGGAGCTCCTGGATGAGGTCGTGGGCGGCGCTGCAACAGGGGGGGCGGTTCTGTAGAACTGCAGCTGCTCACTAGTATATAGAAAATGGGGTAGATGAGGTGGGAGATGGGGTGGATGTGTGTGGGGGGCGACCCCGGGTGTGTGGGGGTCTGGTATAGGGTGATCTAAGGTGTGGGAGGGGCAGAATGGGGGCTGGAAGATGGTCTAGCAGGTGGAGGAAGGGGGAGCTGCGAATTTGGGTTGAGATAGAGAGAGAGGGAGATCTCTCTCCTTTGGTTTGAATGAGAGGTTAATGGGGTTTAATGTTGCTTTGGGAAGGGGAAGGGTTGTGTTGGGGAGAGGAAGGGGTGCTTGGGAGAAGGGATTCTCCCTTGGGAAAATGAAGGGTTGTATGGGGAAGGGGAAAGGTTGCTTGGGAGGAGGGAGAGGTGCCTAGGAGAAAGGGATTCCACCTAGGGGTTGGAGGGGACTTAAATGGGAGGTATGGGGAAGGGGGAGGGGTCTTAATTAGAGGTGAATAGGAGGAGAGAGAGTGAATTTAGAATTTGGGGTGGGGAGGAGAGAGAATGGGGTTCGCCCCCTTTAGAGAGAGAGAGAAGAAGAGAGAGAGAGAGCTAGAGAGAGAGAGGTGCACTAATGCTCAAAATTCATTCAAACTTTCATTACTGAACTCAAGTGGAGTTGGGGTCCTATTTATAGGAATCCCAACATTTACAAAAAGTCCCTGGAGAAAGTGCTAAAAGTAAATAAGCAAGGGGGTGGGGAAGGAAGAGGGCGCCCATGGGCCAGGCCCATTTAATTGGGCCCATATGACCCCCTAGCCTAACAAACATAGGTAAATAGCATGATGACCTAGGGACATGACTCAAAACAAGGGGAAATTACATCAAAATGACTCAAGAAAGATATAAAAATACATAGTTGAACTTAGGAAATCAAGCTGAACATAATGGCAATCATCCGGACCCGTGGAGAAGTGGGAAGTGGTAAGCGATGTCCCCATCACCACTACATGGAGATTAATCAAGAACAACCCCCTCCACCCACCGACTCTCACCTTGGAGTGGTTAGGTACACCCTTACTCAATCCCAAGAACATGATTGGAGAAGAAACACCATGTTCCACACCTACATCCGGATAGGAAGTCATGCTAGGAAAATCATCTTGGACAACAGGATTAGTGTGAATGTGGTGTCCCCCGAAACCGTCAAACTCTTAGGCCTCACCATTTCCTCTCACCCAAAACCTTATCGGGTAGCTTGGATTGATGCTGTCTCCGTACCCGTTAGCACTCGCTGCCTTATCCCCATCCCTTTCAATCCTACCAAGGCCAAGTTTGGTGTGACATTCTACCAATGGAAGTAGGGAGCATACTCCTAGGACGGCCTTGGATCTATGATGTAGATGCCACCTTCCTCGGGAGGATGAATACTTGTATTTTCACCCATGAAGGGAAGAGAATCCAACTCAACCCTTCACCACCCCACTCCCTCCCCAAGAAGACACCTCCTCCCCTAGAGGAATCCTCCACCCCTCCCTCTCCCCCAAACCCCACCCCATCAAATCCTAGCCCTAGTTTGACCATTTGGACTACTAGGAGCCTACACCTCATCACTAGGAAAGAACTTGAGGAAGAAGTCAACCAAGGGGGACAAGTGTGTGCCATTATCATTTGCCTTGGGGAATCCACCCCAACCGACCCACACCCAATAGAAATCCAACAACTCCTTGAGGACTTTCATAATGTGTTCCCCAATGAGCTTCCGGATAAGCTACCACCCATGCGTGATGTGCAACATGCCATCGACTTTGTGCCCAGAGCTACCTTACCCAACCTCCCCCACTACCGCCTCAACCCCACTGAGCATGCCGAGCTTATGATGCAAATTGAGAATCTCATCATGAAGGGCTTCCTTCGCATTAGCAAGAGCCCATGTGCTGTCCTGGCTCTTCTCACACCCAAAAAGGATGGAACTTGGCACATGTGTGTGGATAGCCGAGCCATCAACAAGATAACGGTCAAGTATAGGTCCCTCATCCCTCGGCTAGATGACATGTTAGACATGCTTGCTGGACCCACCATCTTCTCCAAGATTGATCTCAAGAGTGGCTATCACCAAGTTCGCATTAGGCCCGGGGATGAGTGGAAGACCGCCTTTAAGACCAAGGACGGTCTCTATGAGTGGCTTGTGATGCCCTTTGGCCTTTCCAATACACCAAGCACCTTCATGAGCCTCATGACCGAGGTTCTCTGCCCCTTCATTGGCATCTTCCTTGTCATCTACTTTGATGATATTCTCATATATAGCCAGTCCACGGAAGCCCACCTCGATCACCTCAAACAAGTGTGCACCGTTCTTAGGAAAGAGAGTCTATTTGCCAACCCCGGGAAGTGTCATTTCTTGACCAATCAACTAGCCTTCCTAGGATTTATTATCTCATCCCAAGGAATATCCATGGACCCCGAGAAGGTCCAACCCATTCTTGAGTGGCCCGAGCCCAAGACCCTCCATGAGGCCCGAAGCTTTCACGGGCTGGCCACTTTCTATAGGAGATTCATCCGTGGGTTTAGCACTATCACCGCTCCTATCACGGATTGCCTCAAGAAGGGCACTTTTGTTTGGACTAGAGTATCCTCCAAAGCATTCCTAGAGCTCAAGGAAAAGATGACCCAAGCCCCGGTCCTTTACCTACCCGACTTCTCTAAAGTCTTCGAGGTCACTTGTGATGCATCCGATGTAGGGATTGGAGGCATTCTCAGCCAAGAGGGTCACCCAGTAGCCTATTTTACAGAGAAACTTTGTGAGGCTAGGACTAGGTACTCTATATATGACAAGGAGCTTTACGCTGTGGTTCAATCCCTTCGGCATTTGAGGCACTATCTCTTACCCAAGGAGTTTGAGATCTTCTCGGACCACGAGGCCTTGAAGTACCACAACACCCAACAAAAGCTCAATGCCCGCCATGCCCGTTGGGTAGAATACATTCAGGCCTATACCTTTGTCCTCAAGTACAAGATGGGTAGTGAGAATCACGCCGTCGATGCGCTAAGTAGGTGGGTAGCCTTACTTTCCACTGTCCAGGTGGAAGTCACCGGGTTTGAGAGAATCAAAGAGGAATATCCAAATTACCCCGACTTTGGGACTCACTACAACACCCTCTCCACTCATCCCCACAAGGAACATGAGGGATTCATACTCCAAGAGGGGTATCTTTTCAAGGGAACTAGGCTATGCATACCCCAGACTTCACTTCGGGACTTCTTAGTTTGGGAGTTACACGGTGGTGGCCTAGCTGGTCACTTTGGGGTCCAAAAGACCATAGAGCTAGTCGAGAGGCAATTCCATTGGCCCAGTCTCAAGAAGGATGTTACCAACATTGTGGGGCAATGTCGCATGTGTGCCTCGGCCAAGCAAGTGAGGCAAAACACCGGGCTTTACACACCCCTTCCCATCCCGGATAGACCTTGGGAAGATTTGAGCATAGACTTCATCCTTGGCCTACCTAGGACCTTGCGCAAACATGATTCCATCTTTGTAGTGGTTGACAGGTTCTCTAAGATGGCCCACTTTATCCCATGTTCCAAGACTTTCGATGCTTCTAGGGTCACCTGATTATTCTTTGATGAGGTAGTCCGACTCCATGGATTACCTAAGACCATTGTGTCTGACCGGGATGTGAAATTCACCAGTTACTTTTGGAAAACTCTCTGGCATCTGATGGGAACCCTCCTCAAATTCTCCACTGCTTACCACCCTCAAACCGACGGCCAAACTGAGGTCGTCAACCGAAGTTTTGGGAATTTGCTCCGTTGTCTAGTTGGGGACCACCCGGGAATTGGGATCTCCTCTTGCCCTAGGTCGAGTTTGCATATAATGATTTCATCAATAGGTCCATAGGCAAGAGTCCATTTGAGGCCGTGCATGGTTATAGGCCTAGAAAGCCTTCAGATCTTATTCCCCTTCCCCCACAAGCTAGAGTGTCAGTCTCAGCTGAGTCCTTTGCACAGCATATCAAAGAGTTGCATGATGACATTCGCAAGCATATAGGGAAAAGCAATGAGGCTTACAAAAGGTAAGTAGATGCTCGACGGCGTCACTATGAGTTCCAAGTGGGAGACTCGGTGATGGTGAGGACGGAGCGGCTCCTTCTGGGGCCTGCATCCAAGTTGAGGGCACAGGGTTCGGGACCCTTTCAAGTTCTGAAATGACTTGGAAGTAACGCATATGAGCTGGACCTACCTGAGGGTTTTGGGGTACACCCTACCTTCAACGTGGCGGACCTGGTACCCTACAAGGGCCCCGCGGTGGGACCCAGTAAGGAGTTTGAGCCTTTACCCCCCCTTGATAGAGACACCCATAATAGAACACCACTTCCTAGCTTGAGAGGCCGACGTGAGCAGGTAGAGGCAATACTGGATGAGCAGAGTACCATTACCAGGCACAAGGTGTATCAGCGCTACCTAGTGAGGTGGAAGAACCATTCCCCGATAGAGGGCACTTGGGTGAGCCAGGAGGATCTGCTGCGCCTTGACCCAGACATTTTGGAGTGCTACCACAGCCAGGCGGAGCCATACTCGACGGGGTCGAGTTCTCCCCACCCCGGGGATTTGATGAGGGCATCTCACAGCGCTCTCTTTGGCTCGGATCGCCTGCATCACTTTGAGGAGGTCCGACTATGTGATCACATGTTATTTTCCTTTTCATTGAGTCATATTTTATGTAATTTTCTTTATTGAGTCATGTTGTTTTAGTCCATTTCTCTTATTATGCTTAATTGGGCCTTAGTACCTTAGTTATGGGCCCATAGGATTGAGTCTAGGACATGCTTGGTCTTTTGTCTAGTTGTCAAGGGTATTTTGATCATGTAAAGAGTGGATGCCTATAAATAGACCTCCTCACTCTCTCATTTGTAACCTTGATGCATTAGTGAATGAAGAATTCCAAACCTTTTTCCTCCCACTAAAATCCCAATTTTTTCTCTCCCTCACTCTCTCAATATATCTCTCTCTCTCTCACTGTCTCTCTCATCAAGGGAGGGCCGCCCCCTACTCTCTCTCCTCCCCCTCCCAACCACTTTCTCTCACTTCCCTTCCCCAATAACTCTCTCCCAAGTCCCCACACCCCCTCCATTACTCCACCCCAGCCCCAAGAGATCCCCACCCAATCCTTGCTCCACCCTCCTACCCCCAACCACTCACTCCCCTTCCCCAAGCATCCCTCCACCTTCCCAAGGCTGACCCACCCCTCCCTAGGCCAAATTTGAATTTCCCTCCCTACTGGATACCCTCTCTCACCTCCCTAATCTCCCATCTCAGATCTAGAGAATCCCCTCAACCCCCATAACCCTAGGGCGCCCCTCTCCATCTTCCCCATTTCCCCTCTCTCTAGTGCACACCCAGCCCCTCCCCCATCTCCAGCAGCCCCAGCCCAGCTCCACCCCCCCACCTCTGCCCCCTAGCCCCCAAGAGACCCTCAACCACGTCCACCCTCTTCCCCAACCATCACTCCCTCAATCCCTAGCCTCCCCTCACCCATTCCCTCCCCCTCCATAGCCCCCACAACTAGCAGTCCTGGTTCAGGTCGCAGTTAGCAGAGAACCCTCAGTTTGCAGAGCATGCCACGGCGACATCTGGAGGCTTCAAAAGGCGCATCATACACCGTTGGAATCTTCGTCCAGTCAGCTTTGCAACGAGAGTAGCCCCGCCATTGTCTGACCTCGGAGCTACCCGAAGGAGCAAATCCTGGCGACCTATGCAGCTCCTCCCAGGCAGACAACCAGAGAAGGATCGCAGAGGCTCCCACGGTCTGATTCCTGTGATTCTTAAAGTGCCACTTGGCTGAGGGATTTCCCTACAAGTCCTTTGTCATCTCCAAGAAGCATAGAGAATTTAGGACCTCGGCATCAAAAGTTCCAAATTTTCTCTCCAAGGTGCGCCATGTGAGTTTCTCTAAGCTTGAACCGACACCGCCCTAATGTTCGGGCCTCCACAATCAGCTCCAACATCTTCTGATGGCGCTGTCGGTCTTGACAGAAAGAAGACTCGACCACAATCGCAACGGCACTAGTCTCGCCTCCAACAGAGTACGGGACTGTTCGTGGCACCCCTATATTCCAGTAGCATCACCCTGGGAGCAACCAGAACCAGCGTAGGCCCGCTCTGTTCCAGGCTCTGCCCCGGCCAGTGGCATCGTCACAAAATTCCAAGAAAATTCAGGCGTCCTCCTGGGTCAAGTCAAAAAATTTCAGCACTAGTTACAGCCTATTCGGAGCTTGGTAGTGACCGTGGTGGCGCCATCTTCGACTGTCTATCTGGCGGTTCCAGAAGTTGACAGCACCGACGGAGCTCGGCACAACGGTTTTCTAGCTTCACTTTCACTCTCTGCTTGGCCGGCTTACAGTCCCTCCCTGCGTGAGGGTAGTGTTTGGTTGCAAATCTCCTAACCCCCACCCCGAGATCCCCCTCCTACGAGAGGTGGTGTTGTAACCCACTTATTTTCAGGTCAAGCGCCATCGCCGCAGTGTGCGGGCATATGCCCACGCTTCCCGACACGCCCGCGTCTTCTATCGGGATCGGTGTTTTCACACCGGTCAAGTGAGCATCTTATACCTCCTTGGCTGGTTGCAATCTTTGCTTATTTAGTATAGTCTTTACTTGCCGTCTGTCGGTGAGACGAGAGCCCGGACTTGCACACCACCATAAGTGTGCCCACCGCGGACCGTGAGTGAGTGCCTCCCAAATGCCGGCCACCCACGAAGTTGGGAACCCCAGGCCCTTAGGGGTCAGCCTAAGTCCTCTAGGTCTTAAGAAACGATTGGGTCCCACCTCGGACCCTCGCCATCATCTCTCGGTCACCATCGGGAGATCGTGTGCGCCGTGCGAGTGAGCCGCTAGCGTAAGATCGTTGAATGTGCTTGTATGCTTGCGGGTCTAGGTCTTAGGTTCATTAAGTCTTCCTTTATCACCCTTGGGCTATGCCACATCATTTAATGTGTTATGTATTTAAAACATGCTGTCTAACTACTGCCCTTTTCAGAAATTAGGATACAGACAGACCGGGTTGCTGGAACCCATGGCAGGACGCGGCTTAGGCAGGGCCGCTACCTGGTGGTAGCGGTCTGTCAAGGACTACGATCTGGCCACCTCTGACACATTTAAAAAAAAATAACTACAGGAAGATACTGGTCTATCGCGGAACCGCGGCTTCCAGTTAGCGGTCACTGTAGTTCCCCGACCTGGAACCAAAACTCGACTTCTAGCGAACTCAGAGACACCTCGACTAAAAACCCGATTGCGATCGCTATACTACACTAAATTTGGCAAACTGGTACCAAAAGAATGACCATTCGAAGATGCACATGATGGCATATTTTATTTAAGGTTAGGCCCGAGAGAAAACCTACCTTAAACGGATTAAGAAGAGGTTGTTGATGACGCCGGAACCCTAACACGTCCTCGCCTCGCTCGTCAAAACCACCAATGATCTCACACGCCACCATCCGCCCAAGCAAAATGGAGTTCTCGAAGGGCCTGGCCACCTATTTATAGAGCTCATGGAGCCCCTAGGGTAGTGGTATCAATCTAGGAAGGTGAGGGAGATAATCTCGCGAGGGAATCATGGATGACAAATTCAAGCGCCGCCAATCCAAAATTCAAAGTCTAGTGTTAGGGTTTTTGAGGGGAAAGAGAGGGAAATCGAACCTCCTACGTGGGCTAAGAGTTTGGGTTCGATCAGATCCATTAGAGCTCGAATTAAGGTTTAACTGGGCCATCAATGGGTCAGTTCTTCCTAGTTCCGAGTTCACACCGAAACTCTGATTTGGGCCTAATAAAATTTTCTTTTAGGGCTTTTTATTTAGGAAATGTTGATGGAAATTCTTTCCTCTATAGGAATATAAATTTTTCATATTTTTATTACATCTTCAAAATTTTACATATTGAGAAGACTATTATTTTATCTATTATTTTTAATTTGAGTTGCTACAACCTCGAGGAGGAGCACTACACCTGAAAAAGTAGGGATTGAGTCTCATCTCATTGGATCAGTAGGGATCCTGCAGATCCCCACCACAATGAATGCGTCAAGCAGTGACAACAGTGACAGTAATAATAAAATAACAACAGCGGCCGGAACAGGAAGAACGGTAAATGGAGGGAACACGAAGGCTCTACGCTGCCCCGACACTCGCGGTCGAAATAACCCGTCCTAGCTGGCAGAACCTCTAACAAGGCCACGTGGCCAAACATGAAACCTTCACCCTTGGAAGAACCTCTGGACACTAGTAAACCTCGATCTCGAGTTAGGACTGGGAAAAGAACCATGCCCTCTACACGGGGCAACACCGACCCGTCTGCCGTAAGGGCCATCGACAATGATGATGGTACATCAACCTCATCGGCATTGGGTCCACCAATAGAGTATACACAACAATGCTAGATTCGTCCACTGGCATCTTATATAGCGCCAAGACCTCATATGCGAGCACACTAATCACACCCAGGTCTCGGGAGGGGCAGAAGACACACTCACACACACTACACCCTAGGATCGGCAAGGATTTGTACCTCTGCACCCAAGAACACAGTCGTGTCTTACAGCCTGACAATGGGTATGTGCCATTGTGTTCAACAGCAACATACACTTGTCCTAACTAAGGTACATATGCTCAGATGATCTCGCCTCTACAAGGAGTGTTGTACACACAAGGCAATCTTGCCCGGTCCAATCACGACATGCCCTCTAGGCAGTGAAACTGTAAAGCACTAACCTTTGCGTTCTCACAGAAATCTTGGGAATATGCGTACACACGTGCCTGAACCACCGGGAATCTCAGAACAACGCTACCGGCTACTGATGATTCATCTAAGGGCGGATGATGAGAACTCGGGAACATCGGTCCATAGACTCGTACGAGAAAGCTTAGCCGCGATCACAACACTCACGCGGGAATACCTTCCGCGGTCACGACACTCTCGCAGGGACAATCGTCATTGATAGCCCAATCACAAGAATGACTGCCCACACTACACAAATTACACAGGGATGGCCCACTCTAATCATACAGGAATGGCAGGACACATAGAATCACGTGGATATACCACGACACGCAATCCAAGTGAAAACTATACAATAAATATGTGGCCAAACCCATCGTAGGGAAACCATAAAATCTCGTACTATGTGATTCCATTATCAGGTGACATTCTCAGGCGACCGCCTCCCTCACGACACCAAAATGGCCCAATTTCCATGGGTTTATGCGAATATAATATTAATTTCTTTGTCTGGGGGTCAAAACCAGTCCACGGGACTCAAATGGGCTGAGAAGCCCTCATTCCGGTCGACGTGCCAGGATATGTCGACCTGCCAGAGACGGGTTGATCGACCGGCCATCCCGGTCGGTCGACCGACTGGGGGGTTCGGTCAACTGACCTAGGCCTGGCGGTTGACCAAATTTTCCAGTGGCTTTCTGATCAGGCAGGTGTTCGATTGGTTGATCGAACCCATGGAATGGTCGACCGAATCTAGCATGTTCACGACAGGAACCCCTCTAGGGAACCTGTTCCACGCCCCACTCGCTCCGCACGAGGGGGAAAACAAGGGGAAACCATTCCTCTCCTTCCAGACCACCGGAAAACACATTTTAACCTACGAATCACCGCCCGAATCGATAGAATCATCTCTCACCCTGAAATATACATTTTAACCCTAACAAAAGGGAAACCCGCTCGAACTTGCTCTAATCGGCATGAAATCAGGGGGAACTAAAGTACACAGGTTAGTGATATGTTCCCTACCTTTTTCGATGAAACCACGCAAGTTCTGGGTCGATCCACGCCGAAATCTATTCGTTCCACGACTGGTTCTTCACAAAAACGTGAAAACTCTCCGCCACGAAGCTGCCTCCCATTCCACGCTCCGTTCCTCACCACTCGTCACCCGCACCACCTTCTATCTTGCCCGCAGGTTCTCCCTATCGGTCGCTGGAGAAGAAGAGGGAGAGAGATAGAGACGTGAGAGTGAGAGCGAGAGAACGAGATGAGGGGGGAGAGGTTACGAGAGTGAGGGACAGAAATGCAGGAGGGGGTTAAATAAAATAATTTTTTATTTGTTTTTCTTTTTTTCATTTCATTTAGAAAATTCATATAAGCTCTGAAAGTTTTTGAAAAATATATTTTGACTTAGAAAAATTCCAGGAAAAAGCAAGGCCGCTCAACACACCGTCACGGACCTGAAATAACTCACACAAATACCATCTAAGGGTCCGAAGATCCAATAGTAAAGTCCAAAACCCACACGGACACGATCTGCAACCCATGGAAACACGATCTAAAACCCGGGGACATTATAGTCCTCCCTCTTATAGAAATTTTATCCTTGAAATTTAGGACAATGCACAGAACTCACAAGGAAGAACTCACCCAATGGGCAAGGCCTCACAATCACCACACAACCCCTATACTCACCATACAACATCCTCTGAGGAACATTGCTAGACCAAGATAGCCAATAAAGCCTTCTCGCTTTATCACGACAATTCACGCCAAACCCGAGATCAATCGGGGTACACAAAACCGACAAATCTGGCATCACCTCAGCTTCCTTGAAACTCTCAAGAGCACAAACAACGTCCGATACACTCCGCACGCGGAGGAAATACATGATCCTCAACAGGGGAAACCACACTTACCCACCTATTCGGGACATCATCTTCTCTAGCAGTTGAACACCGAGCACTTCTTACAAGGGGCGGCATTACACTTCATCCCCGGATGACAACCTCACCGCCAATCTCGATTGGATAACACTCTTCCGTCGGCTCCTCATAGCCAACGACACGCACTCCAGAGCTGCATACCTACAAACTAGTCAACATCGGTCCAAAAATCAATGCCTTACTGGTCACCAACCATAACCATACCCGTGGAACACACTACGATCAATGCCTGGGACTTCATAGTCCAAAATCTATAGCACACAATAGCCAACTCACTGGGGCACACATCGGCTATAAAAAACCATCTGCCAGCCGCCGGTCATACAATACCAAAAGTCCTCTGACCATAATCATCTCCTACTTCTCTGCAGGGCCACCAACCAGTTCATCCAAACACTGGCCACACGATGCTTGGCACCATCTTGGTCCTTCCTAGCCATCCAGCCAATTTCAGCTTCTCGAGAGGAGGAAGAACAACGAGATCACCCGCACGAACCTCAAACCCCTCACTTACACTAATTCTGGGCACACCACCTTAAACTCCTTTATCTTACATTCACACTTCGAGAGATTCTTTCATCGAGGAGACAGTTGTTCCATATTATAACTGTCCAATCCGCACTTATCAACTCCACAGTTCCACCTAAACTACTAATTGACAGCGACCAACTTTCAGCGCCCACACGCACAGTCCCCTTGCACAGCTCCTTCTGTTGCAGAGAAACACCACAATCTAGATAGTGGCACCACAAGATGCACCAAGTTCCAAACTCTCTCGACTCTTGTCATAGCCGAGCTCTTCATTCACAACCATCACATCACTTAACTGCTCCCGAATATCATGTCCACCGAACAACCGGCGCACCAAACCACATATCGTCAGGGCGCTTAAACAACTCGAGTAGCTTCCTCGACTACTCATCATGGCATCCATACATGGTCTCATCCTCAACACCAACACCTCTCATTCCTCAGATCCACCCCTGGAACATCCATGCCGACCAAGGTCAGTCAAATCACCCTCTCAACTCTGAGCAACACATACCAGCGCCATATAATTGGCCCAAACGGCCATGACTTGCCCAATACCAATCGCTAAGTGACTCTATTCTGAGCAACATGACATAATTCATAGAAAAGATTGGCGCAATAATTATCCTCATCTGACAACTCTCACTATTGAGCTCCTCGATTCTCAATTCTGTTGGCGCCAGACAACACGTTACTACCGCCGACACATAGCAACCGAGGCCACTCACATGGCCAACACAGCCTTACATCCAAAGGCAACCCGCTACAGCTAATTACAAAAACCTCTAGGACTACCTTGCCATCAAAACACATGCCATTCGCCACCACTATCCGATCCTGGAGCCTGTGGGTTATGGGCCCACCACGCTTCCGCTGCGCACTCTGCACCGATTATATCGTAGAATTGGGGAAAACCTAACTTCCACCATAACATGGCCTTTAATTTAACTAGCTGAATCCAGAAATAGAGGTGGAGGAGTCCACACTCGTCGGTTCAGGAACACAAACTCTCTTCCTTGCCTGCAATCCACCTACACGTGCAGGTCTTAAAATTAAGACACATCGGGAGGCTAAACACTAGCCCTACAACACTACATGTTAACCCAACTGGTGACTCTACTCACTCGATCCTACACGACCTTATACATACCAAGACTCGAAGAGGGGTAAGCACATAACCCCCCATAGGCAGCTCCATAGCCAACACACATGACGCTCTCACAAACTCCCGAAAATGCTTTGGGGAAAAAGCACAAGCACATTAAAACATGATTATGACAAGAAAACAGTGGAATTAACAAAAACACATCATATAATAACCAAAGTTTGTGCATACCTCCCACGACGTGGATACTACTAACTCTGCCAGGTCAAGTGCCTTGCGCACGCTGGGATCCCTGACTCGCCGGGCTAGTGGATCATTGCAGAGATGGCTGGGATTGAGGCAACCGCCATAGGCACTCACGAGAAATATGTCCGATCTGACCACACCTAAAATACTCCAGCTTGGCGACCTCTACAGTGCATGACCTGTCCTCATGAAACCCGCCACATCTCAGACACTGTCCTGGTTGCTCATTCATACCATGCTGCAGTGGTCGAACCACTGGCTGCTGAATAGTCACCGCTAAAATCTGCTCCTCCTGCTCCTAGCGTCTTCTGCCAGACCTGCTTTTTATGTACAACCTGGTCATTTGACTAAACCTCGATCTCGAAGGGGAAGAACTCATGCTAGGATATGAAACAGATGCCAATTCTAACTGCCTGTGACACTATTGGGGGACACACTGCTGCTGAACGGTCCTCAACACCCTAACTTGTCTGAGACTTCCCTGCATGGGTTTGCTCCTAGGTCCTTAGCCAATCCTCCTCTAAATCTACCACGGCTTGATAGGTTGATTCCATATCCGCAACATGGGTCTCAATCACTGGATGTCTAAGTTCTATCCTTAGACCTCTGACAAACTATTAAGTCTTCAACCTTTCATCTGCCATGACATGGGGAGCATAGCGACCCAACTCCACAAATCTGGATCGATACTGCATCACTGACATATCACCCTGGGTCAGTTCCATAAATTGATACATTCTCTTTGTCCTGACGTGCTCTGGGCTGAAAACTCGATCGAAGGCTGTAAGAAACTCTTGCCATGAAATCTACCAGAGGGGACGAGACTGGAAAGTCATCTCCCACTCTGAAGTCCACCAAGAAAGAGTTGGACCCTTCAACTGATAACTCGCCATCAAGATCTTCTCATCATCAACACACTCCATAGGTCGGAACACTCATTCCACCACATCAATCCACGATCTTGCTACATCAGGATCCGGCTAGCCTTCAAATGTCTGTGGGTGAAACTGCAGAAACTCTTGCAAAACACGTCCATTACCACCATGCAACGAACTGCCCTCGCCAGCCTCCTGACCACGACGCTGCTGACTCATTTGCTGCAGGAAGAACTGATGCATGCTGGCATAAAACTCGGCCTGACCTGGCACACCTAGGGCCTCTACCTCTGGTGGAAAATAATCACCACCCGGTTCCTCTCTATCCGGCTCCTCTTAGCTCTTGCCGGCGCCTCTGACAATGATCGGACTCACCACCTCGGCGCCATCTAACCCTTACCATGAACGCAAAAAACAAGAGGGGTGAATAAAACAAAACACCCCATCTCAACTGTCGACTGTATTGGACTCTCTAGACTCTTAATCACTGCAATCGTCTCGAATTCCCATGCATTTCCACAACCACGCTCTGATAACAACTGTAATGACACAAGATCCGGATATTGAGTCAGACCTGATACCATTCGGATCCTACGCTGCCACCCACGAGCTGGGAAGCTCGGAAGGGTTATTTGGAGTGTTGCGGTTATGCATTGAAATTCTAAACAATAGTAGGAAATAAATTTACAGAACTAATCTACTATTCTGGAAGAAATTAAAAAACATTTTATAATAATAACATAACTATAGAGTCTAGTCTACAAGTACAATGAACAAGAAAAGAAACGTACATTGCCTCGGGGCATACCCCAGCACTGGTGAGCTGGCGACTAAAGAACCTCCGACTGGCATGCACCACCTCGAGGAGGAGTGCTGTACCTGAAAAAGTAGGGAGTGAGCCTCATCTCATTAGCTCAGCAGGGATCCCGCGGATCCGAACCACAACGAAAGCGGCAAGCAGTAACAATAGTAACAATAACAATAAAATAACAAAGTGGCCAGAACAGGAAGAACGGTAAATGGAGGGAACACGAGGCCCCTACTCTACCCCAACACTCGTGGTCAGAACAACCCGTCCTAGTTGATGGAACCTCTAACAAGGCCACGTGGTCAAATACGAAACCTCCACCCTTGGAAGAACCTCTGGACACTAGTAAACCTCGATCTAGAGCTAGGACTAGGAAAAGAACCATGCCCTCTACACGGGACGACACCGGCCCTTCTGTCATAAGGGCTATCGACAACGCTGTCGATATGTCAACCTCATCGGCATAGGGTCCGCCACTCAGGTATACACAACAAGTTCAGATGCGTCCACTGACGTCTTCTACTATAACAAGGCCTCATAAGCATACACACTACTCATACCCAGGTCTCGGGAGGAGCAGTAGAGACACTCACACACACTACACCCTGGGACTGGCTAGGATCCATACCTCTACACCCAACAACACGATCGTGTCTTACAGCCTGACAATGGGTACGCGCCACTGTGTCCAATAGCAACGTACACTTGTCCTAACCAAGGTACGTACGCTCAGACGATCTCGCCTCTACAAGGAGTGTTGTAGATATAAGGCGCTCTCGCCCGATCTAATCATGACATGCCCTCCATGCAGTGAAACTGTAAAGCACTAACCTCTGCATTCTCATGAAATCTTGAGAATATGCGTACACACGTGCCTGAACCATAGGGAATCTCGGAACAACGCTATCAGCTAGTGATGACTCATCTAAGGGCGGATGACGGGAACTCAGGAACATCGGCCCATAGACTCATACGAGAAAGTTTAGCCACGATCACAACACTCACGCTGGAATACCTTCCGCGGTCACGGCACTCTCACAGGGACAGTCGTCATTGATAGCCCAATCACAAGAATGACTACCCACACTACACAAATTACATAGGCATGGCCCACTCTAATCATATGTGAATGGTAGGACACACAGAATCACACGGATATAACTCACCACGGCACGCAAGCCACGTGGAAACTATACTATAAATATGTGGCCAAACCCATCATAGGGAAACCATAAAATCTCGTACTATGTGAATGCATTCTCAGACGATCGCCACCCTCACGAGGTTGAAATGGCCCAATTTTCATTGGTTTATGTGAATATAATATTAATTTCCATGTCTGAGGGTCAAAACCAGTCTACGGGACTCAAATGGGATGAGAAGCCCTCACTCTGGTCGACCTGGACCACAGGTCGATCAACCTGCTCCACTGGTTGATCGACCTGCTCCACTGGTCGGTGGACCTACCAGGGACAGGTTGACCTACAAGAGATGGGTCGGTCGACCAGCCATCCCGGTCTGTCGACCGGCTGGGGGGTTCGGTGGACCGACCTTGGCCTGGCGGTGGACCGAATTTCCAGTGGCTTTTTGATCAGTCGGGCATTCGATTGGTCGACCGAACCCATGGAACAGTCGACCGAATCTGGCACGTTCGCAACGGGAACCCCTTCGGGGGACCTGTCCACACCCCACTCACTCCACACAAGGGGGAAAAACAAGGGGAAACCATTCCCTGCCATCCAAACCACCGGAAAACACATTTTAACCTATGAATCACCGTCCAAATCGGTGGAATCGTCTCTCACACCGAAATATGCATTTTAACCCTAAAAAAATGGAAACCCACTCAAACTCGCTCTAATCAGCATGAAATCACGGGGAACTAAAGTACAAAGGTCAAGGATTTGTCCCCCTACCTTTTCTGAAGAAATCAGACAAGTTCGGAGTCGATCCACGCCGAAATCACTTCGTTCCATGACCGGTTCTTCACGAAAACGTGAAAACTCCCCGCCATGAAGCCGCCTCCCATTCAATGCTCCGGTCCTTGCCGCTCGCCACCTGCACCACCCTCTATCACGCTCACAGGTCCTCCCCATTGACTGCCAGAGAAGAAGAGGGAGAGAGGTAGAGACATGAGAGTGAGAGGGAGAGAAATGAAGGGAGGGGGTTAAATAAAAGAAATTTTTATTTCTTTTCCTTTTTTCATTTCATTTAAAAAATTCACATAAGCTCTGAAAATTCTTGAAAAATATATTTTGACTCAGAAAAATTCGAGGAAAAAGTAAGGTTGTTCAACACACCATCACACACCCAAAATAACTCACACAAATACCATCTAAGGGTCCAAAGATCCAACATTAAAGTCTGAAACCGACATGGACACGATCTGCAACTTGGGAAACCACGATCCAAAACCCAGAGACATTACACTGGTGGTGTGAAAGACACCAAAAACTCCCACCAATTCTGAGGAACCATAGCTGACGAGTCAATCGGCCACTAAACTCCACGATAGAAGAGAATTCAAAATAGCGGGGAGTTCATTTTCTACACTTGCTAGATCACATCTCCCACAGGGAACACCTTCTTAACACTCAATTCTCCCCGCTCAACTTAAGCGGTTGCCTCTACTATTCCTTGCAACTCAACCATCGGGTCAACCACCTGCAATCTCTGCTGAATGTCCGAACTCCATCCAGATGCTAACTCTAGTTCCAACCCAATTCCCTTTCCAACTCCAACACTCACAAGGGGAGTACGACGTGGTCGCTCATACAAACCTTGTATCTCCCAAATTACGAACCAAGAGCTTCAAAAGATTCCTTTCAAGGCAAAAACAAAGCGGGGGCCTCGATCTAAGCCCATCACTTGCAGCCACCATGCCAAGGAACCATCTGTTCCACACCCAAGATCTGGCTAGATTTTTAATCATTATTATTCTTATTATTACAATTATTCATCATTTCATCATTTTTTTCACTTGAAGTCCCTGACAACCCAACAACAAAATCCGCTGCCACAAAATCTCACTTCCTAGTGGAAATTCCCAATGGCTGTCAGGTGTCATCTAGGCACCGATACTTTATTGCCTCATCACATAATAACACACCTTGGTCTCCCCTGTTTACATAGTGCATCACGAACCGAAAGCTTCCTACAAGACAATAACTCCGCTACTGCAGATAGCACTCCCCGCCTACAGATAATACTTCTCACCTGCTCCTCAGCAGGGACCCATAGACTACCTCTGAGTCCCACAGACTCAACATCACAACTTCACCCTAGGCAATATCATCGGCCACAAAATCATTTGGTCCCATCACAACACACGGACTTGGATAGTGATAGGTGGCCCTTACAACTCCATTACACCTTACTATAATCATTAGACTAGATAAAGGTACATCCTTCCATAATCATCTAGTCAACAATGCAACATTGCCACAAAATCTTAGATGGCCCAATAATCTCCCAATCTCTGACGCACATCTGGGGCTCCCTCACAGGATCATTGTCTCATGATAATTACCTCCCGAAACCCAAGCTCTCATTACTAACATTGGCCCACAATCGGTGATTCCTCAAAGATTGTTATACAACCCTCAAATATAGGGGGCACGCTCCTCCCCTAAGGCTGAAGACTTAGGAATATCATTCATCACCACCACCATAACTGGTCCAACTCCACACAAGAAGGCCCAGTACATTACTCTGTGAGAGCTGCCAAAGCTTGATTAGCCCAAATGGCACTCCCAAATATTCATGACACCTTACCAAGCACAATAGGATGCCACTTACCACAACATAGTTCCCGGCATAAGAACGATAATGACATCAATTTTCCACTAAGACTACCAAGATACCTGTAGCAACCTGGCAAATTAAATAAATAAAAGATTTAAATCTTGATAAAATAAATAAAATTTAATAAGATAATGGATTGCATTAGATACCTGCAAGGCAAATATAAATATAAATTAATTCTTGAAAGATTTAAGATTTAAAGAACTTGAATTTAATTTTTAAAGAGTTAAAATCCACTAACGTATAAATGGGATAAAAGTCGTTAAAATAAATGCTCTCGATGATAATCCATTATTAAAACAATCCAATAGCCTGGTGAGACTTAACTAATAAGCTTTGTTGGGTCGTGGCGTAATCGTCTCAGTTTCTTCTAATCTGAGGTAGACATTCTCTCAGAAAAAAAATAAATTAATTATCATGGTAGATAGAGTTTCATACGCTCTTCGATTTGATACCTAGATCACAAGTTTTTATCATGTATACATCAAGAATTTTGGATTTGAAAGCATGTCGGTAATATTCAAAGGAATATTTTAGAATATTTTAATATCTGTAGAGGCAGAAATCTGGTTTCTATGCCACGTACCCCACTTCTCTATTTGTTTGTCGGGGAAGTCATCTGGCACCCGTGGAAGCCTGCAAACACCAAAGGCAAAGGGTGTCAGAAAGAGTCCCGGGTGTTATCCCAGGGGACAACCCTCCGATGCTTAAGTCAGTAACGGATCAATAAAGGAATAGAGAAGAGTTGGTGAGAGTGAGAGATGGAGGTCGTAGTAGGAGATTTAAGAGACGTGTAGATCTCTCAGACGAGTGCTCGCCACTCCCAGTGGTCACTCGAGAGTGCTCGCTAGGTGGTAAGGTCGTACGGGAAGGTTTCTCTCACGGAACATAGATTGGCGTGACCACTCCTTTACTGTAGCAAGACTAGTAGCTCTATTCTCTGTATGCATCTTTTGGTAGAAAATCCACCGTGTCTCTCTTCTCTATCTAAGTCCCATTTATATGGGGTTGTCCTGGTGTCGATGGCCAATCCCATAACAGGGAAGGGCATGAGTAGTGGCGTAACAGCTCCTGCGATTACGACGGGAGTTTCCTGTTGAGGGGCGATTACCCCAGGGTCGGTCGGTCCCTGGGTGAGTCTTACAGCACTGATGGGGCATGCTCGCCCGTTATTGGATCGAGGTCGTCATTGTAGGGGGTAACGGTCGGTCGCCAGAGGGTTATCCGACTACCATTTTGCCTGGGTCGAAACCCTTCCTACGCTGTAGAATCCGATGTTGAGTCGTAGGGGGCCGCGCCTCTCTAGGCCGCGGCTATTGGGCGTCCTTGGGCGTGTTGTAGTCTGCGAGTCGAACTGGGCTCGTTGGTGATGGGCCTGTTATGGGCCGAGCCAGATTTACCCTTCTCACTAGCCCCCCTACTCTCAGTTCTCGAGCACTTTGTAGGTAACTGAGAGTCGAGCATGAGAGGGTCGGTCGGAGGGAGGCCTCCTAATACCGTTGGGACCGGTGGTCCCAGTCATAGGCTTGGCACGCAAGGTTCCCCGAGTGGTGGTAAGTGCCACTCTTGTAATCATGACGCGGGCCCTGTTGTCTGGAAGTGCAGGTTTCGAACGGGCGTCTGCGCCTGATGACCGTATCATGACTGTGACAGGTGCCTTTTCACCTGCCCTAGGGTTTCGAAGTGTTGTTCTGCCACGGAAGGTTATAAGACCCGCTGTTGATTTGTTTTCTTCCTTTTGTTATGTGATGTGATGAATGACAAATATGATGAGCAAATAACAATGATCCCAATCAACCTATGAACATGTGAACCATGAACCTAGGCAATCAGAACAAGCTCTAGCATGGGCAATGCTATCTCAATCAAACTAAACTAAAGAAGGAAAAGAAAAACACATGCCGGAGCGTGGAGCAAAGGAATAAACGAAAACACACCGCGTGGGTGGAACAAGCAAGATAAATAAGAGATATGAGAAAGAGAAAACCAATGCCCAATACTAAGAAAGAACGTGATCGCCACCAAAGTAAACACAAGCCAAAGACCTGAGAAATACCTTAGAATAGGAGGATGATGCACCCGCTCACGGGAGAGAGAAACCAATAGGAAACTGCAGCTCTGTTGAATGTAACGGCCCAGAACCTACGCGTCACAGGAGTGTGACGGTCGCCAGATGAACCGTTAGAGGAACCTAACGCGCCTGATGAAGACCGTCAGAGTGTCTGCAGAACAAGCTCGTGAATCCTTCAAACTCCAAACTTTCCAGCTGGGTAGATAGCTTGGGCCTCGTCTAATGAACCCTGTAAACCTGCCAAAGAACGTAGAACACAAGAAAAACAACCCCAAATTAGCCTTTCACACAACGTAGCATCAATGCTCAAATGAACTTAATATCATGCAAAAGGAAAGGGGAATACCGGGAAAGTTTGGTTTTTTAACCCCTCTGGGCATTTTAAAACATAGGAAGGATGTTTAGATGAATGAAACAAGTGGAGGAACGTGGAAGAAGGAGTAGGACAATGCTATTATGCAAAGGAGAAGGGGAGAACACAAATATGCCAATGATGAACTAAACACTTGAAACCAAAGTACTCCCTTGACTGAGATGCAGATGGACGCAGAAAATCAATTCTCCTTGGTTGGATGTGGCTCCAGAATGCAGCAGCACTTCGATGCAAACTCCAGATTTCTCCCCCTTAGGCCATGAAGTTAAGGGTTCTATTTATAGACCCTCAAACTCTCTGGTCGAGCAGAGGATAATCCAGCTAAAAAGGAGGATGATTCTTAGCAAACTCTTGAATATAATACTCCCAAGAGTCCTTAGAAACAAACAGAAGGTCATGAGGATCATATTTAGAAGATAAACCACAAGATCAAACTCTCAACTCGACCACGGAGTAGCAAAGAAAAGACCAGACTTGCCAGGACTCTCTATTGGATGTAACGGCTACACGACAGACCGCCACAGGAATGTAACGCTCCAAGAGTAGACCGTCACAAAACCTTATCTCTTAAGAAGATAAGATCAACGGGAAGAAGTTGCAAACAGTTGGACTCTGAATGAAATGTGACGGCCATGGTCTGACGCGTCAGAAATATATAACGGCCGCACGACAGACCGTTAGAATCAACGGATAGGCAAAAGGATAAGCACTGGCAACATGCCTTAAGCTGTAGGACTCTTCAAGATCTAACGGCCATGGGCTGATGCGTCACAAAGATGTAACGCCCCTGAGGTAGACCGTTAGAGACAATAAAGATCCAAAGAACACAAAAGCTTGCTAAGCTTCATCTAATGACAAGCCATAAGGAATCAGACCCAACCAAGAGATAAAAACCCATGAAATAAACCTCCAACTGATCAAGAAGGCTCAATGAAAGGGAATAACTCGGAGCATCATATAAAATGAACAAGGAGATGACCTGACTTATTGGTCATAAAACGGGTGTCAACAGATGCCCCTCCGTAACGTTCTCTTTGCAGGGGAGCGAGCGGAGGTGAAGCGAAAGCGAAATGGAACATGGAGATGCAGCGGAAATGAAGCGGAGTGGAGTAAAAAGCGGGCGTTAAGGCAAACAATACCCGTTCAACCAACAAGCGGTAGGAATTTTTTGGAAAACTTCGAATTAATCACAAGGAAGTAGCCAACCAAAGGACGCATGTCTAGAGGAACTAACAACTTAGGAAAGGAAAACACGGCTAGCCGCCGGAGGCAATGAAAAGGAAATGAAACAACTGACTAAACTCTAGACAGGAATCTTCAGCCAACCAAATCAAGCGAACAGATCGAAGGAATCCTTCTAATTCAGAGTGGAATGATTCTCCTTATTCGAGATTAAGAACACAGCTATTCACCATCATTGAGACACCTTGAACAGATGAAGATTCGTGAATGCTCAAAGAATGCGCATAATGCATGCTGGGCTAAAATAAAGAAATCATCAAAACGAATGCAAAGAAAGAATAAGATAACAAGACACTCGAGAATAATATTGCTAGATCGGAGAAATCAGGGTCAGGACACCTTCTGCAACCACGGCGTGCAAGACAGAACCATCGTCCCCAAACTTTTCCAACCTAACGTCCTATCCAACGATTAAACATGTGCACTTAGATCATCATCATTTTTGTTTAAGGGGAACATCAGATCCCAGAGCACATGAATAACCAGCCGGTTCTCGAGATAATATATCATAGATAACATATGGTAATGCATTAAAGGGACAAGGGATCGAGATACTATACCTGACTTACCTGCCCGACGAACGGCAAAGCGTGATGTTTATAACTTCATTCATGAACAAAAGATTAGCCAATGATAATTAATATGAGCATGAAACAAGGCATAATCATTTGTACGCATGAAAAGCATTAATAATATGCACCATGGCAGAAAATGCAATCATTCAAGCATCAAATAGACCATTTTCTTCATCAAGAAATCAGCAAATTGTAACGGCCTAGAGATGGTGCGTCACACCACGCAACGGTCTAGGACTAGACCGTTAAACATTGGCGGTTCAAATTCTTCAATGAATAATACTCAACTGACCTGACGGCCTAAGGAAGACGCGTCAGAGAATGTAATGGTCTGGCGATAGACCGTCACATTTTCTGAGCGTTCAAAAAAAATAAGACCAAATGGTCACAAACCATCATTCATACATCCATTCGCCCTAACACCAAAAAAAACCCAACCGAGACGACCAAGACCACCGGCGACCATCGACGAGGATGGCCGGCGACGAGGCCCCACAGCCACCGAAGAGAAGGGAAAAGGGGACGAAGAGGAAGGCCATCCGACGCCTCCACTGTCGGATAGAGCGTGAAGTGATCCCACCGCTCGTGGAAGAAGAAACGGCGACGAGGGAGCCAACGGCGGAGGAAGATGTTCCAACGGCCGAGGAGGATCAAGGGGAAGCACCCCTGGATGATGGAGAACCCATTGCAACAGAGAAAAAGAGGAAGAGGGGCCAAGATCCTGAGGTAAGCCCACTCACCCTAATTTTCAATTTTTTTAATTTTTATGAGTTTTTAAATGCATGCATGGATGGATGGGGGGTAGAAAATGGGTCTATGAACCCATTAGGAACACATGTAGGCCATTTGGCCAAAGTGGGAAGCCAATGGAAAAAAGAGGGAAAATGCCTTTTAGCAGAGAACGTGACGGTCCTTCCAGCGACTGTCACGAGCCTAACGCATCACCCCTGGCGCGTGAGAGCCGTGTGATGCCCCACCCCAAGGCTGTCACAATCACCAGAGACCAGAACTATTTTTTAGGTTTTTAATTATTCAAATTTTTTTGTGTTTTCATTATATGAATGCTATGCAATGATTCTATGATGCAATTGACTAACTTATGTTCTAAATGAATGCAGGGGAAGAGACGAACAAGGATCTCATGGCTGCAGATCTAGGCCGTCTACCAGGCACTGCCCGACTACCAGAGAGAGAGACTCGCAGCAATGGGATTCACCGAGGTGCTGAGCATCAAGGTGATCAGGATGGACACGCCGCTGCTCTATGCATTGCACGAGAGATGGGACCCGATCAGCAGGGCGTTCATCTTCCCGTGGGGTCACATGATCCCCACGCTGGAAGACATAGCGAGGATCACGGGGCTGAGAGTCCACGGAGCCGCGGTGACAGGCTGGACATACATGAACTACAGGGAAATGGCCTAAGAGCTACTGGGGCTTGACTTGATCAGACTAGGCCAGACATCATCCCAGCTGTCGAGATCGAGACTGTAGGAGAGCCTGGGACTGAGAGGAGCAGCGATAGCCGTGGGAGAGCTACCTGAGGAGCATATAGGTAGAGTGATAGAGCAGGTGTGCCCACATGTGGCGGCAGAGGCAGGACCAGTGGGAGATCACGTCCTGAGATGGTTTCTCATGCTACTGTTCGGGAAGCTCCTATTCACGACTCGAGCGGATGTGATTAGCTGCAAACTGCTGCCACTGCTCGAGGATTTAGGCAGAGTGGGAAAATACGCATGGGGGGCAGCAGTCCTGGCCTTCCTGTTCGAGTCCCTCAGCACGATGGACCGACAGACCATGATGGGTGGCTTCTCACCTTTTCTACAGGTAAACTTGACTTAAATGCTTTCTATTATGTTTATGCAAATGATTATGCAATGCAATTGACTTTTGACTTCTAAATGCAGATCTGGAGCTTCATACACCTCCCAGGGATAGGGAGAGGCACACTACTCCACCCCGGGCGGATCCCGGTCACCAGACAATGGGTGGTCGCAAGGAACTCAGGGTCGATTACTCGATTGACCCGGGCGATCCTGGACGAGCTGGATTCCTTCCCGCATACGGCGGTAAGCCCAGAACTCTAAATGCCTTAAATGTTGCCAGATGCTTCTATATGAATGTTCTATATGCTGACAAAAGGACTAACACGATTCAGGTGAGATGGACCCCGTACCGGGACGAGAGTACCGAGGGACAGCCATGGGTCCAGACAGCCTTATCATACCGTGGGCGAGACGTTTGGCTACACTGCATCAACGTCATCGAGCCACTACACTATCGCTTGATCCTGCGGACCCGGGGACTACACCAGCCAGAGGTGACCTTCCCACGCCACGGCGACGAGCGCCCAGGGAAGTCATCGAAGGGCATTAGTGGCGACGTGGACTGGTGCGCCCGCAAGGCGAAATACGTCCATGACTGGAACAAGCGAGGTCAGGCGGTAAAGGAGCGGGCCGAGAGCGATGAGGCGTATTTGAAAGCCTTCGCCCAGCGATACGGGGACCAGGTGTACCGAGGTACCCGATGACTGGTATGCAATTCTAAACTTAAACTCTGAATGCTTCTACATGAAAGTTTGCTATATGCACTGACTCATGATCTCTAAATGCAGCTAGACCCTGAGGGAAGGATAGCCGAGGTCGAGGGGCTACTCCACGCTACCATCCAGCAGCGGGATGAGTACCGGACCGCTCTGGAGCTTCTAGTAAGATTCCCAAGACCTTAGACCTAAATGATTATGCTTATGATGCAAATGATGCAAATGCGACTGACTAACTATGATTCACAAATGCAGTGGGCCGAGGGAGCCCAAAGAGCGGGACTGGACTCCCCATCGTCGTCATCACAGCCTGCCGGGGACAGAGCTGAGCGGGATGCCGAGTTTGCTCGAGCGGGTGCTCGGGCCGAGGAGGCGGAGGCCACCCTCGCAGAGCGGGTAAGATGAAAAAAAACTTTGACTAAAAAAAAGCTTATGCAAAATTTAAATGCTTATTTGGCTAATCCTGATGAAAACTACAGGTGAGAGAGCTAGCCGCAACGAAGGCCGAGGCGGAGCGTGCTCGACGGAGGCAGAGAGGAACTGTGCTGAGACTGAGCGGGCTCGGGCAGAGATAGAACTGTTGCGGGCAGAGGTGGCCCGATGGAGAGGAGAGTTTGAGCAGACGGCCACGCAGACGGCGGACCTAGAGAGATACCGGTCCGAGGCACGAGCAGCGCGGCTCCAGGCACATGATATGAAGGTCGAGGTACGGACTCTGGAGAGGACTATACAGATGATGGGCCGAGGACCAGAGCGGAGCGCCTCTCAGAGTGGAGCACCAAGGAGTGCTACCCGTACCGACTCAGCGGCTGACTACCTCGTCAGTTCCTCCGGCCAGCGGAGGAATGAGAGGGCAGAGAGAGGACAGCAGGAGGAGAGTGCCTCCATAGCGCCACCGGCGAGGAGATCCGAGGGCGGAGATGATGACGGCGGCCCGGCGGACAAGCCGGCCGAATGAGCTTGTACTTTGGTTTTTTTTTCTTATTACTTGTACATAACTTATATATGAATGAAATGGAGTGAAGAGTTCTTTTTATGTTTTTGTTTTGTTATGTGGATGAATGTATGAATGTGTGAATGGAAATGCAGATAAATGGAATGGATGGAGTGAATGAATGTATGGAATGCATGAGTGTATCAATGTGTGAATGTGCGGAAGGACTGTCAAATGTGTAAGACCGGCATGTCTAACCTCAGGCAGAAGAGAATGGCACAGAACCAGCAGCAGAGAATGTGACGGTCTAAAGAAGATGCGTTAGAGTCATGTAACGCACCACCATGGGGCCGTCAGGGACGACAGAGACCAGACTACAACCGGATCAGCAGGTTGACGGTCCACTGGGGAGCGTCAGAATTATGTAACGGCCAAATCCAGACCGTTAGGGATGATAGAGCAATGCTAGCCTGAAATAACGTGCAGAAAATGTGACGGCTCAAATGTGGAGCGTCAGAGACAAGTAACGACCGTAACTAGACCATCAGGAATGATCGAGCCAAGGAGGAGCCCAGACCGCATGGCAGAAAATGTGACAGCTCAGGGTCCATGTGTTACAACACGTAACGGTGCAAAGTTAGGCCGTTAGACTTGGCAGAACGAGATTGGGCCAAAAATAAACCCACAGGAAATGTGACGGCCCATTCTTGGAGCGTCAGAGACAAATGACGATCCTACGATAGACCGTTAGAGGTCCAAGTGTACTCCGAGATGGATTGTGCCGTGAGAGGCCAAACCCAAAGGTTAACCATCTAAACCCCCACTAGAACTCTCCCAGACTTAAGATAAGGTCTTCTAACCCAAATCTTATCATCCTAGAGCCAAAAGCAAGCCTTAAAAACTCAGGAACTCTGCCAAAAATGTAGCTTTCCTTAATTCTCTGCTACAAGGGCTGAAGAACCTCTCCTAAGGGCAGAAATACCATGAAGAGAAGCTTTGAAGTGATGGCCATGGAGGAGAAGGTCTACGCCGGACCTAAAGCCGCCAGGAAAGAACATGGAGAGTTGCAAAGGCTGACATCAATCCCCAAGCATCTGAGCTCAGGTGCTCAAAGAGTGGTGAGTTCTAGCTCCTAAACCAAGTTCAATAATTCTGCACTTCAACTTCCTATAATCTCTTCTTCTTCTTCTTCTAGCCTCTTCCCGGTCCAAGATGCTACTCCAACTTGAAGTGGGTGGCTCCCATGATCAAAGAACTCCCTTTAGAAGTCTTAGCAATCCTTAGGGCATTTCACCTTCAACCTCTATTGGTCTTAGGCAAGAACTTTCAGAAATTATCCTAGATTGGCCAAGCATTTCAGCCCTCATAGAGTTGTGGGATCCACAAACACATACCTTCATCTTCCCTTCCTTTGAAGATATAGTCCTATTAGAGGAGGTAGAAACCTACCTAGCCCTTCCTAAGACTAAGGCGGGGGATAAGGACCTAGTTTGCTATACGGTGGAGCCTATTGACCCGTCCTTGATCTTGAGCGATTTCATTCACAATCCAAAGGACGTGAGGACCATGATCAGCCCACACCACATTCACTTAATACCCATGGCACAGTGGATAGTCTCTCATTGCAAAAACAAGTGGGAGAGACATGAAGCAATCGCCAAGGCGGTGTCGGTTTGCTTATGCGGAGTCTTCCTTTTCACCACTACCGACCACCTCTTAGATACCCAAAATCTCAGCATTATTAGTGGGTTGTGGTGGGGGATGTCCATCTCTTAAGCGATCCTCTCATATCTTTATGAAGGACTAAGCTCTGCTTGCTTAGGAGGACCTCTATTCGGTTGCATGATACTCCTTAAGTGTTGGATGGGAGTAAGAGTCAAATTCCAACCAAGGAAGACATAACTTCTGCTAGCCAGATCTTTGGGAGCCACCCTTTGTTCTTTATTGGAGGTGCCTTTGGATTTTCTTCTCCGGTTGAATGCAAGACGGCGGACAAGAAAACACGGGATGAATGGCGCCTCTTCCTCAACACTTTGCCAATAGAGAAATTCATCATACGACCAAGAATCCTTCGGAGCACTTTCCTTAGAAAACCGTGGCGTCAAGGCCTAGACCTCCAGCTAGTGGGAAATACTAACATGGCGATCTACAACCCGCACCAGTGCCATCTTTAGATCGGAGTACCTCGGATAGAAGTTCCTGCACTATTACACTACCCTCCCCTTCTACCTAGGAAGATGGGGACCGAGGAGGACGAAAGAGCAGTTCGGAACGCGCTGACCATGTGGGAGATCAGTAAGGTGCGTCCGTGGCAAGAGGAAATGAAAGAGAACGACGACACACGCCGTGGCTACGTGAAGGAATTGAGAAGATCCGCCCTCTTGCGGATAGGAAACTGAATGTAGCTTGATGTTCTTCATGATGATGATATAAATTGACAATCAGAACTGATGTTGCATTAAGTCCAATTGAATAAGTTTAAGTGAAATGATATGAAAGTGATTTTAATTGAAATGAGCATGAGTTGCTGCTTGATTTGGCTAGAATGATCTGAAAGCACATCCTCTGGAGAGCGTAACGGTCCAGCAAAGGGCCGCCACAAGGGTGTGATGGTCTGGCGATAGGCCGTCGGGGGAATGGACTAAGAATTCTATTCTCTGGAGGATGTAACGGCCTAGAGACAGACCGTTAGAAGGATGTGACGGTCTGCATGAAGACCGTCAGAGATGGACCTGCTGAGAGAATAGAGCCAACGCCCTGAAGACAATGTGACGGTCAAGGATGGACCGTTATATTACTGTGGCGGCTGGAACTGGTGCGTTACAGACCTGGACCTGCATAGTTGTGAGATTTCAACCCGAGCTTGAACCTACGTTCTGCACACACTTATACAAGAGACAAGTTAGATCTGTTCTTAGACTCAACCCTTTGCCTTAAAGCAAGTTAGAGGATGACCATTTCTTGATATTTGGTCAAGGTGTGGAGCCTTATCAAATAGGCGGAAAACATAATAGAAATAATGCGATGCATGCAATGCATATGATGGCATTTTTTTGGAGTTTTGGGAAATATCTGAATTTTTGTGAGATTTTGGAAATATTTGATTCTTTTAGATTTTGAAGTATTTGATTTTTTTGGGATTTTGAAATATATGATTTTTGGAATATATGATTTTTTTGGATTTTGAAATATATGATTTTTTTGGATTTTGAAATCGATGATTTTTTTGGATTTTAAAATATATGATTTTTTTGGATTTTGGAAATATATGATTTTTTTGGATTTTGAAATATATGATTTTTTTAGATTTTGGAAATATATGATTTTTTTTGGATTTTGGAATCCGATGCTTCCCCCGGCAACGTGGGCCCTTCTTATTACATTAAGAGTTCCTAAGGTTGGCGTGCAACAAGGTGACAACCCCTGGCCAAGACCTGATTCGCAAAACGGTGCTTTTACCAAGGCCATACCCAGGGTACTAGTCTTAGTCCTAAAAAGGAAAAAAAAACACAGGGGTAAGCTTAGGCCAGATATGGAAGTTTGTAGGACTTGATTTCCTCTCCAAACAACCCATTAGAGATTTGGTCTGTTGCGTCGTGGCTTTGTGTCCGTCATCGAACCTTAGTCCACTCTAGGCATCCATACGACCGGGCTTATTCCTCTCGCTGGGAACTGTACTGCCACTCTTGCCATGCCTAGCTTTTATTTCTTGCCTTTCTGGAGCTCTGGGATCATGATTGATAGACTTTTGAGATAATGGCTTTGGATTTTATCACAAAGATTGCTCCTTTTACTTTCTTCTTTTCTTTGCTCTACGCTTGTGGCGTCATGTCATAACGGATTGCCCCTATTTGAGAGCTCCTCTCATTAGGGTGCCTGGATCAGTCATCGCCTCCTTATTCACTTCTTGCCTCTAGATTCAGCTGAAGAAAGAAACGGATAGGGACTTTGACTTCCCCCAAAGCATGGCCAAGGAGAAACGATGTCTACAAAGCGGAAACCCGACAAGGGATGTCGTGTAGTGTGTGATTGCCGTACTCAGGATTTCTCTTTCATGGTGAAGGGAAAGGAACACCTTACTACCGGGGTGGCACGGGTTAGACTCTAAGGAAAGAAGCGCTTAAGATACAACCCATTCCAAGCGTGAGAGAGCTCCTCACCTTCCGCGTTCACTAAGCGATAAGCATTCCCTGGATAAGCCTCTTTTACAACGAACGGCCCTTCCCAGTTAGGTTGCAATTTAGACCTAGGACCTGCAGACCGAATGAATTTGCGTTACAAAACCATATCACCTATTTGAAATTTACGTTCAATCACCTTCTTTTGAAAATAACGCGAGACTCTCTTTTGATAAACGGATACGTGATCGGCCGTGTTCATCCTCTTCTCATCCAAGAGTTCCAGCTGGACGAGCAGCGCCTCTCGACGTTCATCGAGATTAAGTTCATTATCGAGCTGCACTCCAAGGGAAGGGATCAAGATCTCATAGGGGAGCACCGCCTCCATCCCGTAGGTAAGAGAATAGGGAGTTTGTCCCGTAGGAGTACGGACAGAGGTGCGGTAAGCCCAAAGAGCCTCCACTAATCTTTCTGGCCAATCGGAGAACTTATGAGATTCGCATATTTTCTTTATGATTTTAAGAAGGGTTTTATTAGTGGCCTCGGCCTGACCGTTGCCTTGAGGATAATATGGGGATGAATGATGCAATGCAATATTGAACTTCTTACATAGGTGCTTGAGCTCTTGAGAGACGAACTGGGGTCCGTTGTCGGTGATGATGCTGCTTGGTACTCCGAACCGTGAGATGATATTCTTCATGATGAAGCGGCACACCGTTGAAACTTTGATCTCTGCGTACGCCTCCGCTTCGGCCCATTTGGTGAAGTACTCAGTGGCAGTGAGGATAAAGGATTTCTGTTTGATCTGAGGATTAGGATCACCGAGCGGGCCGATAACGTCAAAAGCCCACATAGAGAATGGCCAAGGAGCGGAAAGAGGATGGAGAGATGAAGCTAGAGCATGAATTTTATCAGCGTGGAGTTGGCATTTAAGACACCTCCGGACGTAGAGGGAGCAATCTTCCTCTAGAGTGGGCCAATAGTAGCCCTGCCTAAGGATCTTCTTTGCTAGAGCCTGGCCATTGACATGGCCTCCACACTCACTAGAATGGGCCGCTTTAGCCACCTTCTAAACCTCATCATCATCTAAGCATCTCATGAGCATTCCATTGGTAGCACGCCTGTATAGTTCTCCTGTGACAATAGTATACCTTGAGGCGGCTCTCCTTATTGACTTGCGCTGCTCGGCATTTGCCCCTTCTGGGAACGATCCGTCTTTACAAAATAACTCAACTTCATGATACCAAGGCAATTCTTCTTCCTCCAAGATCTCTTCTAGTTCCATCAAAGATACCTCCTTGAGGTCCTCCTTCTCGGCCCTTGCCTCTACAGCTTTCCTAAGATTGATGTACCAAGGATCTTGCAGAGAGGGCGCGTCCATTCTCTGAACGATGATAGTCTTAGTACTCTGACTGAGAGGGAAAGATAGAGAGGAGGCAAGCGATGCTAAGGCATCGGCTAGAATGTTCTGAGACCTAGGAGTATGGATATAGATCAGCTTACGGAATTGCCTAGCCAGGAGCGTGACCAAATCTTGATAAGGCTTGAGCTTGGGGTCACGAGTGCGGTAAGTGGACAGAACTTGCCGCAGGATGAGCTGAGAGTCTCCTATGACATTCAAATAATGCGCGCCCAGAAGGTAGGCATGCTTTAATCCGGCTAGGAGAGCCTCATACTCAGGGATGTTGTTGGTAGTAGGAAATCGAAGTTGATAAGTAAAGGGAATTGTCACTCCCTCTGGAGTGAGCAGAACAGCGCCGATCCCTCGGCCTTGAGAATTGAGCGCTCCATCGAAGTGCAGAGACCAGAGGGGATGATGCAAAATGACAGAGAGATGCTCATCAGGGAAATCGTCTTGAATAGAGTCAGTGTGAGGGATGGGGAGATGGGCAAGATGCTCAGCGATGGAGTACCCTTTGACCGCCTTCTGAATGACAAATGTGATATCAAATTGGGAGAGGAAGCTCTGCCAGTGAGCTAACCTACTAGAAAGGACAGGCTTTTCTAAGAGATAGAGGATCGGGTCCATTCTAGAGATCAACCTAACTGGGTGGGCAAGGAAGTAATGTTTAAGCTTCTGAGCTACCCATACTAACACGGCACAAGTCTTCTCCATAGCGGTGTATTTGGCCTCAGCCGGGTTAAATAACCGAGAGAGGTAATAAGCAGCCCGCTCTTTCCCTTCGTCATCTACTTGTGCTAAGACCGCCCCTTGGGAATCCTCAATGACCGAGATGTATAGGATTAGGGGTTTCCCCGGGGATTGGATAGATATTCCTTTAAATCCTCATAGACCTTCTGACAGTCTTGATTCCATTCAAACTTAACCCCCGCCTTTAGCAATTCGTAAAACGGGCGGCACCTTTGAGAATGTTGGGATATGAATCTTTTGATGAATTGCTGTCTTCCAATCAGTCCTCGAAGTTCCGTAATGTTCTTTGGCGGAGGCATGTCCATGACGGCCTGTGCTTTGTTAGGATCACTCTGGATCCCCCGTTTGCTCACTATGAACCCTAGCAACTTCCCTGAAGAGACTCCGAAAACACACTTCTTCGGATTCATTTTAAGCTTATACTCCCTGGCTCTTTGCAACACCTTAGCAAGAATAGAGGGGTGTTCTTCTTTAGTCCTTGACTTCACCAAAATGTCATCCACGTAAGCTTCCATATAGATATGCATCATATCGTGGAAGATGGCCATCATCGCCCTCTGATAGGTGGCACCTGCGTTCTTCAGACCGAATGGCATAACCACATAACAGTACGTGCCCCAGGGTGTGGTAAAGGAGGTTTTCTCTTGATCTTCAGGAGCGAGACGGATCTGATTATATCCTGAGTAACCATCCATGAATGACAAAGATTCATACCCGGCGGTGCTATCCACCAGAACATCGATGTGAGGCAGCGGGAAATCATCTTTGGGATATGCTTTATTAAGATCCCTGAAATCGATGTAAATACGAACCTTTCCATCCTTCTTAATAACAGGGACTATGTTCGCCACCCACTGAGGATATAGAACCACTCTAATGAATCTGGCCTTGTACAACTTGTCGACTTCTTCCTTAATCCTCAAGGCCATGTGGGGGTGAAATCTTCTTGACCGTTGTTTTATAGGTGTTGCCCCTGGTTTAAGCACGAGTCGATGTTCCACTAAAGAGGGGTCAAGACCCGGCATGTCCTCATAAGACCAGGTGAAAGAATCGCTATACTCCATTAGAACCTTGACCAAATCTTCTTCTACTTGCGGAGGGAGATTAGCGGCAATAATGATGGGCCTTGGGTCTTCTTCAGTTCCCAAATTTATTTCCTTCATAGGTTCATCCACTACCGACGATGGCTCGTCAAATTTCTTAAATCCTCGTGCATACAAATCGGCAGTGTCATCTACGTTGCTGTCCTCATTATCAATCGGGTCTTTTTCATCCAGGATTTCATAGACACCAAGTCCATCATCACTCCACACCCCTTCTATTTCCTCTTCATCTTTGATTATGATTGTGGTAGCAATGAATTCTGGGCACCTCAAAAGAGCATGACATCGCTGAGCTAGATCTTGTAGGAACCTATCGGGGACAGATTTTGGAGGACGCACAAGCGGGCTCGGCTCAGAGGAGGAAGGGTTGGACGAGCTAGAACAAGACCCTACTTCTCTAGACCTAACTGACTCTACTTCCCTAGACTCGACGGACCTTAATTCTAACCTAAGGGAAAGAAAATCTAGTGGAAGGGAAGGAGCAGGGGACTCGTGCCCCTGGGCGAAGGATGGAGACAGGGTAGCGTAATCTTCCACTAAAATCTCCGTTTCAAATTTGACATTTTTTTTTGGAGAACAGTGGAGACCACACAACAGGATGGAGGAGGCGGGAGTTGCATGGGGAACAACTCGGGAATGATGCAATCGAAGAATGGATTGGAGGATCGGAACCACATCTCATGGAGTGGAGTGGTGGAGGAAGGAGGAGTGAATAGATCGAACAGATTGATGGGTGGGCAGCGCCCACATGCGCAGGGGACAAACAGGATTTCAGGTGGTCCGTCCGTAAAGTACGGATCAACCATCATAGGGGGAGAACGAGCAATGGGCTCCAATAGTTGGAGGAGAGATGTGAGACGGGAAGGAGACCAAGAGATGATAGCAGGTGAGCTCCCTTTTTCCCGTGGATGTTGAACTGGCTGCTTCTTCAGCCTCCATTGGACGAGTCGAACCTCCTGATGCTTCTGTCGGCGGCTCTCTTCATGGAATAATCTTTCAAAGGCCTGACTGTAGTTAATCATGTCATCAACTGGCCCTTTTGGTGGTAGAGGGGGACTAGCAACTGGACAAACTGAACCTTTCCTTTCTAGCAGAACTAGCTGTGGGCTCAATGTGCCTTGCTGAAGAGGCCCTCTGACAAAATGCTGACGGTAGTCCCAGGTGAGTGGCCCAGAATCACCCATCATATATAATGCGGTCTCTCGGTAGCCGAGACCTCTCCTGTTCATTTTTCTTCCCTTGGAGATGGGCTTGGTCCTTCCTTGCAATTGGGCACCGAGGCCTCTACCTGGTTGGTAGCCTAGTTTCAATATAATGTCCCAGCCCTTGGAATCTCGGATCTGGGGCTTCATCTTGATATCAACCGTAGCAGCGATGGGCTTGCGGGGTGCATAAGCCCAAGGAAAGTCCAGATCTAGCACAGAGATAACTGGCCGGCTGCTTGGCCATAAGGTGGGAAGAACCTTTTCTGAAATAGCCTTAACAGATTGGACCGTGGATAAGCTCTTAACTTTGACGACTCTCCCTTGGAAAGGGAATTTAATGCATTGATGTGCAGTGGAGGGTACGTCGCTAGGAGTGTCAATCCATGGGCGACCCAAGATAGCCTTGAACATAGGGTCAATGTCCAGCACATATAACTCCACGGGCATAGTAAGAGGCTCGAGCTCTGCTTGAATAATGACCACCCCGTGGCATGCTCTCCTCGAGTTGTCATATGTAGCTATGGTGGTGGGGGTTGGTCGTAGTAATTCCTCTGAGATGTTGCAAGTTCGAAGGGTACTGAGCGGGCATACATTAATAGATGCCCCTGTGTCAACCAGTGCTGCGTCAATATTGACTTTATTCAGAGTGATTGAAATGCAGAGTGGCATTTGCCGAGCCTCTGGAGGAGCTAGCTCGGTTTCAGAAAATGTGATTGCCGGCCCTTTGGAAATTGTTGCCAGTGCCGTAGGTAGACTGTCGACTGCCATATCTTCACTAACCATCACCTTTTGTAAAAAATTTCTGAGAGCATCCTGGTGAAGGGTAGATCTTTTAATGAGTTCCAGAACAGATATCTTGGCGGGCACCCTGTCCAAATGATGTAGCAGGTCGTATTGGGTACCCGACAGAGGTTCGGCTTCTTCCTGCTCGGCGGCCGGCTGGGAAGACTGGGGATTAGAAGTAGTGGGATAGTTCCGATGGAACAGCCGCCCGCTCCGTAGGGTGAGGTTTTGTGCTGGCACGGCATCAGGAGACGGTATAATTGGCTCGGTGGCGTGGATGAGTGGAATAGGCGGTGTAGGAGAGAGGATTTGGTAGGATGTGGTATTAGTGGAGGTGATAAGTGGCGATGGGCGGATGATGGATGAGGGATTAGTGGAAGGCGGGGTGGTGATGATGGGTGCTGGTATGGGGGGAGGACAGGCTAGCGGAGGTGTAGTGATAGGTGAAGTGGGTGACGGAGAAATGATGGTAGTGGGGGTAATTGGTGAGGGGTGTGCTAGGATTGTGTGTGGTGGCAGAGCTACTGGAGTGGGTATGAATGAGAGAATAAGTGGTGAATGTGTTGGGTGTGTCGGTGACATGCTAGAGGAAACAAGGGGGTTGCGGTGATTATGGTGGAGGGCCATTATCTGTGGTGTGGTGCCGTCGTCATCAAAAGACCACCCGACGTTAGGAGCCGGGGGCTGGACAACATTGACCTGAGCCGGTGCTAGCGGCTGAGGCTGCGGAGCGGGAGGATGGTTCGGCATCGGGTTCTGATGAATCCCCAAATCCTGAACCGGCTGCTGTTGCTATTGCTGTGGCTGCGGCTGCGGTGCCTGTTGCTGCTGCACTTGCTACCTCGGCGGCTGCCTTCTCTTCTCTTTGATTTCAACAATGGCCTTGTGCAACTTGGCCCAATCAATTCTCTGTCCTTCATGGAGGTCGTACACTAGGTCCCTGAACTGAAAACATCCTTCAATTGTGTGCCCCGGTTGCCTGTGGAATATGCAATACTTTGTTTGATCAACGGCTGTGTTCCAAATGGGCCATTCCGGAGGAAGTTGTATAGCATTTACTGACATGAGAGCCGAGAAGATATCCGTGAGGGTTTCTGGCAAGGGTGGGTATTGTGCCCTTTTAGGAGCCGGACGCTTGTTGTTGGTGTTGTAGCCGTTGGGTGGAGGGACATTGTGATATTACGGAGGTTGTGGTGGCTACTGTGGTGCGGCGAAGGTATTTTGTGGAGTGGTGAAGGCAGGCGGAGGGTTTTGTGGGGTAACTTGGAAGTTTTGAGGAGCGGGGTTCGGTGGAGTGCGGGGAATTTGAGGGAAGCGGAAGGGTGCGGCTTGGAAAGGAAAAGTAACGGCTTGAACTTGCTCGTTCGTCTGGATCCCCTCGATAACAGGCCCTTGAGGCTTCTTATGATACTTGGGCTTTTGGTTTTCAAAGAGCGAGTGTATGGGGGAATCCTTGAACTGAGTTTGAATAAAGCGTGCTCGGCTGTAAAGTTGATGCATGTTGGCTATATCATTCATAGCTAGTATGTTGCGGAAGGTCGAAGTGGCATTTGAAATCAGCAATTTGACCTTCTCTTCCTCCGGAATGTGGCCAGGCACTCTAGCGGCCATCTGCCTCCATCGGTCTGCGTAGGTAGCAAATTCCTCATCTGGTTTCATCTTTTCGGCCACCAGATCTGTAAATGAATATTCCGGGCCGACTCTATCTTGGAACCTCTGAATAAACTTATCTTTTACTGTCTTGAAACTCTCGGCATCTTTCAGTGGCAAAGAATAAAACCATTCCAGTGCAACACCATCTAGCGATCGGCGAAATAGATACGCCATGAGGCGATCATCGTGCTGAAATTGAGCCGACTCGTATAAGAAGTCCCTCACATGAACAAAAGGATTGTTGTTCCCATCATACTTTCTATAATTGGGGAGCTCAGACTGTGGAGGAAACCGGATGTTCTGAAAACTCGGGACTGGAACGTCTGCCAAAGATTGAGGGCCAACCCGCTTTTGAAGGAAGTCGAGTTGTTGCTGCATGGCGGCCCACTTATCAAGCAACTCTTACTCTCGGGAGGGAGCAGAGATAGTAAAAGATGAATTTTAAGGAACTGAAGGGTAAAAAGGTGGAGGAGACGGTCCATAAGAGGGATGGTGGATCGAAGGGTGACCCACATTAGACTGGACCTAGGCTGCCCCTTGCTGAGGGCGCATGAAATCATTCGGACCAACAAGAACTTGCGGCACAACTGGGCTTGAGATGTGATGATCCGACGGGAAAGAAGGGACAAGGGTATTGCCCTTATCAAGGAATTGTTGGGCCGAACCGGAAGACTGGCCCATTTCAAGATTGGAGAAGCGGAGTGTCCTAGGCTGGATCGGAGTGAGATCAATAGAAGTGGGCTGGACAGCGGGTCCGTCGGCTCTAGGTTGAGCGACGGACGGATTGCAATGACCAAAGACAATAGGAGAAGGCGGGGTGTTGGACCCCTGCATAACCTGATAGACCGCCTGAAGCTGGGCAGGTCTAATTGAGCCATCATCTGGAGGACAGAATTGGTGGAAGGAAGAGGAGGATTGTGAGTGGATGGAGCAATCTGCATGGGGATGGAAGATGAGGGAGGAAGGGGTTCCTTTCTAGGCTGGAACGAGACAACCCTAGAGGGATCCTCTAGGAGCCCTTGAGGGAGAGACTCCTCTTGGGATCGAGGAAGATCAAAGGAAGCCATGGTAGATTCGAAGAGTGGGTTGAAATAGGATGAGGAGAGGGACTCGCCTCCGGGAGATGACGCTCCTAGCAGATGGAGGGGACTCCACATGCAACGAACAACCTTAGCAAGATGCAAACAACACACAACAATCACACAATAAGTGACCAAACTAAGATGACTTCTAGCGAAGATGTAAGTGAAAAAGAAATGAAGACACTCCAAGTCAACCAAGGTGCTTAAGATGATGCCACAAGATTTCTATGATTTCTCCTTTGGAACTTTAGTAGATTGATTAAAAATGTGCTCTCGACAATGGGTTCCTAATAGGAGAGGGGTGTAACGCTTGGTTTGACTCTAAATGTGATCACTCCTTCACTTATGCAATCCTAGACACGAGGTGGAAAGGTACAACCGGCCCGGCGTCCGTGTGGGAATCCACGGCTCGCGGGGGCTTATGGAGGTCCCTGGTGTGATTTCCTAGTCGACCCCAAGGAATATGGAGACGAGAGGTCCGCACACCAAGGTAGGAAAATGAAATCTAATGTATGGAAATATGCATGAACCTATGCGCACCGGAGTGCATGCAAATTCTAACCTAGAATCTAGCAAACAAGTATGCACACAATGAATATGAATGAGCAGAATAATGAGGGAGGGGACCAGGTATGACCCAAGTAAGAATATCACAGCAGAAACTATGGAAAGAGAATGCACCTCGGGATGTGTACCTGTCTGGAGTATGTAACGGTCTAGGGGACCTACGTCAGAAGTAAGTGACGGTCAAAGACCAGACCGTCAAAAGCAATGTAACGTAGGAACTGGAGACCGTTAGAGGAGCCAGGGAACCAGAAACAACAGAAAATAAAAGGGAAATCCGGGGAAAACCAAGACAAGGAAATGATGGCAGGTTTAACAGAGATCAAAACACGATTGGCACAAGTTGTCCCACCGTGATCGCCAAAAAACTGTTGATTTATTTTCTTCCTTTTGTTATGTGATGTGATGAATGACAAATATGATGAGCAAATAACAATGATCCCAATCAACCTATGAACATGTGAACCATGAACCTAGGCAATCAGAACAAGCTCTAGCATGGGCAATGCTATCTCAATCAAACTAAACTAAAGAAGGAAAAGAAAAACACACGTCGGAGCGTGGAGCAAAGGAATAAACGAAAACACACCGCGTGGGTGGAACAAGCAAGATAAATAAGAGATGTGAGAAAGAGAAAACCAATGCCCAATACTAAGAAAGAACGTGATCGCCACTAAAGTAAACACAAGCCAAAGGCCTGAGAAATACCTTAGAATAGGAGGATGATGCACCCACCCACGGGAGAGGGAAACCAATAGGAAACTGTAGCTCTGTTGAATGTAATGGCACAGAACCTACGCATCACAGGAGTGTGACGGTCGCCAGATGAACCGTTAGAGGAACCTGACGCGCCTGATGAAGACCGTCAGAGTGTCTGCAGAACAAGCTCGTGAATCCTTCAAACTTTAAACTTTCCAGCCGGCTAGATAGCTTGGGCCTCGTCTAATGAACCCTGTAAACCTGCCAAAGAACGTAGAACACAAGAAAAACAACCCCAAATTAGCCTTTCACACAACGTAGCATCAATTCTCAAATGAACTTAATATCATGCAAAAGGAAAGGGGAATACCGGGGAAGTTTGGTTTTTTAACCCCTCTGGGCGTTTTAAAACATAGGAAGGATGTTTAGATGAATGAAACAAGTGGAGGAACGTGGAAGAAGGAGTAGGACAATGCTATGATGCAAAGGACAAGGGGAGAACACAAATATGCCAATGATGAACTAAACACTTGAAACCAAAGTACTCCATTGACTGAGATGCAGATGGACGCAGAAAATCAATTCTCCTTGGTTGGATGTGGCTTCAGAATGCGACAGCACTTCGACGTAAACTCCAGATTTCTCCCCCTTAGGCCATGAAGTTAAGGGTTCTATTTATAGACCCTCAAACTCTCCGGTCGAGCAGAGGATAATCCAACTAAAAAGGAGGATGATTCTTAGCAAACTCTTGAAAATAATACTCCCAATAGTCCTTATAAATAAACAGAAGGTCCTGAGGATCAGATTTGGAAGAGAAACCACAATATCAAACTCTCAACTCAACCACGGAGTAGCAGAGAAAAGACCACACTTGCCAGGACTCTCCGTTGGATGTAACTGCTGCACGACAGACCGCCACAGGAATGTAACGCTCCAAGAGTAGACCGTCACAAAACCTTATCTCTTAAGAAGATAAGATCAACGGGAAGAAGTTGCAAACAGTTGGACTCTGAATGAAATGTGATGGCCATGGTCTGACGCGTCAGAAATATATAACGGCCGCACGACAGACCGTTAGAATCAACGGATAGGCAAAAGGATAAGCACTGGCAACGGGCCTTAAGCTGTAGGACTCTTCAAGATCTAACGGCCATGGGCTGATGCGTCATAAAGATGTAACGCCCCTGAGGTGGACCGTTAGAGACAATAAAGATCCAAAGAACACAAAAGCTTGCTAAGCTTCATCTAATGACAAGCCACAAGGAATCAGACCCAACCAAGAGATAAAAACCCATGAAATAAACCTCCAACTGATCAAGAAGGCTCAATGAAAGGGAATAACTCGAAGCATCATATAAAATGAACAAGGAGATGACCTGACTTATTGGTCATAAAATGGGTGTCAACACCCGCCACAGGGTTTTTCTCAGAACCTCATCTACTTCTCGCTGGTTGCCGCGCTTGTTGTAGGCTTCTTCCCTCTCCGCCTGGTAAGGGTCTTCTTCCTTTTCTGGAGCCATGCCTCCGCGCAGGAGAAACCTTCGAGTTAGCCCCACATCTTCCGTTGAAGAGGTGGAACCTGGTCGGTGCAGAGCGCCGAGCACTTCAGGCGCTGGCCCTAATCGTCCCAATTCTCGCCATTAGTGGCCTATAGGGTGGTGTATGGGTTGCGGGAAGCCTTTCAGATTCCCCCTGAATTCGACATCATCTTCTGGACTATCGATGATGACCTATCGAGTCTGCCTCCGGACAGTAGTAGGGTCTTTATAGCATCTTTTTGGGCGGGTTTCCGCCTTCCTGTTCATCCTTTCATTGAGTATGTCCTCCACCATTATGGTTGGCACCTACGGAAACTTTCCCCTTACTCCTACCACATCCTTTGTGGTTTCATCTTCGTGTGTAGGAAGGCTTCAGTGGAGCCAACTGTCTTTCTCTTTCGACAATTCTACTATTTCTATAACTGTCCTTCCGATACTACTATCGCCTACTTCAGGGCTAAGCCTAACAAAAACCTTATCAGCATTTTTGAGGCTGCGTCCAAGCTCAAGTGTTGGGTGGAGCGCTTTGTATATATCACCAGGGCAAGTGCTCGCGGCCCCTGGAGGTTCACGAGTTCTCGCCCCATCTGGGATGATAGGCGGCCCTCGGCCACGGCCGAGGACTCTAAGAAGATAAAAGCTCTTCTCCACTTTTACCTCCCCAATGCTGACTTTCTGCTAACTCCGGCGGTGCTTCGGGAGTTGGGGATGAGCCCCCCATTGCCTCAGGGTACTAACCTTGATCTTCGCCACATCTGTTGATAGTGAGCCGAACTAATCCTTTCTGGGTTTTCTTCGCAGGGGCACAAGAGTCGTCGGAGCTGCGGTATGAGATAGTCAAGTTACCGCGGAGTGCACCTCGCCCTGTGGACCACGTCAAGCCGGGGGCCGACCAGGTGACAGTCGTTGCTCCTCCAGCCATAGTTGCATTTGCTCCGGGGTGGCTCCATTATTCGGTTCCCGCGGCTATCCCTATAGCGGGCTCAACCGCGACTCCCGTAACCAGTGGCGGGTCGAGTGCTCGGAGGGGCATCTCTAAGGAAGTCACCAGCACTGTTGACGTAGACTCTACCATGTCTGGCGGCGGATGCATCTGGTTGACCGAGGACAAGTTGGTAGTGCTGCATTGGCAGCGTCGCCCGAAGAAGAGGAGCAGGGTCCCTGCTCCGTCCAGAATTTGGACTCCGCCACCGTCATCGTCTGGGGCTCCCCCTCCGCCTGAGGTTCCTCCGCCACCATCACCAACTGAGGAGCCTGTGATTTCCCCCCCTGCGCCTAATCCCTTGGGGAAGGCGCGTGATAAGGGCAAGGCCCCTGTTGGCGATGAAGCGGCCTGCCTTTCACCGTCCGAGGTTCCTTCGTGTGCTCGATATCTGTCGCCCGAGGAGACCACGATCGGGTACGCAGGCATTGCAACGGTCATCGAACTTATCAAGAAAAGCGTCGGGTGGCACGAGCGCACCGGGGCATTCGGTCCTGGAGTCTAGGGAGAGCTGACGGACCTGGCCACGAAGAGTGTGTGCATGGTCTCTATGGCCTTGGGCTTGTGGAGCCACCACTTTGGTGGCATGGCACGGGCATTGGAGGCCAGTCAGGTCACGCAGACCGAATTAATGGCCAACTATGAGAAGCTCAAGAAAGCGTCCGAGGCAGAAAACATCGAGCTCCCGGAGTAATTGAGCCAGGTGGAGCGGATGCTCCCTGGGATGGAGCGGGATCGAGCCTACTTTCATGCTCAGGCGGTCACGGCTGAAGCCTGTGCATCCCAGCTGGGGACACATATCAAAGCTGTAGAGGTCCGGGCCCAGGAGGTGGAGGCGCAGGTTGCCGAACTGCGCTCGTCGATGTCCACTATTGGTGAAGAGGCAGTGGAGAGCTTTCGTTCTTCCTCGGCCTATTGGGCCGAGTAGACCACAGAAGCCCTCAAGATCTTCAGGACGGCACGTGATCGTGGCTTCCTGGAGGGTTGGATGGCTGCTCTCCAGGCTCACTCTGAGAGTCTTGGCATTCCAGTGCCCTCTCTTCCTCCTCCATCAACGCCCTATGGCCCTGAGGCCAGTAGTGGTGAGAGGGAACTCGGTGACGAGGAGGCTGGGGCTGAGGAGCAGGCTCTAGGGCCGAGCGTCGGTGAGCGAGCACTCGGGGGTGACTCATCGGCTGAAAAGTGCCTAGATGATATGATCGACGACATGCCTGCTCCAGAAGCTGCTACCGAACGTGAGCTTGGGGATGATGGGTCACGTGACACTGCCGCCGGGATGAGCTCTTGAAGAGGGTGCACATTATTTTTCTTTTCCTTTCTCTTATAATCTCTCTTCTTGCTCTGTTGGGGGTGGTTGCCATTTTTGTAAACTTTTTGATTTTGGAATGGAGAACTTCTCTTCTTTTCGCAAATTCTGGAACCTCTGGCATCTACCGTGTATCTCACTTTCCCCGTTTGCTTTGAGATCTTCTGGGGATACGGAGCGGCGCCTTGGAAGTTACCCCGAGGGGTTGGGACCTTCGGGGTCCGTCGCTTTGATTCTCATAAATTTGTAGAGGCAGTAGGACTCCTCTTTCTTCAGGGAACTTTGCTTCCTTCTATAAATAGCGTTGAGCGAGGGTTTTAGCCCCCATCTTGGGTCCATCGTCTGCCGCAGCTAGCTCCCTTATAGATGTCATCGGAGAAGTCCCGCTCCTCCTCCGAAGAGAGTGGTCCCCCCGAAGAGGGTGGTCCCCTCAAGCGCCAATGCTTTAGGAAGGAGGCGCTTCCGGAGTGGCCGCTCTGGCCACCGCCGGGGGGGAGCAGCAGTGGAGGTCCTTCCGAGGAGTACAAGCAGGGATACCTGGATGGTTGGCGGGAGGCTTTGATGAAGGTGAACCGTATGTACTCCGCCAAGGGGGTTCTGAACGTTCTTCCAGACAGGTTCCTCCCAAAGGGGACGAGATCCATGTAGCCTTCTTCCCTTGCTGACGAATAAAACTCATTTTCTTTCATCTTCTCGATGTTCTATGGTGTGTGACTGCTCTTCGACAACTTTCTCCCTTGGTTCAGGCATGTCACGGGGCTCTCTTCGCTACTGGGAGAAGCGTCTTTTATTTGTAGATAATAATGATAATGGGTAGGACTTCTTGTATAATGTGTTGGCCTCGTTGTCCACCCATGATAAGACCACCAATTGGGCACTGGCCCAATCGTGTTCAATTCGGGCCTATGAACTCAATGAGCCAAAAATCTAGATAGATTATTGAAGGATCCTTAGGAAAATTCAAGAACTTAATGTAGGGAGGTCAGTATTAGGTGAAACAAAAGCCCATATGACGACCGTAGGGTAAGGAACAATTTTGATGAAGAGTATAACTTCTAAATAATAGGCCTAATAGGAGATAATAAGGAGTTTCTGATAATGGGTCGAAATAGTTGTAGAAAAATGCTCACCCGTTGAAATAAGGATATCTCGACCCACAGTCAACCAAATGTGATGAAACTTGACCCATTACAAAGGCTTGGCCCTTGACCCAAACTCTTATGTTGAGATGGAAACCTAATTCGCATCGGAACCCATGGTCCTGAGCCTATTGCTGCCAACTGTCACGAAGAGGTGTGACTGTTTGGGCGAATTCGCACGTAATTAATGAGAAATTCATAACTTTCTCTGTGATTAATGAAATGACCTGAAACCAAGACCATAATTTCTCATTGGATGTCAACCACATATTCTATGTTGAGGTCGAGCTCAAATACTACATGGATACTAGAGTTATACCTATATTACCTCAGGCTACCGAAAGGTCGCAACTGGAATAAAGGAGAATAAATGATAATATTACGAAAATTACAACTCACACTAGAGTTCATGAAATTCAATGAAATAGTGACTGAGAGTTAGATCTAGAAGTCCTCTTCATTTCATATGAAGACATCCAAACCTAATTCCCAACATAAAAGCACGCGCACTAGCATTTATGATCAACGGTCGAAGGGTCACACATGTTCATACCCGAAGGGGTGCTTAGCATTAACCCCTCTTTCAGCCAGCGACCTTGGGGCTGGGCTAAACCTTGCTGGATGTGGGAAAGGCCTTTGGAGGCTTGAAACCTATATAAAGAAGTGGGTTCCAAGGGTGATCAGCCTTTTAGCAACACTTATCTTCCATTCTCTGCCACCTACGGTTTCTCTTGTGTAAGGAAGAGAGGTGAGGAACCTTGGCATTTTGTAGAGGGTGAACCTGTAGCGAAGTCTTGGGTGGATTTGGGGTGTGGAACTCATCCGCGGATCGGAAGGAAAAGCTTTAGGTGGATCTGGGGTGTAGATTTCATCCTCTGATCGTCGGTCTAATATCCCAAAAGGTAGGCACCTAACCTCAACCTTTATGGGTCAATGATGCATTAGAACGGTTTTAAATATATTTTATACAATTTAAAGAGGGATTAAGGGCACGTGGGGACCACCACCATGTTCATTTTGGTTTTTGGTTTCATCAAGTTTGGGCTTCCACGAGTTACCTCAGTGTCTCTAAGGATTTGCACAGTCCCTAGGAACGTCAGCCTTTGAGGCAAGGTCTGTACAGATTTCATATGGTTCATAGCAAGGTCTGTGCATATTTCATGTTGATCATGGCAAGGTCTGTGCAGAGTTCCTAATATTCATAGTGAGCTCGGTGCATGTTTTTCCCCAAGTCATAGTGAGGTCAGTGCATGTTTTGCAAAGTGAGGTCGGTGCATGTTTTCCCCAGGCCAAAGTGAGGTCAGTGCATGTTTTCCCCAGGCCAAAGTGAGGTCGGTGCATGTTTTTCCCCCAAAGTAAGGTCGGTGCATGTTTTTCCCCGGCCAAAGTGAGGTCAGTGCATGTTTTCCCCAGGTCATAGTGAGGTCGGTGCATATTTTGCCCAAGCCAAAGTGAGGTCGGTGCATGTTTTCCCCAGGCCAACCCAAAGTGAGGTCGTTGCATGTTTTCCCCAAGCTATAGTAAGGTCTGTGCATATTTTATGACAGTTATAGTAAGGTATGTGCATGTTTTGGGGTGGATATAGTAAGGTCTGTTCATATTTTGGGACGGCAATAGTAAGGTCTGTGCATGTTTTGTGACAATTATAGTATGGTCTGTGCATGTTTTGAGATGGCAATAGTAAGGTCTGTGCATGTTTTGTGACAGTTCAAGTAAGGTCTATGCATATTTTGGGATGGCCATAGTAAGGTATGTGCATGTTTTGTGACAGTTATAGTAAGGTATGTGCATGATTTGGGATTGCCATAGCAAGGTCTGTGCACATTTGGTATTGTTCATAGTAAGGTCTGAGCACATTTGGTGTTGTTTATAGCAAGGTCTATGCACATTTGGTATTGTTCATAGTAAAGTCTGTGCACATTTGGTATTGGTCATAGTAAGGTCTGTGCACATTTGGTGTTGTCAATAACAAGGTCTGTGCACATTAGGTATTGTTCATAGTAATGCCTGTGCACATTTGGTGTTGGCCATAGTAAGGTCTGAGCACGTTTTGGTCCAAACCATGTAAGGTCTGAGAACGTTTGGTTTAGACCCGTGAAAGGTCAGTGCACATTTTGGAATGGGCCATATAAGGTCGATGCACATTTGGGGTGGGTCAATATAGGTTGATACACATTTGGTTCAGATCAGTGCACCCTGTGGGTCCGTCCCAATTCCAGAAACTGAGAAAAAGAGAATTTTGAGGGGGCATATTAATTCGTAAAAATCTAAAAATATTAGAAAATGATAGAAAATTAAGTCAGAACCTCCCTATAAAGATTTCATGCACCCAAAAATTCTGTACTTACAGTTATAAGTTATTTTATATACAAATCTAGCCTAGAAATAAACAAGTCCTCTTTTACCGTAACCTGATCAAGCTCGTTATGTTGTGCTTAGTCCACTTAAACCACCTGAGACATATCCGCTATATTAAAGTATCATGTTAGTCATTGAAAGATAAGTATGAATTTGAATGCGAATACGATGAGAATGTTATGAATGGAAACAACATCATTCTGTGAGATAGGACTCCGGTCCCTCTGTGGGACGGCCCTTTCTGCGGGACGGTGATACGTAACGCCGCAGAAGTAAAAGATACAAGGGGACGCCGATACGTAACGTCCTGGTCAAAAATCCTATTGATTCGGCTGGTTCGTTCTGAGGGACGGCGAATTGGAGCGCCACGGAACCCAGTGGACGGCTTGTAAAGCTCAGTCGTTTCAGTTCATATGTTTAAAGAAAAATTGAAAAGGAAATTTCTCGAGTTAATTTCGAGGATGAAATTATTTTAATGGGGAGAGGATGATATGACAACCAATTGGATACTAGCCCAATCGTGTAAAATTTGGGCCTATGAACACAATGAGCCAGAAATCTAGACAGATTATGGAAGGATCCTTAGGAAAATTTAAGAACTTAATGTAGGGAGGTCAGAATTAGGTGAAACCAAAGGCCATACGATGACCGTAAGGTAAGGAACAATTTTGATAAAGAGTATAACTTATGAATAATAGGCCTAATAGGAGATAATAAGGAGTTTATGATAATGGGTCAAAATAGTTGCAGAAAAATGCTCTCCCGTTGAAATAAGGATATCTCGGCCCACAGTCAACCAAATGAGATGAAACTTGACCCATTAGAAAGGTTGGGCCTTGCCCCAAACTCTTATACTGAGGTGGAAACCCAATTCGCATCAAAACCCATGGTCCTGAGCCTATTGATGCCAGCTATCATGAAGAGATGTGACTGTTTGGGCGAATTCATACATAATTAATGAGAAATTAATAACTTTCTCTGCGATTAATAAAATGACCTGAAACTAAGACCATAATTTTGCATTCAATGTGTCACGCCCCGAGCGCGGAAGATACCCGGGGATGCGTGACGAGTTTATATCATTCATGTCAATCAGAGGATTAGTGTATTCGACACCAAAAAACAGAGATGCGCAAAAGTAAAGATAACCCAATCCTTTATTCAATCACAACCTCAAAGTACTTCTATTACAATTCACTTAACGAAAGTGCTATGACCCAATAAAAGGAAAAGTACAATGGTTGACTTAAGAAATTTGAAAGATAAGACAAATAGACGCTTGGATAGACGGAGAGCTCTACTCTCTTCACTCTTGATCTTCCCCGTCCGATTGAGTCTCGTCGTCGGACTTACCTGAAAAGTAGGGAAACACTGAGTGAGCGAACGCTCAGTAGGAAATTATATCTCAAGAGCTAGCAAGGGGTTTAAGTAATTACATTTTTATGAATGCACTATAGCTATGCATGCTTGCATAAAACTACAATATAGAGAGTATATCAACAAGATAACAAGGTGAACTATTCATGAACTCTCAAGTAATAGATGTCAGGATATTCAAGCAAGTAATTTCATCATGTCATGTCGAGAACTTGGCTATCACGTTTCAAGCAAGCAAGTATATAAATTACCCTTTTCGGGTCATGCAAGTCATGTCATGTCAAGTCGAGTCAAGTACGAGATTTTTGTGGAATGTCCAATCAAGCTAGTCATGCACTTCGGTACAATGCCATACCGTTATCATTACAACTCCCATGGGCACTAGTACTTTTGGGTGCTCCTCTCAGGACCAGATCGGGCCCCATATGCGCAGGCATTGATCATGTATTTTGACATCCACTTTGTGTATAGCCAATATGGAGTTTCAAGGATAAAGAACTTGTATGAACTTAGAGGTAGATAGCATTTCAAGGATTTGAACAAGACAATAATGATGATAATAACGGTGCAATCACGAGTACCGATAAAACTAGGTGGAATTGGTTCCCTAACTTGGGGACCATGACAAGTAAGTGCCCACAAATAGATGGTCACTCTTTTAATATAGAATTGAGGTCCACAAGAACATCATAATAATGTTTGATATAGAATTGGGGTCCACAAGAACATCACAATAATGGCATGCTTTCCCCGTTCATTAAGATAATTCTCATATTATACACATAGCATAACATGAGGGCCGGTATACCATGTTTCTATAGAGTGACATGGCAAAGTAGTGTGATAGGTTTTCATGGTACAACCCGCTCAATCGGCCTTGAGGGAATCCAAGGCTCGAGGAGTCTTATGGAGGTCTCTATGACTAACTTGCTAGTCCAAAGGACCGGAATGTCCAATGGAGAGCTTGTATGTCACTGAGAATTGAGGGGTAATACGATAAATCATCATGAAACATGGGACTATATTCACGGACGGGAATACGATAAACCCTCGGTTAACAGTAACAGTGTAAAATAGTATCACAGGAAAATAGCGACTTAATCTAAGTCATTACTTATCAAATTAACGCCTTCTGCAGGGGCGTTTATATATGATTTGATGACTTTTACAGCGATCGTCCATTATATATTTCTATTTTGTAAAATCTCTAAATTCTGGAATTTTAGTAGAAAGCGCCTTTAACAGGGGCGTTACTTTCAAATTCGCGCCCTGGTTCAGGGCATTAGTTCTGTAAGACACGACCTACATCAGGTCGTTAATTCAAGATGTTCCAGGATTAATAGGAACAGGGGTAACTTCAAGGATAATAAAATTTCAGAAAGAGGAATCATACTGTCAGGAAGAGAAAAATAGCAGGACTCAACAACTATGATCATGCATTAAATTAGAATCATGTTTTGATAGACATAAAAGTTTTAAACGTAGGTAATTTAATAACTAGATGAAATTGACGACTTAATGCAGGACGTCAAAACTGGAATTAGCGACCTGGGCATGGTCGTTTCTTTTAAATTAGCGCCCTTGATAGGGTCGCTTCTTTTAAAATCCACAGAAAACCCTTTTAAAACTATAAATAAACTATATTTATGCATGTCATGATGGTATTAGGATGGAATTAAACTAGTTTTGGCTACGTTCCTGAGAAAACCTACCTGATGGGTGATTTGGATGAAGAAACATGAAGGAAAAATGATGCTCTGTTCTAAACAGAGTTCTTCCGAAGCTTATGGAAACAGCTTCCTTCTTGAAGGAAGAGATTGTCTTGATGAAGAACCTCCCGTCCTTCAACTAGGCAGAAGAGTTACTACTTACGGCAGACTTCCGGCAGCAAAGACGATGAAGAACATCAATATTCTTCATGATTATGACCGAAGGCAGGGAAGAAGAACATTACCTGTTCTTTACGTATGCAGCAGCAGAGTTTTCCTTCGACCAACAGCTTATTAGGGCTCGACAGGAAGGGTTATTTATAGAGTTTTTACGATCCTAATGGAGTTAGTATCGTATTGGAAGTAATATTTCCCTAATAGAGTTCTTACCCTAATCAATCTTCCACGTAGTTATCCAAAAACTTGCTCTGGATAGTCTCCTGGGTCGAACGAAACTCGAACGGAATTAACGCCTTGCCATAGGGCGTTAGTTTAAATTGACGCCTTTGTTAAAGTCATTTCTTATGTAAAACGCGTCCATGTGGAGGGCGTCACGTTTACTTGCCCTTTTTATTATTTTGGCCGTTTAAGAATTGACGACATCTGCTGTGGTCATCCTTTCTGGAATTCGCGCCTTGTATAAGGGCGTTTCTTTTTGAAGTAACGCCTTGAATCAAGGCGTTATTTACATTTTGGTTTATTATTTACTTCTTTAGGCCCTTATCATTTATTCATTAAATCTTTTAATCTTATTTTGATCAATTGGGGTTTTTATTTCCTTTTATTTTTACTAGGGTTGCTACACCCTCCCCCACTTAAAAGAATTTGGTCCCCAAATTCAATCGCATATATTTATATATATGTGGAGAGTGTAGAGTATATACCTTTTTAGAATAAGTTCGGGAATCGTTTCCTTATAGACTCCTCGGTCTCCCATGTGGCTTCGTGTTCTGAACATTTACTCCATTGCACCTTTAGCATGGGGATAACTTTATTCCTTAATGTTCGTACATCGCGATCGAGGATCTTCATGGGCTTTTGTTCATAAGTAAGGTCCTTTTGAATCACCAGGTCTCCATGATCAATGATATGTGACGGATCATGCACATATTTCTTCAACATTGATATGTGGAATACATTATGAACTTCAGACAATTGAGGAGGTAAAGCAATGCGATAAGCAACCTCGCCAACCCTTTCTAGTATTTCAAAAGGTCCGATAAATCTTGGCGTAAGCTTGCCTTTAACACCAAATCTCCTTATTCCACGTCCAGGTGATATCTTGAGAAAGACGTGATCTCCGACTGGGAATTCAAGATCTCTTCTTCTTGTATCAGCATAAGCCTTTTGTCTAGGCTAAGCTACTTGCAGTCTTTCTCTAATCAACTGTATCTTCTCGGTGGTATCCCTTACCATATCTGGACCTAATAGTTGTTTCTCTCCAACTTCGTCCCAGCATAAGGGTGATCGGTAACTCCTTCCGTATAAGGCTTCGAAAGGTGCCATTTGTATACTTGCCTGGTAGCTATTATTGTATGTAAATTCAACCAGAGGCAAGTGGTCATACCAGCTTCCACCAAAATCAATGATGCAAGCCCTGAGCATATCTTCAACCACCTAATTAGTTCTCTCGGTCTGACCATCCGTTTGAGGATGAAAAGCTGTACTAAAGTTAAGTCTCGATCCCAACGAATGTTGTAGTCCTTTCCAAAAATGCGAAGTAAAACAGGGATCTCTGTCAGACACGATTGAAACAGGAATGCCATGTAATCTGACTATCTCCTTTATGTATAATGCAGCCAGACCATCAACTGACCATCGACTCTTGATTGGCAAGAAGTGTGCTGATTTGGTCAATCGATCAATGATAACCCATATTCCATCATATCCTCCTTTTGATTTAGTTAGACCCATGATGAAATCCATACCAATATCCTCCCACTTCCATTTGGGAATATCCAGAGGATGTAGCTTTTCGGCATGCTTCTGGTGTTCAGCCTCAACTTGTTGGCAGGTGAGACAGCGAGACACAAAGTCCGCGACTTCTCTCTTCATATTAGGCCACCAGAAGGTCCTTTTTAAATCTTGGTACATCTTAGTAGATCTTGGATGAATTGTGTACCTCGATCTGTGAGCTTCATCTAAGATCTCCTTCTTTAATTCTGGACAATCCGGTATACAAGTTCTATTTTAGAATAACAACCTTCCATCTGAAGCTAGTTGGAACACAGATTGTCCTTCTAGTTTGCCTTTGATTTCCACTAATACCGGGTCACTACCTTGAAGTCCTTGTATTTCGGATAGCAAGTCTGGCTGTATGCTCAAATGGGATAAGGTGACACACCTACTGTCCTTATCCATGCTTATATTAAGTCTAGTGAATTGTTCTAGCAACTTCCACTCCTGAATCATACAATTGGCTAATAATGCTCTCAGCTTTTGACTAAGGGCATCAGCTACAGGATTATCCTTTCCAGGATGATATTGTATAGTAAAGTCGAAGTCCTTAAGATATTCTAGCCAACGTCTTTACCTCATATTCAATTCCTTCTGAGAGAAGAGATACTTAAGACTTTTATGGTTAGAGTATACAAGAAACTGCACTCCATACAGATAATGTCTCCATATCTTTAGTGCAAATACTACCGCAGCCAATTCTAAATCATGAACTGGGTAGTTCTCCTCGTGCTTCTTCAATTGGCGAGAAGAGTAGGCTATAACCTTCCCTTGTTGCATTAAAACACATCCGAGGCCAATGCTAGATGCATCGGTGTATACCGTGAACTTTTCTCCTTCAATTGGTAGAGCTAAGACTGGGGCAGTAGTCAAGTGATCCTTGACAGCTTGGAAGCTTCGTTCACAATCCTCGCTCCATTCATAGCGTATCTCCTTGCGAGTTAGCCTAGTGAGTGGTACAGCTATCTTGGAGAAATCCTTGATGAATCACCGATAGTAGCCCGCAAGACCCAAGAAACTACGGACCTCGCTAGCATTGGTCGGTCTTTCCCAATTCCTTACAGCTTCAACCTTTGATGGATCTACGGATAAACCGTCTTTTGATATAACATTACCCAAGAAAGCTACTTCTCTTAACCAAAATTCACATTTGCTGAGCTTTGCATATAGCTGATTTGTCCTCAATATCTATAATGCAATCCTTAAATGTTCCTCATGCTCTCCCTTGGTCTTGGATTAAATCAATATATCATCAATGAAAACCACCACGAATTGATCTAGATAAGGTCTGAATATACTATTCATCAACTGCATAAAGGCAGCAGGGGCATTTGTTAGTCCGAAAGGCATAACAACAAACTCATAATGGCCATACCTGCTTCTGAATGCGGTCTTATGAATGTCATCATCCTTGATCCTTAGTTGGTGATAACCTGACCTGAGATCAATCTTTGAAAAATACTTGGATCTAGATATTTGATCAAATAACTCATCGATTCTCGGCAGTGGATACTTGTTCTTGATAGTGAGATGATTCAACTGTCGATAGTCGATGCATAACCTCATGGATCCATCTTTCTTCTTTACAAATAGCACAGGTGCTCCCCACGGGGATGTGCTTGGTCTAATAAATCCCTTCTTAAGAAGCTCCATTAATTGCTCCTTCAGCTCCTTGAGTTCGGCAGGGGACATCCTATACGGTGCCTTAGAAACTAGACCAGCACCAGGGACCAAATCGATGGTGAAGGCCACTTCTCTTTGTGGGGGTAATCCAGGCAAATCCTTCGGAAACACGTCCAAAAATTCTTGCACGACTGGGATATCTTCTAGCTTAGTTTCCTTAGCCTCCTTAATCGTGATAAACGCAAGGAAAGATACACAGCCTTTCCTTATTAGCTTGCTAGCTCGGAGAGCCGAAATAAGAGGTGACTTGCTTCGACTCTTAGGGCTAGAATAGACTAGTTCTGGAAAGTCCTTGAAAGTAACTTTGCTGTTACGGCAATCCACAGTTGCCTGATACCTAGATAACCAATCTGCTCCCAATATGACATCGTATTCCTTTATGTCTAAACATATGAGGTTGATAGGAAGATTTCTTCCTTTTACTAAGACTTCACAGTTTTGATAATGGTGAGTAATATCGGTTTCGTTTCCGAGAGGAGTAGATAAAAATATTTTCATCCATTCCGGTTCCATAGGCAGTGGGTCAGCAAACTTCTTGGAAATAAAAGAATGTGATGCACCCGTATCAAATAAGACATGTGCAGACTTGGAACAAACTTTCAGTGTACCTTCTACTAGTCCGCCTTCGTCTTCTTCGGTCTCCTTAATTGCGTGGAGATGAGCATTCTTTGTTACCGGGCGCTTTCCGTCACCGGCTTGATCGTTGAGTAGGGGACAGTCGGGAATCCGATGATCACGGCTCCCATAACGGAGACACGCTCCAAGTTTCCTCCAACATTCTTCGGCCTTGTGCCCGGCCTTATCACAGTGCTTACATACCACCTTAACAGGTGCAGTGGTGATGGAGAAAGGTTTGGTCTTCTTGAACTTTTGCTCCTGGGAGGGAATGCCTCCATTACTTGGCCTCTTCTTGAAATTAGGTTTGAAGGTGCCGGAGCTAGTAACATTCTCCTTCTTGTCTTTCCCACGGATGCTATCAGATAGTTCCGTGGCATCTTCTAGTAATTGGGCTCGTCGAACCATCTCCGAATAGACTTGTATGTCCATCGGTGCCAGTTGTGTGATATATTGGGGCCTGAGCCCATTAAGGAATCTTTGAGCTTTCATCTTCTCAGTACTAACTAAGTGTTTAGCGTACCGAGACAGCCTAGAGAACTGTGCTTCATATTTAGCCACCGACAAAGATCGTTGCTTTAGTGCGGCGAATTCAGCGGCTTTCTTCTCTTGAACTCGATCTGAGAAATATTTATTGTTGAAATGTTCAACAAACTCCTCCCAAGTAACTTGTCCTTGATCTAATGTGGCTTCTACCGACTCCCACCAACATCGAGCGTCTCTTTCTAATTGAAATGTAGCTAACAGGACCTTCTCTTGGTCCGAACATTGCATGACTCTAAAAACACGTTCCGTCTCTCGGATCCAGTGTTCGGCATCATCTGGATCAGTGGATCCCATGAACTTAGGAGGGTTCATGTTCTTGAAGCTTTGGTGGAGATTTCCTGCTCCACGATCTGCACCTCCTTGTGCCACTTGTTGAAGTGCCTGGGTCATGCCTTGGAAAGTGCGTTGCATGTTGCACCATTGAGCACGTTCGACAGCCATTGTCCTACAATTTCGATAGCTATATTAGTATGTGATGGCGTTAAAAGGCTGTTAATTCTATGTTGACTTTAACCCTTGGTTCTACCCAATCTCACTGGTTAGAGGTTCAGACTTATCCTTGGACTTGGGTTTCCTAGGAATTGAATATCCTAGGCTCTGATACCACAAAAACTGTCACGCCCCGAGCGTGGAAGATACCCAGAGACGCGTGACGAGTTTATATCATTCATGTCAATCAGAGGATTAGTGTATTCGACACCAAAAATCAGAGATGCGCAAAAGTAAAGATAACCCAATCCTTTATTCAATCACAACCTCAAAGTACTTCTATTATAATTCACTTAACGAAAGTGCTATGACCCAATAAAAGGAAAAGTACAATGGTTGACTTAAGAAAATTGAAAGATAAGACTAATAGACGCTTGGATAGATGGAGAGCTCTACTCTCTTCACTCTTGATCTTCCCCGTCCGATTGAGTCTCGTCGTCGGACTTACCTGAAAAGTAGGGAAACACTGAGTGAGCGAACGCTCAGTAGGAAATTATATCTCAAGAGCTAGCAAGGGGTTTAAGTAATTACATTTTTATGAATGCACTATAGCTATGCATGCTTGCATAAAACTACAAGATAGAGAGTATATCAACAAGATAACAAGGTGAACTATTCATGAACTCTCAAGTAATAGATGTCAGGATGTTCAAGCAAGTAATTTCATCATGTCATGTCGAGAACTTCGCTATCACGTTTCAAGCAAGCAAGTATATAAATTACCCTTTTTTGGGTCACGCAAGTCATGTCACGTCAAGTCGAGTCAAGTACGAGATTTTTGTGGAATGTCCAATCAAGCTAGTCATGCACTTCGGTACAATGCCATACCGTTATCATTACAACTCCCATGGACACTATTACTTTTGGGTGCTCCTCCCAAGACCAGATCGGGCCCCATATGCGTAGGCATTGATCATGTATTTTGACATCCACTTTGTGTATAGCCAATATGGAGTTTCAAGGATAAAGAACTTGTATGAACTTAGAGGTAGATAGCATTTCAAGGATTTGAACGTGACAATAATGACGATAATAACGGTGCAATCACGAGTACCGATAAAACTAGGTGGAATTGGTTCCCTGACTTGGGTACCATGACAAGTAAGTGCCCACAAATAGATGGTCACTCTTTTAATATAGAATTGAGGTCCACAAGAACATCATAATAATGTTTGATATAGAATTGGGGTCCACAAGAACATCACAATAATGACATGCTTTCCCCGTTCATTAAGATAATTCTCATATCATACACATAGCATAACATGAGGGCCGGTATACCATGTTTCTATAGAGTGACATGGCAAAGTAGTGTGATAGGTTTTCATGATACAACCCGCTCAATCGGCCTTGAGGGAATCCAAGGCTCGAGGAGTCTTATGGAGGTCTCTATGACTAACTTGCTAGTCCAAAGGAACGGAATGTCCAATGGAGAGCTTGTATGTCACTGAGAATTGAGGGGTAATACGATAAATCATCATGAAACATGGGACTATATTCACGGACGGGAATATAGTGCCGATATATATATATATATATATATATATATATATATATATATATATATATATATATATATATATATATATGAAACCCTCGGTTAACAGTAACAGTGTAAAATAGTATCATAGGAAAATAGCGACTTAATCTAAGTCATTACTTATCAAATTAACGCCTTCTGCAGGGGCGTTTATTTATGATTTGAGGACTTTTTCAGCGGTCGCCCATTATATATTTCTATTTTTCAAAATCTCTAAATTCTGGAATTTTAGTAGAAAGCGCCTTTAACAGGGGCGTTACTTTCAAATTCGCGCCCTGGTTCAGGGCGTTAGTTCTGTAAGACACGACCTTCATCAGGTCGTTAATTCAAGATGTTCCAGGATTAATAGGAACAGGGGTAACTTCAAGGATAATAAAATTTCAGAAAGAGGAATCATACTGTCAGGAAGAGAAAAATAGCAGGACTCAACAACTATGATCATGCATTAAATTAGAATCATGTTTTGATAGACATAAAAGTTTTAAATGTGGGTAATTTAATAACTAGATGAAATTGACGACTTAATGCAAGACGTCAAAATTGGAATTAGAGACCTGGGCATGGTCGTTTCTTTTAAATTAGCGCCCTTGATAGGGTCGCTTCTTTTAAAATCCACAGAAAACCCTTTTAAAACTATAAATAAACTATATTTATGCATGTCATGATGGTATTAGGATGGAATTAAACTAGTTTGGGCTCCATTCTTGAGAAAACCTACCTGATGGGTGATTTGGATGAAGAAACGTGAAGGAAAAATGATGCTCTGTTCTAAACAGAGTTCTTCCGAAGCTTATGGAAACAACTTCCTTCTTGAAGGAAGAGATTGTCTTGATGAAGAACCTCCCGTCCTTCAACTAGGCAGAAGAGTTACTACTTACGGCAGACTTCCTGCAGCAAAGACGATGAAGAACATCAATATTCTTCATGATTATGACCGAAGGCAGGGAAGAAGAACATTACCTGTTCTTTACGTATGCAGCAGCAGAGTTTTCCTTCGACCAACAACTTATTAGGGCTCGACAGGAAGGGTTATTTATAGGGTTTTTACGATCCTAATGGAGTTAGTATTGTATTGGAAGTAATATGTCCCTAATAGAGTTCTTACCCTAATCAATCTTCCACGTAGTTATCCAGAAACTTGCTCTGGATAGTCTCCTGGGTCGAACGAAACTCGAACGGAATTAACGCCTTGCCATAGGGCGTTAGTTTAAATTGACGCCTTTGTTAAATTCATTTCTTATGTAAAACGCGTCCATGTGGAGGGTGTCACGTTTACTTGCCCTTTTTATTATTTTGGCCGTTTAAGAATTGACGACATCTGCTGTGGTCGTCCTTTTTGCAATTCGTGCCTTGTATAAGGGCGTTTCTTTTTGAAGTAGCGTCTTGAATCAAGGCGTTATTTACATTTTAGTTTATTATTTACTTCTTTAGGCTCTTATCATTTATTCATTAAATCTTTTAATCTTATTTTGATCAATTGGGGTTTTTATTTCCTTTTATTTTTACCAGGGTTGCTACACAATGTCAGCCACATCTTTCATGTTGAGGTCGAGGCCAAATACTGCCTGGATGCTAGCGTTATACCTAGATTACCTCAGGCTACTGAAAGGTTGCAACTGGAATAAAGGAGAATAAATGATAATATTGTGAAAATCATAACTCACATTAAATTTGATGAAATTCGATGAAACTAGGACTGCGAGTTAGATCCTGAAGTCCTCTTCATTTCATATGAAAATATCCCAACCTAATTCCCAACAGAAAACTGTGCCCACTAGCATTTATGATCAGCGGTCGAAGGGTCACACCTGTTCAAACCCGAAGGGGTGCTTAGCATTAACCTCTCTTTAAGCCAGCAACCTTGGGGTTGGGCTGAACCTTGCTGGACGTGGGAAAGGCCTTGGGAGGCTTGAAACCTATATAAAGAAGTGTGTTCCAAGGGTGATCAACCTTTTAGCAACACTAATCTTCCATTCTCTGCCACCTACGGTTTCTCTTGTGTAAGGAAGAGAAGGTGAGGAACCTTGGCATTTCGTAGAGGGTGAACCTGCAGTGATGTCTTGGGTGGATTTTGGGTGTGGAACTCATCCCCGGATCGAAAAGAAAAGCTTTAAGTGGATCTGGGGGGTAGATTTCATCCCAGGATTATCGGTCTAATATCCCAAAAGGTAGGCACCTAACCTCAAACTTTAGGGGTCAATGATGCATTAGAACAGTTTTAAATATATTTTATACACTTTAAAGAGGGATTAAGGGCACGTGGGGACCACCACTATGTTCATTTTGATTTTTGGTCTCATCAAGTTTTGGGCTTCCACGAGTTACCTCTCTGTCTCTAAGGATTTGCACAGTCCCTGGGAAGGTCAGCCATTGAGGCAAGGTCTGTATAGATTTCATAAGATTCATAGTAAGGTCTGTGCATATTTCATGTTGATCATGACAAGGTCTGTGCATAGTTCCTAATATTCATAGTGAGGTCGGTGCATGTTTTTCCCCAGGCTATAGTGAGGTCGGTGCATGTTTTGCAAAGTGAGGTCAGTGCATGTTTTCCCCATGCCATAGTGAGGTCGGTGCATGTTTTTCTCCTGGCCATAGTGAGGTCGGTGCATGTTTTCCCCAGGCCAAAGTGAGGTCGGTGCATGTTTTGCCCAGGCTAAAGTGAGGTCGGTGCATGTTTTCCCCAGGCCAAAATGAGGTCGGTGCATGTTTTCCCCAGGCTATAGTAAGGTCTTTGCATGTTTTATGACAGTTATAGTAAGGTCTGTGCATGTTTTGGGATGGATATATTAAGGTCTGTGCATGTTTTGGGATGGCGATAGTAAGGTCTGTGCATGTTTTGGGGTGGCTATAGTAAGGTCTGTGTATGTTTTGGAATGGCTATAGTAAGGTCTGTGCATGTTTTGTGACAGTTGTAGTAAGGTCTGTGCATGTTTTGGGATGGCTATAGTAAGGTCCGTGCATGTTTTGTGACGGTTATAGTATGGTCTGTGCATGTTTTGGGATAGCTATAGTAAGGTCTGTGCATGTTTTGTGACAGTTATAGTAAGGTCTGTGCATGATTTGGGATAGCCATATCAAGGTCTGTGCACATTTGGTATTGTTCATAGTAAGGTCGGCGCAAATTTGGTATTGTTCATAGTAAGGTCTATGCACATTTGGTGTTGTTCATAGCAAGGTCTGTGATTTGGTATTGTTCATAGTAATGTCTGTGCACATTTGGTGTTGTTCATAGCAAGGTCTGTGCACTTTTGGTATTGTTCATAGTAAGGTCTGTGCACATTTGGTGTTGTTTAGAGTAAGGTCTGTGCACATTTGGTATTGTTCATAGTAAGGTGTGCATATTTGGTGTTGTTCATAACAAGGTCTGTGCACATTTGGTATTGTTCATAGTAAGGTCTGTGCACATTTGGTGTTGTTCATTGTAAGGTCCGTGCACATTTGGTGTTGGCCATAGTAAGGTCTGAGCATGTTTGGTTTAGGCCCATGAAAGGTCAGTGCACATTTTGGAATGGGCCATATAAGGTCGATGCACATTTGGGGTGGGTCAATATAGGTCGATGCACATTTGGTTCAGGTCGGTGCACCTCTGGGTCTGTCCCAATTGCAGAAACTAAGAAAAAGTGAATTTTGAGGGGGAATATTAATTCGTAAAAATATGAAAAATTAGATAATGATAGAAAACTAAGTCAGAACCTCCCTGTAAAGATTTCATGCACCCAAAAATTCTGTACTTGCAATCATAAGTTATTTTCTATACATGTGTAGCCTAGAAATAAACCAGTCCTCTTTTACAGTAACCTGATCATGCTCCTTATGTTGTGCTTAGTCCACTTAAACAACTTGAAACATATATGCTACATTAAGGTATCATGTTAGTCATTGAAAGATAAGTATGAATGTGAATGCGAATACGATGAGAATGTTATGAATGGAAACAACAGCATTTTGTGAGATAGGACTCCGGTCCCTCTGTGAGATGGCCCTTTCTGCGGGACGACGATATGTAACACCGCGGAAGTAAAAGATCCCAGGAGACGATGATATGTAATGCCCTGGTCAAAAATCCTATTGATTAGGCTGGTTTGTTCTGTGGGACAACGAATTGGAGCGCCAGAAAACTCGGGGGACGACGGTACGTAACACCCCATGCAGCAGGAGTCTAGGTGAAAAACCTATGATTCGACCGATTGTTCTGTAGAACTGCAGAACTATGTGGGCCACATGAGTCTAGGTGGGAATTCGCTCTCGGGTCTACGCAATACTCTTTTGTTCGTTCGTTCGTTTGTGTGTGTGGGGCCTCCTATGTTTGTGGTAGCTGCTTGTTTCCATGATTAACGAAAATGTGATATTGTGTAATTGCTCATTCACCGTGGTTTTGGCGCATGCATGGGTACCTTATATGTTAGTTGAAGAATATGTATTTTCCTCATATGAGTTATTTTAAGTAGATGATAATGAATGGATTATATGCTATTATTAACACCTAAATTATGTATGTAAATTGGCTATATAGATGCGAGTTAATCCCGATTTGTTTAGGCTGCCTACTGAGTGTCACACTCACCCCTTTGTGACACACGTTTTCAGGAGACATAGAGAAGGAGGTTGAGGAGGAGGCTGCAGCTGAGGAGTAGTGCTAGTTCATGGTTCGTCTGGGGATGCTATGGATGAATGTCTCTCTTATATGTATATGGGGTGGTGGGCCTATGCAAACTCATGTTCAATCTGGAACAATGTAAATGTACCCTCTTTGGAAAGTATGAATGGTTGAGATGTTACCTACATTTCTTGTAATCTGTGATTTCTCTCTCTCTCTCTCTCTCATGCAAGTGTATGCATGTTTATATAATTGTGCTTCCGCGATACGTGTGATGTAATGTCTCGAGGTTCGATGGAAGAAAAAAAATAATACCCATAATTTGGGGATCGGATCTCGGGGTGTTACATAGTGGTATCAGAGCACGAGAGACAAACCATGGTTACAACCATTCCAATTGTCCAAATAGTAGACGAAGAGGTAGGCTAGAGTGAGGAAGGGTGGGGTGTATTTATAACCCATTTTAAACAGACCTTGATAGGTAACAATTGAAACCATAAGGATTTATATTTATGACCCATTTTAAAACAGACCTTCATAGGTAACAATTGAAACCATTGGGATTTAAGGGGCATATTAAGTGAGGTTCTAATGAATTTCTATGTATAGGTTCGCCAAGGAGTAGAGGACGATGGGCAAAAGACCTAGGCAGGCAGAGGGAAGGCAGGACAAGGAAAGGGTGGCACTTCAGGAGCCGGTACCAAGGAACATGCCGGGGTTCCAGTCTGTGTCCATTAGAGGCGCGGCCATCTCGGGCAGGAGTGCTAGAGGGCAGAGGGCAAGTGCTATGGATGCGGTGAGGCCGGACATTTTCGAGGGACTGCCCTAAGAAGACTCCGTAAAAGCCAGTACCACCGCGGGAGAGGATTCGGTACAGAGGGCGAGTTTATACACTACAACAAGAGGAGGCAGACAGTACCCCTACTGTGATTGAAGGTACAAGAGCAATGACTCATTTTACTTTGCAAGTCGCATAATAAGTTGAATCTTAGAATTGAACTGATAAAAAAAATACTAAAAGCATACACTGTAGCATATGTTGTAGGTCACAACTATTTTAAGTAAGATGATATTCGATGAGCCCCTAAAGTACAGCTTGCGCATTACACGTGTAAGCATCTTCTCCAAAACAGAAGGAGGTCAACTTATCATTTATGTCTCGATTAGGAAGTAAGACAAGCAAGCTTAAACTTCCAAGAGGCATGGTAAGAAATGAACAATCTTGCCCGACATGGTTGCAGTAAGGAGGACTATCCAGGATACCATCAAGGTCTGGTTAGGAAATTTTGCAGCCCTAAACTTCAAGAAATTGATATCTAGGGTCATACCTTTCTTGTCTCTAACACATTTAATGCCTATTAAGATATCTTGTTATGATTGATGCCATGGATTCTAGGCTAAAATACTCATTTGCATACTTTAAACTGATGACCTTGCTCCCCAACTAGCTACAAAATGCTTATCAACGCTTAGAAGGGGGTTCTGCTGGGGGTTCATAGTGATAGTTTTGCCATGAATGATAATGCCCATTCAGCATTGATCGGCAGTCTGGCTTCCCCACCAATTGCATCAATGGGTTTGCCCTGTGCCTCACCAAGTTAGTTTTGAAGTTCTGAGTTGTATGCGGTATGAAATCGTTCCCCCATTTTTTTTTTCAGATTATTGAGTGGGTAGGCTTTAACATGGAGTTACAAGCTTTGTAAAGCTCAGTCGTTTCAGTTCATATGTTTAAAGAAAAATTGAAAAGGAAATTTCTCGAGTTAATTTAGAGGATGAAATTATTTTAAGGGGGAGAGGATGATGTGACCACCAATTACGCACTGGCCCAATCGTGTACAATTCGGGCCTATGAACTCAATGAGCCAGAAATCTAGACAAATTATGGAAAGATCCTTAGAAAAAATTAGGAACTTAATGTAGGGAGGTCAGAATTAGGTGAAACTAAAGCCCATACGACGACCGTAAGGTAAGGAACAATTTTGATGAAGAGTATAACTTCTAAATAATAGGCCTAATAGGAGATAATAAGGAGTTTATGATAATGGGTCGAAATAGTTGTAGAAAATTACTCACTTGTTGAAATAAGGATATCTCGACCCATAGTCAACCAAATGAGATGAAACTTAGCCCATTAGAAAGGTTGGACCCTTGACCCATACTCTTATGTTGAGGTGGAAACTCAATTCGCATCAGAACCCATGGTCCTGAGCCTATTGCTGCTAGCTATCACGAAGAGGTGTGACTGTTTGGGTGAATTCTCACTTAATTAATGAGAAATTTATAACTTTCTCTATGATTAATGAAATGACCTGAAACAAAGACCATAATTTTGCATTGGATGTCAGCCACATCTTCTATGTTGATGTCGAGGCCAAATACTACCTGGATGCTAGAGTTATACCTGGATTACCTCGGGCTACCGAAAGGTCACAACTGGAATAAAGGAGAATAAATGATAATATTGCGAAAATCATAACTCACGCTAGGGTTACTGAAATTCGATGACACCATGACTAAGAGTTAGATCTAGATGTCCTCATCATTTCATATGAAGACATCCTAACCTAATTCCAAACAGAAAAGTGCGCCCACTAGCATTTATGATCAACGGTCGAAGGGTCACACCTGTTCAAACCCGAAGGGGTGCTTAGCATTAACCCCTCTTTAAGCCAGCGACCTTGGGGCTGAGCTGAACCTTGCCGGACGTGGGAAAGGCCTTGGGAGGCTTGAAACCTATATAAAGAAGTCGGTTCCAAGGGTGATCAGCATTTTAGCAACACTAATTTTCTATTCTCTGCCACCTACGGTTTCTCTTGTGTACGGAAGAGAGGTGAGGAACCTTGGTATTTCGTAGAGGGTGAACCTACAGCGAAGTGTTGGGTGGATTTGGGGTGTGGAACTCATCCCCGGATGGGAAGGAAAAGTTTTAGCTGGATCTTGGGTGTGGATTTCATCCCCCGGTCGTCAGTCTAATATCCCAAAATGTAGGCACCTAATCTCAAATTTTAGGGGTCAATGATGCATTAGAACGGTTTTAAATATATTTTATACACTTTAAAGAGGGATTAAAGGCACGTGGGGACCACCACCTTGTTCATTTTTGTTTTTGGCTTCATCAAGTTTTGGGCTTCCACGAGTTACCTCTGTGTCTCTAAGGATTTGCACAGTCCCTGGGAAGGTCAGCATTTGAGGCAAGGTCTGTACATATTTCCTATGGTTCATAGCAAGGTCTGTGCATATTTCATGTTGATCATGGCAAGGTCTGTGCATAGTTCCTAATATTCATAGTGAGGTCGGTGCATGTGATTCCCCAAGCATAGTGAGGTCGATGCATGTTTTCCCCTGGCCAAAGTAAGGTCGGTGCATGTTTTCCCCAGGCCATAGTGAGGTCGGTGCATATTTTTGCCCAGGCCATAGTGAGGTCGGTGCATGTTTTTCTCAGGCCAAAGTGAAATCGGTGCATGTTTTGCCACGAAAGTCAGGTCGGTGCATGTTCTGCCTAGGCCAAAGTGAGGTCAGTGCATATTTTCCCCAGGCCATAGTGAGGTCGGTGCATGTTTTGCACATGCCAAAGTGAGGTCGGTGCATGTTTTGCCCAGGCCAAAATGCGGTCAGTGCATATTTTCCCTAGGCCAAAGTGAGGTCGGTGCATATTTTTCCCAGGTTATAATAAGGTCTGTGCATGTTTTATGACAGTTATAGTAAGGTCTGTGCATGTTTTGGGATGGCTATAGTAAGGTCTGTGCATGTTTTGGGACAGTTATAGTATGGTATGTGCATGTTTTGGGATAGCTATAGTTAGGTCTGTGCATGTTTTGGGACAATTATAGTAAGGTCTGTGCATATTTTGCCATGGCTATAGTAAGGTCTGTGCATGTTTTGTGACAGTTATAGTATGGTGTGTGCATGTTTTGGGATGGCTGTAGTAAGGTCTGTGCAAGTTTGTGACAGTTATTGTAAGGCATGTGCATATTTTGGGACAGTTATAGTAAGGTCTGTGCATGTTTTGGGATTACTATAGTAAGGTCTGTGCATGTTTTGTGACAATTATAGTAAGGTCTGTACATATTTTGGGATGGCTATAGTAAGGTCTGTGCATGTTTTTTGACAGTTATAGTAAGGTCTGTGCATGTTTTGGGATGGCTATAGTGAGGTCTGTGCATGTTTTGTGACAGTTATAGTAAGGTCTGTGCATGATTTAGGATAGCCATAGCAAGGTCTGTGCACATTTGGTATTATTCATAGTAAGGTCTGTGCACATTTGGTGTTGTTCATAGCAAGGTCTGTGCACATTTGGTATTGTTCATAGTAAGGTATGTGTACATTTGGTGTTGTTCATAGCAAGGTCTGTGCACATTTGGTATTATTCAGAGTCATGTCTGTGCACATTTGGTATTGTTCATAGTAAGGTCTATGCACATTTCGTGTTGTTCATAGCAAGGTCTGTGCACATTTGGTATTGTTCGTAGTAAGGTCTATGCACATTTGGTCTTGGCCATAGTAAGGTCTGAGCACGTTTTGTTCCAAGCCATGTAAGGTCTGAGCACGTTTGGTTTAGGCCCATGAAAGGTCAGTGCACATTTTGGAATGGGCCATATAAGGTCGATGCACATTTGGGGTGGGTCAATATAGGTCGATGCACATTTGATTCAGGTCGGTGCACCTGTGGGTCCGTCCCAATTCCAGAAACTGAGAAAAAGAGAATTGTGAGGGGGCATATTAATTCGTAAAAATCTGAAAAAATTATAAAATGATAGAAAACTAAGTCAGAACCTCCCTATAAAGATTTCATGCACCCAAAAATTCTGTACTTGCAGTTATAAGCTATTTTCTATACATGTGTAGCCTAGAAATAAACCAGTCCTCTTTTACAGTAACCTGATCATGCTCCTTATGTTGTACTTAGTCCACTTAAACCACTTGAAACATATCTGCTACATTAAAGTATCATGTTAGTCATTGAAAGATAAGTATGAAGGTGAATGCGAATACGATGAGAATGTTATGAATGGAAACAACAGCATTCTGTGAGATGGGACTCTGGTCCCTCTTTGGGATGGCCCTTTCTAAGGGATGGCGATACGTAACGCCGCGGAAGTAAAAGATCCCAGGGGATGATGATATGTAATGCCCTGGTCAAAAATCCTATTGATTAGGCTGGTTTGTTCTGTGGGACAATGAATTGGAGCGCCAGAAAACTCGGGGGACGACGGTACGTAACGCCCCATGCAGTAGGAGTCTAGGTGAAAAACCTATGATTCGACCGATTGTTCTGTAGAACTGCAGAACTATGTGGGCCACATGAGTCTAGGTGGGAATTCACTCTCGGGTCTACGCAATACTCTTTCGTTCATTCGTTCGTTTGTGTGTGTGGGGCCTCCTATGTTTGTGGTAGCTATCTATTTCCATGATTAACGAAAATGTGATAATATGTAATTGCTCATTCACTGTGGTTTTAGCGCGTGCATGGGTACCTTATATGTTAGTTGAAGAATATGTATTTTCCTCATATGAGTTATTTTAAGTAGATGATAATTAATGGATTACATGCTATTATTAACACTTGAATTATGTATATAAATTGGCTATATAGATGCGAGTTAACCCCGGTTTGTTTAGGCTGCCTATTGAGCGTCACACTCACCCCTTTGTGACACACGTTTTCAGGAGACATAGAGAAGGTGGTTGAAGAGGAGGCTGCAGTTGAGGAGTAGTGCTAGTTCATGATTCGTCTGGGGATGCTATGGATGAATGTCACTCTTATATGTATATGGGGTGGTGGGCCTATGTGAACTCATGTTTAATCTGGAACAATGTAAATGTACCCTCTTTGGAAAGTATGAATGGTTAAGATGTTACCTACATTTCTTGTAATCTGTGGTTTCTCTCTCTCTCTCTCTCATGCGAGTGTATGCATGTTTATATAATTGTGCTTCCGCGATACGTGCGATGTAATGTCTCGAGGTCTGATGGAAGAAAGAAAAAAAATAATACCCATAATTTGGGGATCGGATCTCGAGGCATTACAACTCGCATCCTTTTGATGCCGTCGTGGTTGGGATCGGCTCTTACCAGGGTCGCGGCTTCAAAAAAGGGTCCTCCGCCTTTTTCCTGGTGCAGACCTCTTGGCGGACGTCTCTCCCGTTGGTTCGCTTCCTCGGAAGCGGTGATGCCTATAGATGAGTTGGCCACCGAGGTCGTCTTGGTGGTCGCTGGCATGTAACCTGGCGAAAGCGGTATCGAAGGGACCGAGTGCCGAAGACTGGAGCGACCGTGATTCCACCATAGCTTTAGACTTGTCTTGCTTTTCCATATGCTTGTATGTAGGTGTATTGGAACTTGGCGATTTGTATTTTGACTAAAGAAATAAAATCCTTTAGCTTTGGAGCTATGTTGATGTGTACCTTTTGGTGGAAGACCTTTGTGCGGTGGGTTAACGAGGGCAGACAGAGCTATCATTTTCCCATTTTTACGCTCGTACATCCATCTTTTTGAGCCCACACGGACATTGTTCTTGAGAGGGTACGAATGCCCACCTCTTGGGGACTTAGAAGTCACCTTCGTTTTCGAGGGGAGCAGTGCTCGCCTCTAGGGAGCCAGTAGGCTACCTCATCATTTTCAAGGGAGCGGTGCTCGCCTCTAGGGAGCCCGTAGGCAACCTTGCTTCTAAGGGGAGCGATGTTCTCGCCTCTAGGGAGTCAGTAGGCTACCTCATCATTTAGAAGGGGAGCGGTGCTCACCTCTAGGGAGCCTGTAGGCTACCTTATCATTTTTATGGGAGCGATGCTCACCTCTAGGGAGCCCGTAGGCTACCTTATCATTTTTAAAGGGAGCGGTGCTCACCTTTAGGAAGCCCGTAGGCTACCTTATCATTTTCAAGGGCAGTGGTGCTCGCCTTTAGGGGGCCCGTAGGCTACCTCATCATTGAATACAGTTGGTGACGCTTTGCTAGAATGTTGAAAGAGTACTCTATTGGTAGAATATTATGAGATTTGTAGAATTCCATGTCCTAGAAACCTCTCGCCCTCCTAGCGTTGCCATCCTATATGCTCCTTTGCCAAGCGCTTCAGTTATCATGTACGGGTCTTCCCAGTTGGGTGCTAGCTTTCCCATGGTAGCTCTTGGATCTGCCACACTTGTTCGTCGCAGTACCAGTTCTCCGGGGTGGAAGTGACATTCCTTTGCTTGAGCGTTGTAGTACTAGGCTAACTTTTGTTGATAGGTTACGTGTTTTACTTGGGCGCGCGCTCTGTCTTCCTCGAGCAGGTCCAAGTTTTCTCGCATTGCTTGGTTGTTTCTAGTCTCGTCAAAATATCCCACTCGCAGTGAGGGGTTAGAAATCTCTACTGGAACCACTGCCTCCATCCCGTATGCAAGGTGGAAGGGTGTTTCACCAGTGGAAGCTCTGGCGGTGGTTCGGTGTGCCCACAAAATACTCGGGATGGAGTCTATCCATGAGTCGCCTGCTTGTTCCAGTCGGGTCTTGATGCCGTGAAGGAGTGTGTTGTTGGCGATTTCCACCAACTCATTGGCCTGGGGATGTCCCACCGAGGTATAGTGGTTCCAGATCTCCAGTTCCGAGAGCTTCTCCTAGAAGGCAGCGCTCATGAACTGTCTGCCATTATCTTTTGTGAGGACCCACAAGATCCCGAACCGACAAATGATGCTTTACTGCACGAACTTCCAAGTTGCTTTGCTCGTGATTTTCCCGAGTGGTTCTGCCTTGACCCATTTGGTGAAGTAATCGATGTCTACTATGAGGAACTTCTTCTTCCCTTGGGCTTCGGGGAAGGGACCCATTATATCTACCCCCCACCGAGCAAATGGGCGAGGCTCTATTAGGGCATGTAGCTGTGTTGCCGGTTGGTGGTGCAGGTTGGAGAATTTTTGATACTGGGGACACTTCCGAGCGTAGTCGAGGTAGTCTTGTTGCAGGGTAGGCCACCAGTATCCTTGTCGGATTAGTGTCCGTGCGAGTGCTTGCCCTCCTACGTGACTTTCGCAGAGTCCTTCGTGTATTTCTTGCAGAGCTTGCTTAGCTTTGGTAGGGAATAAGCACTTTAATAATGGGGTAGAGAGTGATCGCCTATACAGGTGGCCTTCGACCACTGTGAAATGCGTTGCTCGTTCTCGCGTGTGGTGGGCCTCAGCGTGGTCGCTTGGGAGTTACTGTCGCAGGAGGAAATCCAGAAGGGGGTCCATCCATGAAGGTTCATAATCAATGGCGTTTACCTGGGGTGTCAGTTCTTCTATGCTCGACGCTGTAAGTTCCTCTATCAAGATGGATCTTGAACTGGGTCCTGTGGTTGCCGATGCCAGGCGAGACAGGGCATCTGCTCGGACGTTCTCCTCTCGAGGGATATGCATTATCTCGAAGTGGGAGAATTCTACCGAGGCAGCTCTGGCTTTCTCCAGGTACTTGATCATGGTCTGCTCACGTGCTTCTAACTTTCCCTTGATTTGGCTGGTGATGAGCATGGAATCGATGTATGCTCGCACACTAGTTGCCCCCAAGTGCTTCGCCATTCGCAGCCCCAAGTGGAGCGCTTCATACTCGGCCACATTGTTTGTGGTTGGGAAGTTAAAGCGGAGGGCGTACTGGAGCTCTATCCCCTCTGGTGAGAGTAGTATTAGTCCTGCTCCGCTGCCGGCGGCGCAGGATGATCCGTCGACATATAGCTCCCATGTTGGCCCTGAGGATTGCTCGGGTGAATCTTCTGCAGGTATCTGTTGACACCCATTTTTTGCCTATGAGCTGAGTCACTCCTCTTACCACCATTTATTGATGTCTCGAGTTGTCCATTGCTCATTGGGCTATTTCTAGGTAGCTTATTGGGCCTGTTTTATGGGTGCCTCCCTCTTGACTCGATCCACTTCAATTCAGGGCTCAATGTGACTTGATTTTCCTTGATTTATCACAGTTTATCCATTTTAAGCATCCAGCCTTTGCGCGGTCGATCGCTTGGCGGCTCAATCAATGCGCGGTTTAAATGGAACAGTTTATCTATTTATTGGATATTAAGGTAATTTTTTGAATTTGCACCGACCAGCTTTTGAACGGTCTGACTGTAGCCGTCCAATGTCATTGAAAGGTATGCATATGACCGTCTAGTTCCCAGAGTCCCAGGCTCGTTGGTTTTTTCGATAATTATCTATTTATCTAATCTTATTGGATTTATCACTGACAAGCTATGCGCAGTCCGTATTGGACCTCCCCATGAATTGAGTGGTCTGAAGTAGACCGTCCAATCCATGAGAGTCCAACGGTGAAATGGTCGGTAAGTTCAATGGATATTTGGATAATATTTCTTATTTATTTAATTTCCACCGACCGGTTTGAACGGTCGGGTAATAGGCCACGCAATGGATGGGGCGGTCTATCGCATGACCGCGTCATGGTCCGATCTATGAAGAATTTAAGGGTTTTTCTCTCTCCACCCATGGTTTTATCCTTGATTTGTTCCACCCATTTCTCCGCGGATACTCCACCAAATGGGGTGCCGTTTGAATTGGTTGGAAGATAATTCTATTATCTACGGCTTTTATGTTGATATCTCGAGCTGATTTTCACTAGAAACCCTAATTTCGAGGTTGCCTTCTTAGGCTCTATAAATAGACCCTATGGCCAAGCTTTGAAAGGGGGGGGGAGATTTGAAGGTCGCGGCGAAACTCTACCGAATTCTTAAGCGACCTACAGTGAGGGAGGGAGGCTTTCTACGTCCGCATAAGCCTCCGGTTCAGGGAGTATTCGGTGTTTTTGGGTCTTTGTTCTAATAGTCCCACCGCCCTTTCTTTATTGCATGCATCGTTTCTTTCGTTCTTTGTCCACATTTTTCACCATCGCATCCCATTACACACACCCTCTTACGGTTTTCCACGCCCACAGGGGTTTAAAAACCCCCAGGTATTCCCCATTCCAAGTTATTATGTTTACGTTCGCTTATTCTTATAGTTGCTACACTTCATAGTTTTCATTTGGTTTTTCTTTTGTGGTCTTCATTGTGTTTTGCTGGTCAGTAGCATATTAGCACGAGGCCCATCCCCTCTGGCTGACTAGAAGGGGCGGAGGATCAGATCCCACGAGTTTAGAGTCAGGTGCTTCTCCACGGTCTCATCCCGTCCGTTTGGAGATCAGGGCGGTCTATCACCAACCGTTCAGTTCTTCACGCGGCTGTCTTCGAGCTGTTCCATTGCCACATCCGCCTTCGTCCCGCTTCATACTTCGGCGCTTTGAGCGGTCTGTGGCGTGACCGTCCACTCCACGGAGCGGATCCTCCAGGACCATCTACCCCTGCCAGCGCTGAACATCAGGCAAGTGCTCTCCTTCTTTTCCAAGGTACGGTGTATTTATTACATTCTGAACCTTGGGGGCGATCACGATCACTCCTTCATATCCTTCTCACATCAATTCACCTACTTCCACATTGATTTATTAGAAGAGAAGGAAAAACATGTCAACATCCCTATTTTTTGGCGATCACGGTGGGACTCCTAGTGCCCATCGTGTTAGTGTTTTGCTGACCTATTCCCGTGCTTGGTAAGTTTTCTTCTTTGAGTGTTTCAGGTTGCTCTCCAGTCTGTCTTGTGTTTCTATCCTCTGGCGGTTACGCAGTTCCCTCCGAGCTGCTTATTTAACTGAACGGCCGAAGCTTGGCCGTCCTGTGCTTATCATAGGGCTGCTGTCGAGCCAGCTCGTTACATACAGCGGTCCTGCGCACACCGTCCTTTATATGCCACGGTCTTATACAGACCGTTTAGAATTGCTGGCTCAGGTGCGTTTCTGTTCTCACACTGGTTCTTTGCGCAGATATTCAGTGGTTTTTTCAAGTCCGTGATGCGGGACGGACACGGGAGACGATACTATATGGTGCCACCCTCGGACTCTAGATGAAGACACGACCAGCAACATACACCAGGGAGACACTAAGCCCGACACTATGAGCTCCTAGTGGCGAAACGTCGCTAACAGAAGTGGAAGCTCACTCGTCGTCCCAAGCGAGGGAAAGCGCGGACCGTGCGCGGTTAAGGAACCGGCGGAGGTCAAGGGTAGTCCGACTCAACTTTTGGACTCGGATCGAATCGCGGGACGGGTCACTCTCACTCTCACAGCGGTGACATGGACACACGAGCTAGTACCTACACTCTCGGCAGCGGCAAAAGACCATATACTAGCTAAGCAAATGAACGCCAAGAGGTTCGGACCATTACCTCCACGCACCGGGCGTGGCGAAGACAACCCCGGCCGAATCACAGACTCCCGGTTAACAATTATTACAGCAATACACTAAGTCAACCCACTCCACGCAGGGAGGTAAAAGGTCACATGTGGGGTCCGGGAATCACGCAACTCGGGTTGACGGGCAGCATCTTGATGTCGCCCGGCGGTGCCGAACTCCGCGTTTTCGTGCTTTCCGAACGGTAGCTTCTACGGGCCCGCGGGGCCCACGGACGGCGCTGTCCTCCGGATATGCGGGGGTGGGACCCACTGTGATGGGGACCCCTGGTGGCGCGCCTCCACGGACGGCGGTCGGCCGGGAACACCGATCGGGGGTCGATCGGCCCCGATTCCCAACTCTTGAACTAATAACCCCCGGATTTTGGTTGCTGTCTTCCGGCGCGCGCTCCGGCGAAAACGGCCGCTGCGGTCAATCCCGACGTCGGATCGGGATGCATGAGCTATCGTTGGAAAGCTCTATTCAAATGTTTCGATCTAGACCCATGGAGACCTGCTGGATCTGGTCGGATCAGAACTTTATTGAATTTACAAGTCCCTGTTGTACAGTAACCAAAATCTCAGATCTGCAGGGCACTTGTCTGAGAACCTCCATTGACCGCCTAGTAAACCTCCGATTCAGCTCTTGATCTCTTCTTAGGAGTTGTAGGGAATAAAATTACGGAATTGGGACTATTTTTAGAATTTTATTTGGAGGTGGCTGCGATTTGTTAGGATTTTTGGAGTGACTGGTGGTCGGATCTGGGAACAGGTGGACAGAACTGTAGATGGGTCTGAGAACGATTTTTAGAAAATATGAGATGGGCGAATCAAACATTGACAAACATTTTGGATGAAGGGGTGGATGGGTGGAACCCCCAGTAAAATTGGGCAAACTAACAAAAATCAAAAAGTGGGTCTAAGACATGAAACTCAGGACGGAGGTGAACCTGGACAGAATTCTAGCAGAACCAAAATGAAAGAGTGGACGAAAATCAAAAATTAGCAAACGTGATCTAAATGCTGGCCTGATTTTTGTGGGTGGAGAGGAACATCCCAGGAACAACTCCTCCAAATTTGGTAGCCAAATGAGCTCGGAGAAGACCTGTGAATTTCGAACAAGCTGCTATGGTACTGCGCAGGCAGAACTCCGTTGATGGCGATGGCGGTGCGGTGGCGGCTCGTGGCGGCGGCGGCGATCGTCGGAACCGATACACGAGACGTCACACCTCAGAATGGAAGCCTTCACAGCTTCAAGGGGGAGAGGGAGGAGAGAGGAGGGGGGCGCACCAGCCCTTGCTCTTGGAATTTGTTTGATTCAAATGGCATTAATTCTTCAAAAATGGAAAATACAAGCTTAAATAGGTTACATCTCACATCCATCCACAACCGTAGGATCTAGGAGGGGGAGATGCAGGGCTGGGATGGCATGAGACACACACACACAAAAATAAATAAAAAATAAGGGGAGGGGGGCGGCCTATTGACTATGGTGGCAAGGGGGGGACAAGTTGGTAGCCACCTTGGACTTTGAAGTCCACTTGTCTCCCATGTGCCTTTTACCATTCAAACTTCTAGATGCCTCCATTTGACATGTTGACTGACCCCACATGGGGCCCATGGGCTGAGGTGGATCAATGGGAGGGGCTTGGGGGGTCCCGTGGGGCCCAGGGGTCCCATTTTGCAAATAAGCCCCTCGTACACTCATAATTACATACCGAATACAATGAAATAAACACAAATTACACACACATAAAGGCTAACTAAATATAATAAATGGGGAGGCTCAAGGCGGAGTCTCCAGGCTATCTCCGAGGGAGATGGACGCTGAGGTGGCTCGAGTCGTGCTCCGTGTGCAGTACCGGTGGCTCGGCGTGTCGCGCCGCTCAACTGCTCGGGTGTCCGCACCAATTCTCCCCAGGTGGGAGAAACTTGACCCTGTCGAGTAAGGGTCTGCATCGCTCCTGTATCGCTCCAGAAGGTCCGGATCGATCCGCTGCAACTCGCCATGTGTGATCCACGTGTCCTCAGTAGCGGGCCGTCGTCTCCATCGCACTAGGTAGCGCGGGTAAGATCCACTCCTGGTAACTGTCACTTGCTCGTCCAGTATACGATCTATATGCTCTCGCTGCCGTGAAAAAGGGGCTGGAGGGGGAAGTGGACACTCAGGTGTGGGATCACTCTCAAGGGGAGGAGATGGCTCAAAAGGCTCACTAGGGATCACCGCTGGGTCCCTATACGCAACAAGCTCCGATACATTGAAGGTAGAGCTTATACCATATTCCTCGGGCAGGTCCACAACATACGCATTGGATCCAACGCGTTTCAACACTCTAAAGGGACCGGCTCCGTGAGCTTGCAACTTCTTAACGGTTCCAGAGGGAAACCGTTCAGGTCTTACCCTGATCATGACGTATTCGCCCTCGTGGAACTCTCGGTGCTGTCGGTGGGCATCGGCTAACTCCTTGTACCGTGCATTGCTGGCCTCAATGTGACGACGGATGTCGTCATGCAAACTCCTAACATGCCTAGCAAACGACTCTGCCGACTCCGACACTCTAGCATGGATAGGCATGGGGACAAGGTCAACGGGTTTCCTAGGCCTACGACCTGTGACAATCTCAAATGGACTCATGCCGGTAGACCTATTCACCGAATCATTGTATGCAAACTCAGCCATGGGTAAAATGAGATCCCAATCCCCAATGCGGTCCTTAACTAGACACCTCAAAAGATCTCCCAGACTCCTATTGACCACCTCGGTCTGACCATCTGTCTGGGGGTGATATGCAGTGGAAAACTTGAGGTGTGTACCCATCATATGTCATAGTGTCTTCCAAAAGTAGGAAGTGAATCTAACATCACGGTCAGACACTATAGTGCGAGGCAACCCGAACTTGCACACCACATGCGTAAGGAAAAGGCGGGCTACCCTCGAAGCATCCAAAGTCTTCGAGCAAGGAATAAAGAGGGCCATCTTCGAGAAACGGTCAACCACCACATAGACCGAATCATGCTTCCTGGAGGTACGTGGCAGTCCTAAAATAAAGTCCATGCTAACATCCTGCCACGGGACATCAGGCACGGGAAGAGGCGTATAAAGGCCCGAGCTTTGCTTCTTCATCTTGGCCGTACCACATGTACGGCACTGAGCCACGATGTTAGCAACATCGCGCTTCAAGCTCGGCCAATAAAATCGATGCTCTACTGCCTCGATAGTCTTGTTCCGACCAAAGTGGCCAGCTAGACCTCCCGCATGTAGTTCCCATACTAAGAAATCTCAAACCGAAGTTCGGGGAACACATAGCCTGCTACCTCGAAAGAGGTAACCCTCCTGAAGCACATACTCATCAAGGTCTCTCGAGGGTCCGGCCTGGAGGGTGGTAAAAATCTGACCGAAGTCAGGACAATCAACATAGGCCTCCTTCATCTTCTCTAACCCTATGACCTCGGCACTCATGGTGGTAAGCAAACATGCTCGCCGACTCAAGGCATCAGCCACCTTATTTTCCACTCTAGCCTTATGTTTAAGCACAAAGGTGAACTGCTGGAGATACTCGACCCAACGACTGTGACGCGAGTTCAGCTTCTTTTGGGAGTGGAGATACCTCAATGCCTCGTGATCGGAGTATAGGACAAACTCCTGATGTAAAAGATAGTGCCTCCAATGCCTAAGAGCTTGAACAACTACGTAGAATTCTTTATCATATGTGGAATATCGCAGCTTCGCGTCATTCAGCTTCTCGCTGAAATATTCGATCAAGTGGGACTCCTAACTCAAAACGCCTCCAATTCTCACGCCCGACGCATCACAAGAGACCTCAAACACCTTCGAGAAATCAGGCAGTCGAAGGATAGGTGTCTGGGTCATGCGCTCCTTGATGTCCTTGAAGGCGGCAGATGCGGCCTTCGTCCATACAAATGTGCCCTTTCGGATACAATCCGTGATCGGGGCGGTGACGGAGCTAAATCTGCGGATGAAGCGACGGTAGAACGTCGCAAGGCCATGAAAGCTGTGGACATCATGAACCGTACGGGGTTTCGGCCACTCAACAATGGCCCGGACCTTCTCCGGATCGGCGGAGACCCCAGTACTAGACACGATAAAATCCAAGAAGGTAAGCTGAGGTGTCATGAAGGCACACTTTTGTGGGTTCGCAAACAGCTGCTCTCACCGAAGAAGTAGACAGACCTGTCGAAGGTGGTCTAAGTGGTCCCCTGTGGTGCGACTATAGATAAGGATATCATCAAAATACACCACTACAAAGACTCCAATGAAAGGTCGAAGGACCTGAGTCATGAGCCTCATGAAAGTGCTTGGGGCATTGGTCAACCCAAAAGGCATGACCAACCACTCATATAGACTGTCCTTGGTCTTAAATGCGGTCTTCCAGTCATCACCTGGCCTAATCCTCACCTGATGGTAGCCACTCTTAAGATCGATCTTCGAAAAGATAGTGGCACCTGCCATCATGTCCAGTATGTCATCAAGGTAGGGAATAGGGAACCTGTACTTCACGGTGATTTTGTTGATGACACGACTATCAATGCACATTCTCCACGTGCCATCTTTCTTCGGGGCGAGTAATGCGGGTACAGCACATGGACTCATGTTGTCCCGAACAGACCCTCTCTGCACTAACTCATCAACCTGCCATTTAAGCTCGGCATGCTCCGTGGGACTCATGCGATAATGAGGAAGGTTGGGCAAAGAAGAGCCCGGAACAAGGTCGATGGCATGCTGAATATCCCACATAGGTGGGAGTCCCTTGGGAAGCTCATCGGGAAAGACATCAGCATACTCCTGCAGAATGGGAACAACCTCGGGTGGGAGCTCACCCTCGGAGTCCCGCTCCACCTCTCGGACCGTAATAGCAAACACCGGACAGCCCTGACTAAGCTCCTGCTCCATCTCCCGGGAGCTAATCATCATCAATCTCCTCGTCGAGGGCTCTCCTGGGCCAGAGGTAACGGTCATAGCCCTAGCTGGGGATGGGGTACTAGGCCCGGGAACGGAAGGCTTCGGAGTACTAGGGCCAGTAGGACCCCTGACTAATGGGCTCTTGGGCCGAACGGGTTGGAGGGTGACCCGCTGGCCAGTGTGGTCGAAGGTACAGGTGTTCGATCGGCCATGGAGCGTGGCATCCCGGTCGAATAACCACGGCCTACCGAGAATGATACTGCCCACTTCCATGGGTAGAACATCACACCAGATCTCGTCACTGTAGGAGTGGAGCTGCAGCGGAACCAAGCACCGCAGCCTGACCGAAATGGAGGTGGTATCCACCCATGATACCTGATAGGGACAAGGATGGTCTATGGGTGTGAGACCAAGACGGGCGACAGCGTTCGTGGAGATTGCATTAATACAACTCCCGCTATCGATGACCACCTTGCAAATTTACTTTCCCAGCCTACAGAATACATGAATGATAGTAGTCTGTCGCCAGTCATCACTGACCTGCGGCTGGGTGAGGATACATCTGACGACCCCCACGTGGGTATCGTCCGAATGCTGGGCATCCTGGGCCTCACCTCCCATCTCATAGTACTCGTCAGATAGCTCTTCATCTGCCTCATAGCTGACTAACTCGAGGCCCGTAGGGGTGGTATCCTCGGCCTGTGTGTCCCCAATGTGAAGAGATGGGCGGGTGGGACACTGGTTGGGGAAATGGCCAAACCCATTGCAGCGATAACACTACTGTCGTGATCCACTAGGCTCCCCAATCATAGGTCCTTTACATTTATCCTCCCGACGGATAGGAGGTGTAGGCAACAAAGGACGTGCAGGAGGTGCTGATGCGTGACGGACACGGGAGACGACACTATTAGGTGCCACCCTCGGACTCTAGATGAAGACGCGACCAGTAGCACACACTAGGGAGACACTAAGCCCGACACTACGAGCTCCTAGTGGCAAAACGTCGCTAACAGAAGTGGAAGCTCACTCGTCGTCCCAAGCGAGGGAAAGCGCGGACCGTGCGCGGTTAAGGAACCGGCGGAGGTCAAGGGTAGTCCGACTCAACTTCCGGACTCGGATCGAGTCATGGGACGGGTCACTCTCACTCTCACAGTGGTGACATGGACACACGGACTAGTACCTACACTCTCGACAGCGGCAAAAGACCGTATACTAGCTAAGCAAATGAACGCCAAGAGGTTCGGACCATTACCTCCACGCACCCGGCGTGGCGAAGACAACCCCGGCCGAATCATGGACTCCCGGTTAAACAATATCACAGCAACACAAAGATTTGACCCACTCCATGCAGGGAGGTAAAAGGTCACATATGGAGCCCGGGAATCACGCAACTCGGGTTGACGGGCAGCATCTTGATGTCGCCCGGCGGTGCCGAACTCCGCATTTTCGTGCTTTCCGAACGGCGGGTTCTGCTGGCCCGCGGGGCCCACGGATGGCGCTGTCCTCCGGTTCTGTGGGGGTGGGACCCACTATGATGGGGACCCCTGGTGGCGTGCCTCCACGGACGGCGATCGGCCGGGAACACCGATCGGGGGTCGATCGGTCCCGATTCCCAAGCTTTGAAGTTGCTGCCCACGGATTTTTAGTTGCTATTTTCAGGCGTGCGCTCCGGCGAAAACGGCCGCTGTGATCAATCCCGATATTGGATCGGGACGCATGAGCTATCGTTGGAAAGCTCTCTTCAAATGCTTCAATCTAGGCCTAGAGAGATCTGCTGGATCTGGTCGGATCAGAACATTAATGAATTTACAAGCCCCTGTTGTACAATAACCGAAACCTCAGGTTTACAGGGTACTTGTCTGAGAACCACCGTTGACCGCCTAGTAAACCTCCGATTCAGCTTCTAAGCTCTTCTTCAAAGTTGTAGGGGATCAAACCACGGAACTGGGAATATTTTTGGAAGTTGATTTGAAGGTGGTGGTGATTTACTATGAGTTTTGGGATGACTGGTGGTCAGATCTGGGAACAGGGGGACAGAACTATAGCTGGGACTGAGAACGATTTTTAGAAAATATGAAATGGACGAACCAAAAATTGAGAAAAATGGTGGATGAAGGGGTGGATGGGTGGAACCTCCAGTAAAATTGGACGAACCAAAATAAATAAAAACGTGGACCTAAGATATGAAACTCAGGGCGGGGATGAATCTGGACAGAACTCTGGCAGAACTGAAATGGAAGAGTGGACGAAAATCAAAAAATATGAAACGGGATCTGAATGGAAAACCAAAATTTGTGGGATGTCCTTGACACCTCTGGAACATTCACTAAAATTCCCAGATCTATCTGAGCTCGGGGCTGAGACAGTAAATTTGTGGAAGCCTCTGTGATACTGCGCGGGCAGAACTCCGTTGATGGCGAAGGTGGGGCGGTGGCGGCTCGTGGCGGCGGCGGCGGCGATCGTCGGAACTGATACACGAGGCGTCACACCTCAGAATAGAAGCCTTCACAGCTTCAAGGGGGAGAGGGAGGAGAGAGGAGGGGGGCACACCAGCCCTTGCTCTTGGAAATACTTTGATTCAAATGGCATTAATTCAAGTAAAATGGAAAATACAAGTTTAAATACCTTACATCTCAGATCCATCCACAACCATTGGATCTAGGGGATAGGAATGAAGGGCTGGGATGGCATGTGACACACACACACAAAAATAATAAAAAACTAAGGGGAGGGGGGGCGGCCCTTGGACCAAGGAGAGAGGGTGGACTAGGTGGTGGGGGTAGGTGGCCTCCCATGTGGACTTTTCTAGTCCATTGTCTCCCATGTGTCCATTTAGCATTCAAACTTCTAGATGCCCCCATGTGGCATGTTGACTGACCCCACGTGGGACCCTAGGCTGAGGTGGCCCAATGGGGTGGGGCCTGGGGGCCCGTGGGGCCCACGGGGTCCGAATTACACATAAGCCCCTATTACACTCAAAATGGCAAACCGAATGCAACGAAATAAATATAAATTAAACACACATAAAGTCTAACTAAATATAATAAATGGGGAGGCTCAAGGCAGAGTCTCCAGGCTGTCTCCGAGCCAGATGGACGCTGAGGTGGCTCGTGTCGTGCTCCGTGTGCGGTACCGGTGGCTCGGCGTATCGTGCCGATCAACTGCTCGGGTGTCCGCACCAATTCTCCCCGGGTGGGAGAAACTTGACCCTATCGAGTAAGGGTCTGCATCGCTCCTGTATCGCTCCAAAAGGTCTGGATCAATCCGCTGCAACTCGCCATGTGTGATCCATGTGTCCTCAGTAGCGGGCCGTCCTCTCCATCGCACTAGGTAGCGCGGGTAAGATCCACTCCTGGTAACTGTCACTAGCTCGTCCAGTATACGATCTATATACTCACGCTGCCGTGAAAAAGGGGCTGGAGGTGGAAGTGGACACTCAGGTGTGGGATCACTCTCAAGGGGAGGAGATGGCTCAAAAGGCTCACTAGGGATCACCGCTGGGTCCCTATATGTAACAAGATCCGATACGTTGAAGGTAGAGCTTATACCATATTCCTCGGGCAAGTCCACAACGTACGCATTGGATCCAACGCGTTTCAACACTCTGAATGGACCGGCTCCCCGAGCTTGCAACTTCTTAACGGTTCCAGAGGGAAACCGTTCAGGTCTTACCCTGATCATGACATATTCACCCTCTTGGAACTCTCGGTGGTGTCGATGGGCATCGGCTAGCTCTTTGTAACGTGCATTGCTGGCCTCACTCATGCAGACTTCTAACATGCCTAGCACTAGACTCGGCAGACTCACTATGCACTCCTAAAATGCTTAGCAAAATAAAAACACACGGATGCACACACAACCCTAAACAACCCTACAGTTAGTAAAACCCAATCATATGCAAGGTGGTCCAGGACATCCGAATGTGTGCCATGCATGCATTTGACATAACCGGAGGTTAATGTCATGGTGGACTCCTAGACATCCTACGATGCACCAACCATAGACATGGGGTTTGGATGTGGGAAGTCCGGGAGGTTTGGGTGGTTTAGGTGGGCTGGGGAAACCAGAGTCTTCATTACCCCCAAATGACGGTTCGGACCTATTGCCATGTGAAGGTTGCCAGGCCCGAGTAGGAGGAGTGTGATAGTGGACTTCCTTAAAGAGGTGGAATGGAGGTTGTGGGCCAAGGGGCCCACGAAGAAAGGGATCGAAATGATCAAAGAATATGTGACCCCTCGATATGGATTCCCTCATCTCAAGATCCCATGTGTGGAAGTCTAGAAGGTGTTGTTGATCTCCTTCATTCATGAAGGGAGATGAGACGGTGGAGATATGATGGTGGACCCTCTCAAAAAGGTGGAGTAAATATGGTGGGTCACGGGGTCCACAAGAGAATGGGTCGAAGGGATCAAAGAAGGTATGACCCCTCGGACTAGGCTTCCACAATTCACTGTCCCACATTTGGAAATCTTGGAGGTGTAAATGATCACCTTCATTCATTGTGAGAGGTGGGACGGCAGTCATAGGTAGAAAGTAAGATTCCTCCCTTGGGCAAATGGGAATGAAATCGGGCTCGGCCGGCATAGGGAGGAGTAGAAGAACCTCCGTGGTAACATGACCCACGGTGTACACGGAGGTGATGGACCCTAAAGCGGGATGAGTGAAACTACGACCTGTGGGTCGGTCGAAGCCTGGAGCCAACAAGTGCGTAAATGTCCACTGCCGGTCTAACCCTTTAAGAAGGTCATCCAATGTATCCACATAGTGACTAGACCGGAAAGTGGTGTGAAATGAATTGATTGGCACCAGAGGTAGGATAGGGTCCATAGATGGGAGGGGAGATGGGGCCAGGCCATTCTTAAGCCAGCTATGGAGTGGCTCGGCTATAAGTAGCTTTCCCGTTAGAAACACGGGTAGTTGTGGCTGAGGTGGCTCCGAATAAAGATCGGAGAGTGAGGTTTCTCCAACCCCTTTATCCCCTAGGGCTAGAGATGTCCGAGTGGGACACTGTTCGGCAAAGTGGCCAAACCCCTGGCAGCGATAACACTGTTGTCGTGATCCTCTACGCTCCTTGATAAGTGGACCCTTACCCTTATCCTCTTGACGGACAGGGGGTGTAGGCAATGGATCTCTCATGGGTGGGGGAAGAGGATCCACCAAGATGGGGAGAGGACCTCGGGATGGCACTCTAGCTGACACTGGATTGGGACTACCGGTTGCTACCTCCTTAGGGTCATGCTTGGTTCTATCTCGGCTAGGAGGTAGGCAAGGGGGAAGCAGGGACTCAATATAATCACACTTCCTATCCACCTTATCCAAAATGATTTGGAAGAGTTCGGCAATGGTGGGGTTTGGAGTAGGAGCGATGTGATGGACTCCCCCATATGAAGTCGGCTTAGTCGTGGACCTAGGCTCTTCTACATGCGCGGCGCGTTGCCTCCGATTATGGCCCACTTGGGTGGATGTGATTGGGTGGGGTCGGTTGGAGGTGACCGGGCCAGGTAGGTAGACCTTCCTAAGTTCGTCCTTCATCTCATGCCACAACTCGATGGGCCTTTGCCTCCTAACCTCTCTCATGCGCTCAATGCTCTCCCATTTCCAGGCGGCTTTGTGGACAAGCCTCTCTCGGGCAAAACTAACTTGCATGGCATCGGACATGGTGTAACATTCAAAATATTTGTCCATCGCGGCCTCCCAATTGAGGTAGTCGCCCGGATCATTAGAGCCATAAAAATCAGAGGCTTCGGGCCTATGGAAGGGGAGAGGATGGTTGCCAAGCCCATGGGTGGACCAACGGCCATATTGCCCGGGTGATAGGGATTCCATGTGAAATTGGGGAACTACATGTTAGACATGCCGACACTTGGACAAGACAAACCGACTAATGCAAACACACACTAGATGATGCACTTAGACCTAACCATTATCCGGTACGTGGCGGAGATAAGCGACCCGAAGATCACTCGCGCAAGTACGCTACCTTCCCGATAGGCATAACCTAATGTTCGGGCAACGCCTTTTAATATACCGAGCTATTGGGTGAAATGTAATTTGAAACACTCTTTCTTTTGTTTTGAAAATAATGATGATCCTAGACTCGACTTAGACCATGATGCATGACTTATGCAACGACTACCCTAGAGTCGACTCGCTCTGATACCAAACTGATGCGGGACGGACACGGAAGACGACACTATTAGGTGCCACCCTCGGACTCTAGATGAAGACGCGACCAGCAGCACACACCAGGGAGACACTAAGCCCGACACTACGAGCTCCTAGTGGCAAAACGTCGCTAACAGAAGTGGAAGCTCACTCGTCGTCCCAAGCGAGGGAAAGCGCGGACCGTGCGCGGTTAAGGAACCGGCGGAGGTCAAGGGTAGTCCGACTCAACTTTCGGACTCGGATCGAGTCACGGGACGGGTCACTCTCACTCTCACAGCGGTGACATGGACACACGGGCTAGTACCTACACTCTCGGCAGCGGCAAAAGACCGTATACTAGCTAAGCAAATGAACGCCAAGAGGTTCGGACCATTACCTCCACGCACCCGGCGTGGCGAAGACAACCCCGGTCGAATCACGGACTCCCGGTTAAACAATATCACAGCAATACAAAGATTTGACCCACTCCACGCAGGGAGGTAAAAGGTCACATGTGGAGCCCGGGAATCACGCAACTCGGGTTGACGGGCAGCATCTTGATGTCGCCCGGCGGTGCCGAACTCCGTATTTTCATGCTTTCCGAACGGCGGGTTCTGCTGGCCCGCGGGGCCCACGGATGGCGCTGTCCTCCGGTTCTGTGGGGGTGGGACCCACTATGATGGGGACCCCTGGTGGCGCGCCTCCACAGACGGCGATCGGCCGGGAACACCGATCGGGGGTTGATCGGTCCCGATTCCCAAGCTTTGAAGTTGCTGCCCACGGATTTTTAGTTGCTATTTTCAGGCGCGCGCTCCGGCGAAAACGGCCGCTGTGATCAATCCCGATGTCGGATCGGGACGCATGAGGTATCGTTGGAATGCTCTCTTCAAATGCTTCAATCTAGACCCAGAGAGATTTGCTGGATCTGGTCGGATCAGAACTTTAATGAATTTACAAGCCCCTGTTGTACAGTAACCGAAACCTCAGGTTTGCAGGGTACTTGTCTGAGAACCACCGTTGACCGCCTAGTAAACCTCCGCTTCAGCTCTTGAGCTCTTCTTTAAAGTTGTAGGGGATCAAACCACGGAACTGGGAATATTTTTCAAATTTGATTTGGAGGTGGTGGTGATTTACTATGATTTTTGGGATGACTGGTGGTCGGATCTAGGAACAGGGGGACAGAACTATAGCTGGGACTGAGCACGATTTTTAGAAAATATGAAATGGACGAACCAAAAATTGAGAACAATTGTGGATGAAGGGGTGGATGGGTGGAACCTCCAGTAAAATTGGACGAATCAAAATAAATCAAAAAGTGGACCTAAGACATGATACTCAGGGCGGGGATGAATCTGGACAGAACTCTGGCAGAACTGAAATGGAAGAGTGGACGAAAATCAACAAATATGAAACAGGATCTGAATGGCAAACCAAAATTTGTGGGATGTCCTTGACACCTCTGGAACATCCACTAAAATTCTCAGATCTATCTGAGCTCGGGGCTGAGACAGGAAATTCGTGGAAGCCTCTGTGGTACTGCACGGGCAGAACTCAGTTGATGGCGAAGGCGGGGCGGTGGCGGCTCGTGGCGGAGGCGGCGATCGTCGGAACTGATACACGAGGCGTCACACCTCAGAATGGAAGCCTTCACAGCTTCAAGGGGGAGAGGGAGGAGAGAGGAGGGGGGCGCACCAGCCCTTGCTCTTGGAAATACTTTGATTCAAATGGCATTAATTCAAGTAAAATGGAAAATACAAGTTTAAATACCTTACATCTCAGATCCATCCACAACCATTGGATCTAGGGGATAGGAATGAAGGGCTGGGATGGCATGTGACACACACACACAAAAATAATAAAAAACTAACGGGAGGGGGGGCGGCCCTTGGACCAAGGAGAGAGGGTGGACTAGGTGGTGAGGGTAGGTGGCCTCCCATGTGGACTTTTTTAGTCCATTGTCTCCCATGTGTCCATTTAGCATTCAAACTTCTAGATGCCCCCATGTGGCATGTTGACTGACCGCACGTGGGACCCTAGGCTGAGGTGGCCCAATGGGGTGGGGCCTGGGGGCCCGTGGGGCCCACGGGGTCCGAATTACACATAAGCCCCTATTACACTCAAAATGGCAAACCGAATGCAACGAAATAAATACAAATTAAACACACATAAAGTCTAACTAAATATAATAAATGGGGAGGCTCAAGGCAAAGTCTCCAGGCTGTCTCCGAGCCAGATGGACGCTGAGGTGGCTCGTGTCGTGCTCCGTGTGCGGTACCGGTGGCTCGGCATATCGTGCCGATCAACTGCTCGGGTGTCCGCACCAGGTGCAGGTGCCGGTGGACGGGCTGTGGGTGGGGCCATAAGATGCTGGGGACGAGGAAGGTCCCTCGGGGGTGGAGGACGGGGCCTAGGAGCAAACGGCTTAGGACGAGCGGGCTCCTAAGGTCGAGCCATGGGGGCCCTCGGATACGTGCCAGAAGAGCCACGGGGCTCGACACTACGAAGGGGAAAAGAGCCCAACTGGTGGGGTGACTCGAACTCGGCCTCGAACTGCTCCAATTCGAGAGCAATCTGATACGCCTTCTCCAAAGTGGTCGCATTGCGGTGAAAGAGTTCATATTGATAATTGGGCCGCAGACCTCTCCAAAAGACGGATATCGTCATGGTGCTCTCTTCCGTGACCCCACACCGCAAGTAATACTCATCGAACTCGGCGGTGTACTCGGTCACGGATCGGTTCCCTTGGGAGATGCTTTACCACTTGTCTATAAGACGTTGCCGATATGAGGCGGGAAGGTATTTCTCCCTCAAATTGATTTTCATATCATCCCAAGTACCGATTTGGGATTGACGTCGCTGGTTGAGTAGGCTCTCCACATTGATCCAATAAGTTTGGGCCTGCCCTTGCAGCTTCATCTTTACGTATCGGACTCTTCGGTGGTCCGTCATCTCAAACCACTCGAAGTACCGGTCCATGCCGGCCTCCCAATCTAAATACACCCTAGGGTCCAAGGACCCGCTAAAAGTGGGAGGGTCCGCACGCACACCCCTAAGAATGCGGTCGTCATCCTCGTCATCACGATTCCGTCGTTGATGACGACGACCGTTACCCCCCTGATCATTGTCGAAAGCATAATCATCCACTATAGGCGCCTGTTGCCTCCCGACATCCTCCACCTGAGCCCTTGGCACAGTGGGTTGCTGCACCGGCTCTTGTTGGCCGTTCGTTGGCGCGGGTTGCGCCGCTACTGGGCCTCTCTCTAGGACTGCAATTCTCCCGACTAGACCCTGGATGGACTGATCCGAAAACTCGGCCTGATCCTCGAGGGCTTTCATCCGCCCTTCTAGACGCGATCCTATGCCATCCATACGCGTACTAAGACCATCCATACGCGTGTCAAGACGTTCCATAATGACTCGGAACATCTCGGCCGTCGAGGACTCATCGGAGCTACGGGCCCGGGAATCCGCCATAGGTGGTGGCGGCGAGTATTGGGTACCTCGACGAGTGGGCACGCAACTAACACACGACCTAGAAGACACCGACTAATGCAAACACACACTAAATGATGCACTTAGACCTAAACCAATATCCGGTACGAGGCGGAGTTAATCGATCCGAAGATCACTCCCGCAAGTGTGTGACCTCCCGGTAGGCGTAGCCTAACGTTCGGACAACACCTTTTAAGATACCAAATAAAGGGTGCAAATATAATTTAGAACATACTTTTTTTTTTGTTTTGAAAATAATGATGATCCTAGACTTGACTTAGACCATGATGCATGCAAGACTTATGCAATGACTACCCTAGACTCGACTCGCTCTGATACCAAACTGATGCGGGACGGACACGGAAGACGATACTATATGGTGCCACCCTCGGACTCTAGATGAAGACACGACCAGCAACATACACCAGGGAGACACTAAGCCCGACACTACGAGCACCTAGTGGCGAAACGTCGCTAACAGAAGTGGAAGCTCACTCGTCGTCCCAAGCAAGGGAAAGCGCGGACCGTGCGCGGTTAAGGAACCGGCGGAGGTCAAGGGTAGTCCGACTCAACTTCCGGACTCGGATCGAGTCGCGGGACGGGTCACTCTCACTCTCATAGTGGTGACATGGACACACGGGCTAGTACCTACACTCTCGGCAGCGGTAAAAAATCATATACTAGCTAAGCAAATGAACGCTAAGAGGTTCAGACCATTACCTCCACGCACCCGGCGTGGCGAAGACAAGCCCGGCCGAATCACGGACTCCCGGTTAACAATTATTACAGCAATACACTAAGTCGACCCACTCCACGCAGGGAGGTAAAAGGTCACATGTGGGGTCCGGGAATCATGCAACTCGGGTTGACGGGCAGCATCTTGATGTCGCCCGGCGGTGCCGAACTCCGCGTTTTCGTGCTTTCCGAACGGCAGCTTCTACGGGCCCGCGGGGCCCACGGACGGCGCTGTCCTCCGAATCTGCGGGGGTGGGACCCACTGTGATGGGGACCCCTGGTGGCGCGCCTCCACGGACGGCGGTCGGCCGGGAACACCGATCGGGGGTCGATCGGCCCCGATTCCCAACTCTTGAACTAATAACCCCCGGATTTTGGTTGCTGTCTTCCGACGCGCGCTCCGGTGAAAACGGCCGCTGCGGTCAATCCCGATGTCGGATCGGGACGCATGAGCTATCGTTGGAAAGCTCTCTTCAAATGCTTCGATCTAGACCCATGGAGACCTGCGGGATCGGGTCGGATCAGAACTTTATTGAATTTATAAGTCTCTGCTGTACAGTAATCGAAATCTCAGATCTGCAGGTAACCTGTCTGAGAACCACCGTTGACCGCCTAGTAAACCTCCGATTCAGCTCTTGAGCTCTTCTTAGGAGTTGTAGGGAAGCAAACCACGGAACTGGGACTATTTTTAGAGTTTGATTTGGAGGTGACTGCGATTTTTTTGGATTTTTGGGGTGACTGGTGGTCGGATTTGGGAACAGGTGGACAGAACTGTAGATGGGTCTGAGAACGATTTTTAGAAAATATGAGATGGGCGAATCAAAAATTGAGAAACATTGTGGATGAAGGGGTGGATGGGTGGAACCCCCAGTAAAATTGGGCGAACTAACAAAAATCAAAAAGTGGGTCTAAGACATGAAACTCAGGACGGAGGTGAATCTGGACAGAATTCTGGCAGAACCAAAATGAAAGAGTGGACGAAAATCAAAAATTAGCAAACGTGATCTGAATGCTGGCCTGATTTTTGTGGGTGGAGAGAAATATCCCAGGAACAACGCGTCAAAATTTGGTAGCCAAATGAGCTCGGGGAAGACCTGTGAATTTCGAACAAGCTGCTGTGGTACTGCGCAGGCAGAACTCCGTTGATGGCGATGGCGGTGCGGTGGCGGCTCGTGGCGGCGGCGGCGATCGTCGGAACCGATACACGAGGCATCACACCTCAGAATGGAAGCCTTCACAGCTTCAAGGGGGAGAGGGAGGAGAGAGGAGGGGGGCGCACCAGCCCTTGCTCTTGGAATTTGTTTGATTCAAATGGCATTAATTCTTCAAAAATGGAAAATACAAGCTTAAATAGGTTACATCTCACATCCATCCACAACCGTAGGATCTAGGAGGGGGAGATGCAGGGCTAGGATGGCATGAGACACACACACACAAAAATAAATAAAAAATAAGGGGAGGGGGGCGGCCTATTGACTATGGTGGCAAGGGGGGGACAAGTTGGTAGCCACCTTGGACTTTGAAGTCCACTTGTCTCCCATGTGTCTTTTACCATTCAAACTTCTAGATGCCTCCATTTGACATGTTGACTGACCCCACATGGGGCCCATGGGCTGAGGTGGATCAATGGGAGGGGCCTGGGGGTTCCCGTGGGGCCCAGGGGTCCCATTTTGCAAATAAGCCCCTCGTACACTCATAATTACATACCGAATACAATGAAAAAAACACAAATTACACACACATAAAGGCTAACTAAATATGATAAATGGGGAGGCTCAAGGCGGAGTCTCCAGGCTATCTCCGAGCTAGATGGACGCTGAGGTGGCTCGAGTCGTGCTCCGTGTGCGGTACCGGTGGCTCGGCGTGTCGCGCCACTCAACTGCTCGGGTGTCCGCACCAGTCCGTTTTATAGTGTGAGTGGTCTATCGATAGACCGTTCTGTTAGGTATGCCTCTGTCCCCAGCCCTTTCATCCCTTTTAGTTTCTGTCTGGTTGTCAGTTTCGTTTTATTACTCCTTGCTCCTGAACGGTCCATTCCAGATCGTCTGCCCTATTTGAACGGTCCATTCTAGACCGTCTACACACCCTGAGTGGTCTTCCTTAGACCGTGCTTTCCTGCTACAGTGCACCCGAGGCTAGCATTTTGGTCATTGTTCCATATCATTGCATAGATATTTGGTGCTATTCTGATCTCCCCTTGCTGTCATTATATTGTTACATGATTGTGTTCATTTTTTTCCCTCATATTTGCTTGATCAATATTTGCTAGATCTAGGCTAGACTTTGCATGCACTCCGGTGCGCATAGGGGCACACATACTCTTCATAGTAGTTGCATTCCTACCGAGGTAGGGTTCCTCTCGTCTCCATATTCCTTGGAGCCGACTAGGTGACCTTACCGAGGACCTCCATAAGCCCCCGTGAGCCGTGGATCCCCACACGGACGCCGGGCTGGTTGGGGATGTAATGGCATGCCTCGATAACCAAATTGCGTATGGGTAATGCAACAAAGCAAGGGTTCTTCATTGTGCAAAGCAATGCAAACTATTCAATATACACAAGCCATTCAATATTTATTTGCCAAGATAGATGGGAAATGAGAGACAAGAGCCAACCATTTGATATCAAATACCAATTGCATTCATTTCATCATTTCATTACAAGGTACATTGATGCTTGAGAGAATGCAAGACTCTAGACACATGCGACAAAGCAAATGTAGAACTGACACAATGACCCTCACAAATGAACATGCATACAAACATACGAACATGCATACATAAAATATATAAGACCTGCACTAACTACTTCTCCATAACTACTTACTCTCCCTCTTTGGCATCATCAAAGTAGGGGATAGGATAGATGACCAATAGACCCAAAAGACAAATGTCCCAAGTACAACAGTCTAGAGGGAGCAAGCAAAAGGGAATCCTCATGGCTCATCGGTAGGTGGCTGATCTTCTGGAGGAGGCTGATATCCAAGGCGGCGACGAATATTCGCAAGAGAATGGTCCTAAAATTGAAGGCGGTACTAGATATGGGCAAGGGTTTGATCCCTATCATAGTCTCGACGCTGCATATTCAGTGCAGTTCATGGAATGAAAAGCCTCACGGGAATCTTCATGGCTCTGTGTGAGGGTGGTCATGTTGGTGGAGAGAGTAAGCATCTGAGTAGCTAAGGTGTCCAAAGTTGTGGAGAAGGAATCTATGCGACCTGACATAGTGTCCATCACATTACCCATAGTGTCGATGTGGTCCCCAAAGGTAGAGAGGTGACCCCCTAAAAGTATCCACTCGAATTTCTATCCCAGTAAGATGCCTGTCAAAAGCCTCAAAGTCTACCCAAGAGTACTGTCCGGCCCCCTGAGTAGACGACTCCCCGTGAAAGAACTATGATGGGGGAGGCATCTTTGGATCCATGTGATGAGGTGAAGGTGGAGGAGGCAGGTCCTCAGCCAGAACTGGAGGGGGGGACATCCCCTTGACCCTGCTGCTGCTCTTGTTCTTGCTCTTCCTCACTATCTGCTTCTTCCCCATAAACAGGTATATCTCGACGTAGCTCGCCATCAGGACTATAGTAATATCCAAAATCTGAGAAAATTTTATGGTGGTTGTAGATATCATCTTGTCTGACTCGAATAAATGTTTCATCACCAAGATGAATCACAGCATATACAAACACTCTTGTCAGTTGTGAAGCAAAAGATAATGATCTCCTCAGTTGGGTTCGACATGTCCCTTGTTGTGACACTGTTGCCATTTGATATTCATGATTTTGATAATGGCCAAACACTATAAGTCATTGATGTTTTCCACTCTCATATGATTGAAATACTTGATACTTTTTCATGACAGATAAATCCAAAGGAGCATGCCATCTAAAGTTGCAAGTCACTCAAGATGTAAGTGGACGGAAAATAAGGCAAAAGTCACTCAAGATGCAAGTGCACGGAAAACAAGGCAATGATGAAAATCCCTTCAAATCACTTCTTTCATATGTGAAGAGTCACGGCTATCAGAACAACATGCTGGCTTCAAGAAGTACTGACACTTCGCACAGAAGTGTTGACACTTCGCACAGAAGAGCTGACACTTCAGACACCCTAGCACCCAGAAGTGTCGACACTTCATCTTGAAGTGTCGACCTGTCTGCCAAACAGAATGCATTGTAAACATAGTGAAGCTGAGAAGTGTCGACATTTCATCTCGAAGTGTTGACCTGTCTGCCAAACATAAGCAGTTATAAAGGAACCAGTCAATAGAAGTGTCGACCTCTCTCTCCAGAAGTGTCGCCACTTCAAGAAGCAGCTATTGTTGACTTCGTTTTTCTCAATGTGGGCAGCCCCTTTTTTGGATTTGTTTAATCCTAAAGACACCCAATCCACCATGATTTGTGGATCTAGTCTGGGGCTTGTCTATGGACCATTCAAATTCAATAAAATACACACAAGAGGGTTAGAAACTCTAATGCATCAAAGGAGATCAAGAGAGGCTAGAGGAGGCTATCCAAGGGAAGAAGAAGAGGGTACTGTAGCCGTGAACAGTACTTCGTGCAGAAGTTCTTCATCCATTCTAAGGTGTTTTAAGCTCATATCCAGGCTAGCAACTTCCAAGGCAATGTACAACCAAGCAAGGCTATCAAGGGGATCCAAGGAAGCTAATTTCACAAGGTAGAAGAAGCCATTGTTGCTGAATCAAGAGGAGAGCTTTGAGAAGAGGAAGAAGCCTTTGTTGGTGATCTACATCGTGTGAAGACAAGAAGAAAAAGAGGCAGCCCTTGCTGAAGCATCAGATTCACCTCCTTCATTTCAGATAAGATCTTTTCGATTGTAGCATATTTCCATATCTTGTTTGAATATTTTCATCTTGTTCTCTTTTCATTTTGTTCAAGTTATTGAAACTGTGAATCGTCCCTACCGCGGTTAGTAGGAAGGCAGTTGGAAGGTGATCCAATCTGCGGTGTTGTCATCCCTACCGGTGGTTAGTAGGAAGATAATCGAAAGTTCTCCGATCTGCGGTGTTGTCGTCCCTACCGGTGGTTAGTAGGAAGGTAATCGAAAGTTCTCCGATCTGCGGTGTTGACTTCCCTACGGGTGGTTAGTAGGAAGGCAATCGGAGGTTTTTCCGATCTGCGGTTTGGTGCACTACACTAGGGGAGTGTAATGCCCTGGATCCTTGGTAGGTCTTGTTGGATCTTCATTGGGTCTTTCGGATTGGTTTCGTTGAGTTTCGGTTCGCTTTTGTGACTTCCGAGTTGAGTTTGACGAGCCGTGTGGGTTTTTCTCAGGTACTAGTTACGGAACCCTACGGTGAGTTTGTTTGTCAATTCTCGAACTCGTGAATGCTACAACGACGATGTACTCTTCGAGCCAGTCGTTTCGGCTATTTTTACGTATTTTTCTGAATTTGTGCATTTTCGGCGCATTTTCAGAATTTTTAGAAATTAGGAAAATTTCCTAATTTCTTTTCTTTTTATTTCCTTTTCCTCTCTCCTCCCTTCTCATTCGCCGCCGCCGTCTCTCTCTCTTCCGTTCTCTCTCGTTTCGCTCTCTCGCCTCCGACTGCAGACGGGGTGCCTAGAGGCGCGTGTTGGGGATGTAATGGAGCTGGCTAGGTGCGCGATGGGGCGAGGATCGAATTGATTCTGGCGCGATCCCAAATGGTGGATTCAAAGCCGGTGAAATCGGTTCGCGAGTGGTTTTCGACGTGGTTTAGTCCCTTCGGGGTACAGTTTCTTCGGTGGAGGTAGGGTGACGGTTCCTCACTTCTTCCTCTCCGTTTTCCCTACCATTGCACGTCGTTCGGAAAGGAAACGGTCGAGTTTGGGCATGTTTTGCCTAAACGTTGATTTTCGTGGTTTGTAGGGTTTGCCGAAAAACGGCGACCATTTGTGGTGTAGTTAGTTTTAAACTGACCGCAGGGATATTAGGATCTCATCCACGTTAATTTCGTGTTGATTGGTGTTCATTCGAGGCCGGTAGAAGTCCGGGAACCTCGGTGACCCATTTTGGGTCGATTTGATGAAATCGCCCGGATCTTGTGTTTTTGAGCTTGCATGTGGGGTTTTTAGCACCCTAGTGTTGTTTTTCAGCGTTTGGGTTTGTTTCCCCTTCGCTTCGGCGTATATGGGGCGTGGAACGGGCCGATTTGTCCATTCCTATGTTTTCCCGCCGTGACCGATGTAGCGGTCGTTTCAGAGGCCGTTACTTGGCTCTGACGGCCCTACGATAGACCGCCACTTCTTTTGGCATTCTTGAGTTTTTTGGCTTCTGGGTATGTGACGGCCCTGGAGTGGCGTGTCACACCCATGTAATGCGCCTGAGCCTGTGCGTTACATTCGCTTTGTCGTTTTGTTTTGGGTTGAGTCGGTTAGTCTAACGCGCTTGACCCAGCGCGTTAGATGGATGTAACGCGCCCTGCCCTGGCCGTTACATTCCGTTTGACCGACGTTGACCATTGGAGGCGGTGCCTCTGACGGTGGTGCCCCTATACGTTGGGTGAGTGTAATGCGCCTGCCCCTGGCCGTTACACATTGTTTTGGCCGAGTTGGGTGGCTGTGGGCCGTGCTGTTTGTAACGGCCCAGCCCCTGTGCGTTAGGCCTGTGTGACGCGTCCTCTTTGGACCGTTACATGTTGTTTTGGCTGACTTGGGTTGCTACGCCGTTGGGTGTAACGGTCGGACCCCTGTGCGTTGGGCTTTTGTAACGCGCCTAGAGCTGGCCGTTACATGCCTCTCAGCCTCCGTTTTCTGTTTCGAGTTTGTGTGTAACGCGCTTTGTCCTGCGTGTTAGGTGGTTGTAACGCGCCTGCCATAGCGCGTTACATTTGCTGTGTTTGTGTCTTGATCGATGTTGGCTCTGACGGCCCCGGTACGGCGCGTCAGGTCTGTGTGACGCGGCTGGTGCTGCGCGTTACATGTCTTTACATTTTTCGAGGTTGGTTAGGGCAGTGTGTGTGACGGTCATTCTCTCGACCGTTGCTTGGAGTGTAACGGCCTAGGTCTAGACCGTCACATGCTTGTAGCGGTCTAGGTGTGGTGCGTTACATGCCTTGTGCTCCGATTTCCGTTCCTTCGATTTCTGCTTATCTTGGCTTGGCCTTGTGGTCTGCCCGCTGTCCCGTGGATGTCTCCCGATGTCCTATGAGGGCTAAGACTACGTTGTAAGGTAGCCAGGAGTCTTCTTACTTGAGGTAGGATTTTCTATCCTACCTTTGATTGTGTTTTGGTCTGGTTCCGGTCAACCCGGGGTGACCCAGTGGTTGATAGGTGACCTTGTGTGTGGGTGTCTTGGCGGTTCTGTCCAGTCCGAGACACTGGTTCTGGATGCCTCGAGTTGTCACTTTACCTCGGTTTGTGTGTCCAGTTGTGTCTGAGGGTTTTTGGTGTTCCCTCAAGTCTCCGTGTGTTGTTTTCTGCGGAGCGTGATTTTTCTGGCTTAGGATTAGACCGATTGGCAGCTTGTTCCGCTGTCTGTGACGATCGTGCCTTTGAGTCATTCGACTCGGGATCGTTACGTGTTAGGTCTAGTTGCCTAGTCCTGAGTCTGTTGGCAGTGGTGGTACTGCCAGTGGTGCTTGGTGGTACGTGCGACAGGGCTTTCCTTAGACTGTCTGTACTCTAGCACTTGTGTTTTGGAGTCTGTGCCTTGTGAACCTCCACTAGTCGTAGCCAGTGACGTAGGCTTTTCTTAGTATGTCACCCACTGGGAGTGGTGGACGGGCAGTTCCCGTTACACGGTTTTTAAGCTAGTTCCGTGGGACCCGGCCAGCGGTAGCGTCCTACCGAGGGGAATACTAGCTAGAGGCCTGGCCTAGGTACGGGTCAGTGTGTGCACACGTAGTCAGGGACTGGGGACTTGCGTCGACGGGTGTAGCCCTGACTAGTTCTTGCAGTTGTGGTGCTGCGGTCTTGCGTCCGTGAGGTGCCATTTTTCCTTGGAACGTCGTTGTTCCTTGGACCTGGTTCTTGGTGTGTCTAGTCTCACCCGTGCTACCCACGGTCGGGTAGACATGACACTTGTGGCGTAGTGTAAGACGTCAGTGGACGTATCTGGCTGTTCTTCTAGTGTGAGGGTACTCCTATCACTTGACCAGCGACTCTTGCGTTTCTCGGAGCCGGTGTTCTCCTTTTCGTGTCCGCTAGTCTTGGCCTTGTCCAAGATTTGCTACCCTGGCTGTGTGGTCTGTTCTTGGCTGTGTTCAAGATGAGCCTGGGGTTGCGTGCATGATGTTCCAATCGTGTAGGCCGTCGTGATTGTTTTAGCCGTCTTTGCAGGTCTCCGTCTTAGACCTGGTGTCGGGTTGGCAGATCGGTAACTTCTGACTTTGTTGGATCAGAGTCGCCCTTCTGTTGTTGTTTGGAGTAGTTTGGGGTGCCGAGGTTAGTTCGGCCGCCACTTGTCTGGCGCGGGTTCTTCCCTTTTCTTGCTTGTTCCCTACTCCTACCTCCCGTCTATTTACTACTGCCTGTAGCGTGGTTTTACAGCTTTTTAGTGTAGCCTTTCCTGCTTTGCTGCACTTGCTGTTTCTGTTGTTGCTTCCATTGCACTGTGCGTTTTCCAGTGGGGATCCGCGTGACCCCTACTGAGTTTCTGTTTAGAGACTCACCCCTGCTTTTCAGGTGGGTTTCACCTTCTTCCTCTACTGTTCCTGGTGGAGCGCGTTTGCTGTAGGTGCCAGTTGTACCTGCGTCGGGTTTCCCCCTACTTTAGTGTACGTTTCTTTTCTATCAGACTGTACTTTTGTCTTTCTTTTGGACTAGACTCTGGTATTTAATTGTAAAATTTGATTTATTAATGAAAATGTAATTTTTGTTCTACTGCTTTAGCAAACCGTTCTAACGAAATTTAATCGCTTGTTGTTATATCTGTCAGTTCAATGTAGTACACGACAGTCCTTTTTCCCTTCGGTGCTTTCCCGCGCTTGGGAGGCCTCTCGGGTCCCATGCGGTACCACGTGTATCCGGTAGTCCTACCGGGTATATCTGGTATCCGGAATCCGGGTCGCCACAGTTGGTATCAGAGATGTGTTCTGAGATGTTCAGAATTTCTTTGTCTGAATTATCAGAGCTCAGTCGTGTGAGATACATGGAAATCCAGATATACAGTTACCAGAGTCCTTGAGGTCCAGTACAGTCTCTTGCTGGCTTAGGTGTTGCGATGGTTATCACGGTGCTTTTTGCGTATGGTCTTGTGCGTGCTTGGTTGGCACTATGCGAGATGGTTTTGCTCTCGTCTGGATGTAACGAGGTACTTCGTTCGGTTTTAGTGTCGATCTCGATCGTGTTGCACTTGGCAGTGTTTGTCGGATGGCATGAACCTGCAGTGCATTGTTCGAGATGTTTCTGTGTTTTACTTGGGTTGTTGTTGACCTTTAACCTTGGTTTGATGACCGTACACGTTCTTACGTTGTCTTGGTCGTCCCGGCGTTAGTCTGTTCAGCTCTTGATGTGTTTCGCTTCTGTTGAAGTGCTCGATTAGATTCCGTGTTAGAGAAGTTGCTCAGGCGAGCTAGGATTTTCCCTTCCTGGTGAGCTTTCATGGTTGAGCTTCTTGCTTCTCGTCCTTCCTGGTGGAATCTTTTCAAGGTTTGCCCTGGATTTGCTGTCTTGGTGATGCCTTTGTCCTGCGTCTGCTTAAGTGTGAACAATCTTATTTTGAGCCGGATCTATCACTTGTTATACGGTTGCTTAGCTTTGGACTCCATGATGATGTTAAGAGCTGCTGTGTACCATAGTTGTCGTGCTGTGTCTAACGGCCCATGTATTGTGAAGGCTCATTTGCTGTTTCAGGATGTGAAGGTAAGCTGAGATTGATGCTTTCCTTGTGCTTTGTGCTGAAGCTGGTGCTCTTCTCTTGTTGCACTTAGGCTCCTTGTGATCGGTTGTTCACGGGATCGGTACTCGTAGCGTGTTAATTGCGATCTTTGTTGATTGCGATGGCGCCTGGTATGTGCTGAGGTGTGACTACCGAGGTTATTCTGTTGCCGTGTGCATTGTGTGTTGTAAGAGTACGCAGCGGAAGTGTGTGGGCTAGCTACCCATGGGTTTAGAATCGTGTTTTCGAGTTTTTGGCCGGTCGAGAGAATTGTTCTTTCTCGTGGTGACTTTGTCTTGGCTTCCTGTGCCTTGACATTGTTGTTGCCGTACCGTGTTGTGTCGGTTGCCTGTTTGCTGTTGGCATCGGCATTTACGAGTGTTGGGGAATTTGTCGGCATTCCTACTGATTGAGTACCCTCTACTCTACATGTCTTTTCTTGGGTGTTGTGCTCTCGAGGCGTGTTTGTAGGACTTGAGGTGCGTTCTCCGAGATTGTTGTCGTTTCTCGTTGTTGTGGGTCTCTCCTTGGTGAGCAGTCTGATGCGTGACCCGTTCCCGTGTGGTCGTGTGCTCAGCTGTTTCTGTGCCTTGATGTGACCCTGCTTGCAGTTGTGTTCCTTGGTTCTATGTTCAAAATGGAACCGGAATCCTATAGGTGCTGCCGTTGTTGTTTTGGCGCTGTTTCTTTATGATTTTGTGTCTCTGTTTGGACCTGGACGTGTCGGTTAGCTTGCTGTACTCTTCTTCCCTGGAGTTAGCTTGCGACTCGATCAGATGTAATATCTGAGTGAGGACTGACTTGTTTGTCCTTGTGGTCCAGTGGTGTTTTTGTCGTTGGCGTCCTGTGTGCCAGGTGTTCCCTATTACCTTTGGCACTGGAGCCGATGATGTGGTTGAGCTATCAGCTGTGAGTACTGTGTCTCCTTGTGTAAGTTGTCGCTTGCCGTGTTGTTGTGTTTCTCGATTTGGATTGCCTGTTGTTGTGGCAGTCGTGTCTCCTGTCCTGTGAGACGTAAACGACGTTGCCTTGTTTCGGAGGTGTCGGACTTGTGTTCACTTTGGTGCCATGCTCGTGCTGTGGACTTGCTGTCTTGGAAGCTGAGTGTGTACCAGTAATGGTGGTCTGGCGGTGTTCCTCTGAGCTGTGTTTCTCGAGATTTGTGTCGTTTCTGTGATTGTGTTGCTGGGTTGTTCTCCCTTGCTTCTCCTTTGTTAGTCCTTAATTTCGAGGGCGAAATTTCTTAAAGGAGGGGAGGATGTAATGCCCTGGATCCTTGGTAGGTCTTGTTGGATCTTCATTGGGTCTTTCGGATTGGTTTCGTTGAGTTTCGGTTCGCTTTTGTGACTTCCGAGTTGAGTTTGACGAGCCGTGTGGGTTTTTCTCACGTACTAGTTATGGAACCCTACGGTGAGTTTGTTTGTCAATTCTCGAACTTGTGGATGCTACAGCGACGATGTACTCTTCGAGCCGGTCGTTTCGGCTATTTTAACGTATTTTTCTGAATTTGTGCATTTTCGACGCATTTTTGGAATTTTCGGAAATTAGGAAAATTTCCTAATTTCCTTTCTTTTTATTTCCTTTTCCTCTCTCCTCCCTTCTCATTCGCCGCCACCGTCTCTCTCTCTTCCGTTCTCTCCCGTTTCACTCTCTCACCTCCGGCTACAGACGGGGTGCCTAGAGGCGCGTGTTGGGGACGTGATGGAGCTGGCTAGGTGCGCGATGGGGCGAGGATCGAATCGATTTTGGCGTGATCCCGAATGGGGGATTCAAAGCCTGTGAAATCGGTTCGCGAGTGGTTTTCGGCGTGCACTACAAGAAAAATCGCGGATAGCGACCGACCTAGCGGTCGCTATTCAGTCGTAGATCGGTCGCAAATCTTAATTGCGACCGAACAGAGACTATCTAGCGACCGAACATGTCGGTCGCTATATACTAGTCGCTATATAGCGACCGACATAATTCGGTCGCAGTATCAGTCGTTACCAGAGACCGATTATAATCGGTCGCCTGATCGGTCGCTAATTAAGTCGGTCTCAATTCGGTCGCTATTCGGTCTCTAATTATGTTGTATTTTTAAAAATAAAATTAACCTATTGGATTTATTCGGTCTCAATTCGGTCGCTAGTCGGTCGCCAAGTATAATTATTTAATAAAAGAAATATAATTTATAGTCGCTATTCGGTCGCAATTCAGTCTCCATGCGGTCGCTAATTTTGCATTATTTTTTTTTTAAAAATTTATTTAAACTGATAAATAAATTACCTGATAAATAACAAATTCATAACATAAATATAAAATCAACTACACAGACAACAATATCGACAAATCTCAAATTCATCACATACAAGCACCTGATAACAATTTCATAAAACAATAATAAATCAACTACACGGATCACAATCTCCACGAACCTCAAATTACACACAATTAAAATAAAATCACAAATTAATCATACATCCATAATAATAAAATGACAACATACACAACTAAAATAAAATCACAAATCCTCCACATATGTCTCATCCTGGTCGTCGTCTCGTCCAACATCATCCTGGTCGTCGTCTCGTCCAACATCTCGCGACGGATGATCCTGTATATCATTTAAAAAAATTATAATCAAATCCTTAATAAAGAAATCAAGCATTAACAAGACTTAATAAAGAAATCAAGCATTAACAAGAGTATGCCAATAGTTTAAGCCAGCTCATTTTCATATATATAAATACACACACACAATATAAGTTCAAATTTCATCTTGTATTTTAAAAATGAAGTTTGAGCGCCGAGCTCAAACCGGGCATCCGATTTGGATTCCGTCAGTTCTGACAAGTCACTTTCATCTCCCCGGTCGTATTGGAATGATCGGCACGGCCATCCGACCGGTATTTCGAATTTTAGACCCCCGGACCCGTCCTAACAGTTCATTTGAACTAAGTGTATTTTAAAAATGAAGTTTGAGCGCCGAGCTCAAACCGGGCATCCGATTTGGATTCCGTCAGTTCTGACAAGTCACTTTCATCTCCCCGGTCGTATTGGAATGATCGGCACGGCCATCCGACCGGTATTTCAGATTTTAGAACCAAATGCCCCGTCCTAACAGTTCATTTGAACTAAGTGTATTTTAAAAATGAAGTTTGAGCGCCGAGCTCAAACCGGGCATCCGATTTGGATTCCGTCAGTTCTGACAAGTCACTTTCATCTCCCCGGTCGTATTGGAATGATCGGCACGGCCATCCGACCGGTATTTCGAATTTTAGACCCCCGGACCCGTCCTAACAGTTCATTTGAACTAAGTGTATTTTAAAAATGAAGTTTGAGCGCCGAGCTCAAACCGGGCATCCGATTTGGATTCCGTCAGTTCTGACAAGTCACTTTCATCTCCCCGGTCGTATTGGAATGATCGGCACGGCCATCCGACCGGTATTTCAGATTTTAGAACCAAATGCCCCGTCCTAACAGTTCATTTGAACTAAGTGTATTTTAAAAATGAAGTTTGAGCGCCGAGCTCAAACCGGGCATCCGATTTGGATTCCGTCAGTTCTGACAAGTCACTTTCATCTCCCCGGTCGTATTGGAATGATCGGCACGGCCATCCGACCGGTATTTCGAATTTTAGACCCCCGGACCCGTCATAACAGTTCATTTGAACTAAGTGTATTTTAAAAATGAAGTTTGAGCGCCGAGCTCAAACCGGGCATCCGATTTGGATTCCGTCAGTTCTGACAAGTCACTTTCATCTCCCCGGTCGTATTGGAATGATCGGCACGGCCATCCGACCGGTATTTCAGATTTTAGAACCAAATGCCCCGTCCTAACAGTTCATTTGAACTAAGTGTATTTTAAAAATGAAGTTTGAGCGCCGAGCTCAAACCGGGCATCCGATTTGGATTCCGTCAGTTCTGACAAGTCACTTTCATCTCCCCGGTCGTATTGGAATGACCGGCACGGCCATCCGACCGGTATTTCAGATTTTAGACCCCCGGACCCGTCCTAACAGTTCATTTGAAATAAGTGTATTTTAAAAATGAAGTTTGAGCGCCGAGCTCAAACCGGGCATCCGATTTGGATTCCGTCAGTTCTGACAAGTCACTTTCATCTCCCCGGTCGTATTGGAATGACCGGCACGGCCATCCGACCGGTAACTTATGACCTATGCTCCTTTGTATGAACTGCCCTTCCTTTGCTTAGAGGTGCTGTTCCTGGCTTCCTGCCATGACAGTTACCAGACTTTGGGGAGATCTTTTCACCTAAATTGGCATATTTTATTCATGTCTACATGTTACTTTCCTTATATTATTCTAGCTTTATGAATATTTATAGATCTGTATCCTCCCCCACTCAAGTGAATAGAATTTATACATATCTTTTCACTTTCAGTTCTAACCAAAATCTCTATACACCTATGGAAAATCCTGCAGAACAGTCTGCCTGTTGATTCTAATATCCAGAGGATAGGTGTAAGATGATATTTAGAGTTAAGAAAATGATATTTTCCCCTCCTCAATCTAAATTCTTATATTTTGTAAGATGATATTTAGAGTTAACAAATAATGGGTTCCCAAATAAATGTGAAAGAAAAACCAACAACATAGAACATGCACCAAGATAAAGGGTGAAAAATCAAATTGCACACACTAGCCGATGGACTAAGTAATTAGGCGGTGTGCTAATTTTTTGAACTGGACCAAGAAAAATAAAATAGTCCCAAATAATTTTCTAATTCGATGAAAAATGAAACCCGCCCCCAAGTGAGAGCCCGAGTGAGCTTCTTAGAGAGAAGATCTAAAAGAGGTCTTGGGGGGATAGCTTGAGAGAGTTTCTTGTGAGAGGATTTGTTCCTCCAAGTTGGGGTGCTGACTTCTTTGTATATTTCTCCACATCTAGTGAAGTTCCACTGTCGCCGTCGCCCGTGGACGTAGGGGGTAACCTCCGAACCACGTAAATATGTGTTCCTATCTTGTGTGATTGTTCCTTCTTCTTCCTCCCTTCTTGTTGTGCGGATCGAGATCTTGAGAGGTCACTCTGTCCGTCGGAGTGGTCGTGTCATAACAAGGATCACTTCCTCAAATTTAATGGGATTGTGGATCAAATAAGTGGAAAGGTAAATGACTGTTGGATTATGAGAGACTTGGAAAGGTTAAACACTCCCGACTTCAAGACTACGGTCGATGTAATGATCATACTTCATCCAAAAGCAATTCCCACCTCAGGTTAATGAGCTCATGATCTCCTTCCCCATTTACAAAGCTTGCATGAAACAGTGGAGAGAAATAATTCATGCGCCCGGGATCAAATACATATTCACAGGTAAATGGTGGAATAATCATAATGTACTGCCAGAAACACTTGAAGTGGGCTGTACTCTGCTAGTTTACTTATATGGACATTGATCACAATGCATGATGGGTACACACCATGACACCATAGCACTATCATCATCATCCAGTCTTACGCCCAAGATTGAAATAAAAGCTATGTCAAATATAAACAGCAGAATGAGTATATTGATATTCACATGTATAATGGACAATATGGAAGAAGAAAACACCATGAGAGTACCTTCATTGGTCATAGAACCCATCACGTACATGTATCGCTTGATCTTTGCCTGGCTTTCCTGTTCACGACCTTTCGGCATCAACTCCGAGCTAAAACCAGGAATCATGGAAAATACCTGAAAGCAATAAAATTCATTCAGTTGGAGACGGCAACATGAGAAGTTATCCAAAGGGGATAATGTGGCCACAAGACATAGAATGCAATTCCATCTCCACTAAGAGCAGCCAAAGTTTCACAAGTGGAACCCTCAAGATGCAGTAAAATACACCCCAGTCGTTTCCAACACCTGTCATAAATAATACATTTGGTTAGTACCAAGCAAATTAATGAACATAGAAAAATGTGAAAGCAATCAGCTTATCTCCCGTGATTCCTGAAGTATCACTTAGGTGTGTTAGTCTCAGGTGAACCTTACCTTATGATTGAGTCTCTCATCATAAAAATGAAAATTCACAGAAGGCCCATGAAGTGAAAATTTAAAAAATGGAATAGAGAAGTCTGCAAAAGAGCTTAACCTGCCCCATAAGTCCAGTTTCCATAATTAGAACATGGATCGTAGTCCAAAAGACATTTCTCAAACCATTCAGCTCCCATTCGCCAATCAATCCCCATATCTCGGACAAGAAATGAGCAAACAATCTGCAATAAACAAAGACTCAAATGAATATGAAGTCTGACACTTGCAGTTCATGCAAGCTAGTAACTGTGTGAGGAAAATTTTCCTCGCTAATGTAGTATCCTTGATTAAAGACTAACACAGAAGAAGTAATCTAGAAGAAGAGAACAAACAATCTGCAGCATAGAAAAGCTATAGAAAGACTTCATCAAGCGTATATAGTATAGGCACTTGTGGGCCTGTATACAAGTTAATATTTTCAGCGGTCGCTATTCGGTCTCCATGCGGTCGCTAATTAAATTTTTTTTTTCAAAAATTAATATAAAGCTACTATAAATCACCTGATAAATAACAATTTAATAAAATAAATAACCTGTTACATAACAATTTCATAAAAACATATAAATCAACTACACAACTCATAATCTCCACAAATTTCAAATTCATCACATACAAACACACAAATTAATCATACATCCATAATAAAATGGCAACATACAAATAACTAAAATGAAATCACAAATCCTCCGCATATGTGTCATCCTGGTCGTCGTCTCGTCCAACATCTCGCGACGGATGATCCTGTATATCATTTAAAAAAATTAAAATCAATTCTTTAATAAAGAAATCAATTATTCTTGAAAATTAAAAGCAAGATGTTTTTCATTGAAGTGAAATTGACGAATGATAATTTTAAACGTTTTGCTCAAATCGGTAGTCCGATTTAGAATCCGTCAGCTCTGACAAGTCACGTCTACCTCCCAGGTCGTGTTGGAATGATCGGAATGCCGATCGGATCAGTATTTCACATTCTGGACCCCCGGACCCCGACGGCTTTGATTATAAACCAAGTGCATTTGCAAATTGCACTTTTGAGCGTCGGGCTCAAACCGGATGTCCGATTTAGAATCCGTCAGCTCTGACAAGTCACGTCTACCTCCCAGGTTGTGTTGGAATGATCGGAATGCCGATCGGATCAGTATTTCACATTCTGGACCCCCGGACCCCGACGGCTTTGATTATAAACCAAGTGCATTTGCAAATTGCACTTTTGAGCGATTTGCTCAAACCGGTAGTCCGATTTAGAATCCGTCAGCTCTGACAAGTCACGTCTACCTCCCAGGTCGTGTTGGAATGATCGGAATGCCGATCGGATCAGTATTTCACATTCTGGACCCCCGGACCCCGACGGCTTTGATTATAAACCAAGTGCATTTGCAAATTGCACTTTTGAGCGTCGGGCTCAAACCGGATGTCCGATTTAGAATCCGTCAGCTCTGACAAGTCACGTCTACCTCCCAGGTCGTGTTGGAATGATCGGAATGCCGATCGGATCAGTATTTCACATTCTCGACCCCCGGACCCCGACGGCTTTGATTATAAACCAAGTGCATTTGCAAATTGCACTTTTGAGCGATTTGCTCAAACCGGTAGTCCGATTTAGAATCCGTCAGCTCTGACAAGTCACGTCTACCTCCCAGGTCGTGTTGGAATGATCGGAATGCCGATCGGATCAGTATTTCACATTCTGGACCCCCGGACCCCGACGGCTTTGATTATAAACCAAGTGCATTTGCAAATTGCACTTTTGAGCGTCGGGCTCAAACCGGTAGTCCGATTTAGAATCCGTCAGCTCTGACAAGTCACGTCTACCTCCCAGGTTGTGTTGGAATGATCGGAATGCCGATCGGATCAGTATTTCACATTCTGGACCCCCGGACCCCGACGGCTTTGATTATAAACCAAGTGCATTTGCAAATTGCACTTTTGAGCGATTTGCTCAAACCTAAATCTAAAATCCTAAAACCTAAACCTATTCCCAAATCCCTAAACCTTAAACCCTAAACCCGTAAAAATTGTAAACCCTATAGAAAAAAAAACGTAAGCCCTAAAACCCCTAAAAACACTAAACTGCAGACCCCGAACCCCCTAAATCATAAAACCATAAAACCCTTAAAAATTATAAATCTTAAACCCTCCCCTAACCCCTAACCCCACTACGATCCCTTAAACTCCTAAACTGCTAAACCACCGATTGCTAAACCCCAAACCCTCAAACTAAAAATCCCAAACCCTAAACCTTAAAACCCTAAATCTTGAGTTACCCCTAAAACTAGAAACTCTAAAATCCTTAAAAACCACAAACATAAAAGACTAAATCTGAAAAACCCTAAATCCTAAACCTTAAACCCTAAAACTCCTAAACCTAAAAATCAAAAATCTTAATACTATAAACTCTAAACCATAAACCATAAATTTAAAATCATAAACCCTAAAATCACTAATAACATCAAACCCTAAATAAAAGAAACCCAAAAATGTAAACCTATATGTAAAACCCTAAAAGCCCCAAGAACCTTAAACCTTAAAAACATTAAACCCTAAACTCAAAACATTAAACCATAAATCTTGAAAACCTTAAACCCTAAACCCTAAACCTTAAAAATATGAAACCATAATATCTATAAACCATAAAAACTCGAAAAACCCTAAACCCTAAAAATCCTAAATTGTAATAACTATAAACCCTAAAAACATGAAAAACCCTAAACCCTAAAACCTAAAATCCTTAGAAACTAGACCCACTAAACCAAAAACCCCTAAAGCCTAAACTCTCAAAACCGTAATCCACCCCCCTAACCGCTAAACCAAAAACCCCAAATGCTAAATCCAAAACCCTAAACTCATATGCCAAATATAAAATGCAAACAAACCTAAACACCAAACAACTAACCCTAAACCCAAAAACCTAAACCCTAAATAACCCTAAACCTTAAACCCTAACCCTATATGTTAAACCCTAAACATAAAAAAATAAACTCATAACCCCCTAAACTGTAAAACCCTAAAATAATTAAAAACCATAAAATTTAAAACACTAAAATCCTAAACCCACATTGAACCCCTTACCCCACCCCTAATACATAAACTACTAAACCTCAAAACTGTCAAACCTTAAACTTTAAATCTTAAAACCGTAAGCCCTTAAACCTTAAACACTAAACAGCCCCTCAACCCTAAGCCTAGCAACCGTAAACCGAAAAACCCACACTTAAAATCGAAGTCCAAAAACCTGTAGCCCTGAAACCCTTCCTAAACCCTAACACCTAACCCTTAAATCCTAACCCTAAAGCCCCAAACCCTAAACTATAAAGCTTAAAATCCTAAACCCTAAACCCTAAAAGCCCTAAACACCTTAAACCCTAAAAATCCTAAACCTTAAAAGAGTAAAACCTAAATCTAGTACCTAAAACCTAAATCTAAAACCCTAAACCTTAAACACTAAACACTAAACCCTTAAAAACCTTACACTAATCATTAGGAAAGGAGAGGTGAGGCCAATCCAAATACAACACATGTTTGTGAATATATTATCATGCTAACACACAAAAATGACTATTTACATGCACTGGTATTTTACTACAAAAAATGGAAGGTCCATATGACTGTTAATAAAGGCAATATAAAGCACCCAAACACCTGAAAAGTGCACAAAATAATATTCTATCATATTAACAATAACATGGACTATGAAATGCCCTAAACAAAAAATTAGCATGGCCTAAACAAAATTTTCACATTAAATTCCCTGCAGGGGGTTGGGGTGGGGGGGCCGCGGCGGGTTGGAGAGAGAGAGAGAGAGAGAGAGAGAGAGAGAGAGAGAGAGGGGTACCTGTGGGGGGGCGGGTTGGAGAGAGAGAGAGAGAGAGAGAGAGAGAGAGAGGTACCTGTGGGGGGGGGGCCGCGGCGGGTTGGAGAGAGAGAGAGAGAGAGAGAGAGAGAGAGAGGGGTACCTGTGGGGGGGCGGGTTGGAGAGAGAGAGAGAGAGAGAGAGAGATACCTGTGGGGGGGGGGGGCCGCGGCGGGTTGGAGAGAGAGAGAGAGAGAGAGAGAGAGAGAGAGAGGTACCTTGGGGGGGGCAGCGGCGGGTTGGAGAGAGAGAGAGAGAGAGAGAGAGAGAGAGAGGGCAGCGGCGGGTTGGAGAGAGAGAGAGAGAGAGAGAGAGAGAGAGAGGGGTACCTGTGGGGGGGCCGCGGCGGGTTGGAGAGAGAGAGAGAGAGAGAGAGAGAGAGAGAGAGAGAGAGGTACCTGTGTGTGAGAGAGAGGAAGCCGGCGACGACGGCGACGGCGAGCGGCGACGACGGCGACGGCGAGCGGCGACGGCGAGGCGAGCGGCGCGGCGACGACGGCGAGGCGAGCGGCGCGGAGGGGGGCTCCGGCGGAGGGGGCCTCGGGCGGGAGGCCGCACGGGGAGGGGGGCTCGGGCGGAGGAGGGGGGCTCGGGCGGGAGGCCGCAGGGGGAGGGGGGGCTCCGGCGGAGGGGGGCTCGGGCGGGAGGCCGCAGGGGAAGGGGGGACTCCGGCGGAGGAGGGGGGCTAGGGCGGAGAGGGGGCCGCAGGGGGAGGGGGCCGCAGGGGAAGGGGGCTCGGGCGGGGGCTCGGGCGGGAGGGTGGAGGGGGGGCTAGGGCGGAGAGGGGGCCGCAGGGGGAGGGGGCCGCAGGGGAAGGGGGCTCGGGCGGGAGGGTGGAGGGCGGGAGGGAGGGCTCGGGCGGGGAGGGGCTCGGGCGGGCGGGGGTCGCAGGGGGGGAGTATAACGGGATCAGCGACCGATTGGCGACCGAATTTAGTTCGGTCGCCAATAGGTCTCAGATGTGCGACCGATTATTTCGGTCGCCGAATTGGTCTCTATTTGGGACCGACTAGCGACCGATTAAAGCGGTCGCTAATGCGGTCGCTATAGCCACTTTTTCTTGTAGTGGTGGTTTAGTCCCTTCGGGGCACGGTTTCTTCGGTGGAGGTAGGGTGACGGTTCCTCACTTCTTCCTCTCCGTTTTCCCTGCCATTGCACGTCGTTCGGCAAGGAAACAGTCGAGTTTGAGCTTGTTTTGCCTAAACGTTGATTTTCGTGGTTTGTAGGGTTTGCCGGAAAACGGCTGCCGTTTGCGGTGTAGTTAGTTTTAAACTGACCGCAGGGATGTTAGGATCTCATCCACGTTAATTTCGTGTTGATTTGTGTTCATTCGAGGCCGGTAGAAGTCCGGGAACCTCGATGACCCATTTTGGGTCGATTTGATGAAATCGCCAGGATCTTGTGTTTTTGAGCTTGCATGTGGGGTTTTTAGCACCCTAGTGTTGTTTTTCAGCGTTTGGGTTTGTTTCCCCTGCGCTTCGGCGTGTATGGGGCGTGGAACGGGCCGATTTGGCCATTCCTATGTTTTCCCACCGTGACCGATGTAGCAGTCGTTTCAAAGGCCGTTACTTGGCTCTGACGGCCCTACGATAGACCGCCACCACTTTTGGCGTTCTTGAGTTTTTTGGCTTCTGGGTATGTGACGGCCCTGGAGTGGCGCGTCACACCCATGTAACACGCCTGAGCCTGTGCGTTACATTCGCTTTGTGGTCTTGTTTTGGGTTGAGTCGGTTAGTCTAACGCGCTTGACCCAGCGCGTTAGATGGATGTAACGTGCCCTGCCCTGGCCGTTACATTCCGTTTGACCGACGTTGACCATTGGAGGCGGTGCCTCTGACGGTGGTGCCCCTATGCGTTGGGTGAGTGTAACGCGCCTGCCCCTGGCCGTTACACATTGTTTTGGCCGAGTTGGGTGGCTGTGGGCCGTGCTATTTGTAACGGCCCTGCCCCTGTGCTTTAGGCCTGTGTGACGCGTCCTCTTTGGACCGTTACATGTTGTTTTGGCTGACTTGGGTTGCTGCGCCGTTGGGTGTAACGGTCGGACCCCTGTGCGTCGGGCTTTTGTAACGCGCCTAGAGCTGGCCGTTACATGCCTCTCAGCCTCCATTTTCTGTTTCGAGTTTGTGTGTAACGCGCTTTGTCCTGCGCGTTAGGTGGTTGTAACACGCCTGCCATAGCGCGTTACATTTGCTGTGTTTGTGTCTTGATCGATGTTGGCTCTGACGGCCCCGGTACGGCGCGTCAGGTCTGTGTGACGCGACTGGTGCTGCGCGTTACATGTCTTTACATTTTTCGAGGTTGGTTAGGGCAGTGTGTGTGACGGCCGTTCTCCCGACCGTCGCTTGGAGTGTAACGGCCTAGGTCTAGACCGTCACATGCTTGTAGCGGTCTAGGTGTGGTGCGTTACATGCCTTGTGCTCCGATTTCCGTTCCTTCGGTTTCTGCTTGTCTTGGCTTGGCCTTGTGGTCTGCCCGCTGTCCCGTGGATGTCTCCCGATGTCCTATGAGGGCTAGGACTACGTTGTAAGGTAGCCAGGAGTCTTCTTACTTGAGGTAGGATTTTCTATCCTACCATTGCTTGTGTTTTGGTCTGGTTCCGGTCAACCCGGGGTGACCCAGTGGTTGATAGGTGACCTTGTGTGTGGGTGTCTTGGCGGTTCTGTCCAGTCTGAGACACTGGTTCTGGATGCCTCGAGGTGTCGCTTTACCTCGATTTGTGTGTCCACTTGTGTCTGAGGGTTTTTGGTGTTCCCTCAGGTCTTCGTGTGTTATTTTCTGCGGAGCGTGGTTTTTTTGGCTTAGGATTAGACCGATTGGCAGCTTGTTCCGCTGTCTGTGACGATCGTGCCTTTGAGTCATTCGACTCGGGATCGTTACGTGGTAGGTCTAGTTGCCTGGTCCTGAGTCTGTTGGCAGTGGTGGTACTGCCAGTGGTGCTTGGTGGTATGTGCGACAGGGCTTTCCTTAGACTGTCTGTACTCTAGCACTTGTGTTTTGGAGTCTGTGCCTTGTGAACCTCCACTAGTCATAGCCTGTGACGTAGGCTTTTCTTAGTACGTCACCCACCGGGAGTGGTGGACGGGCAGTTCCCGTTACACAGTTTTTAAGCTAGTTCCGTGGGACCCGGCCAGCGGTAGCGTCCTACCGAGGGGAATACTAGCTAGAGGCCTGGCCTAGGTACAGGTCAGTGTGTGCACACGTGGTCAGGGACTGGGGACTTGCATCGACGGGCATAGCCCTGACTAGTTACTTGCAGTTATGGTGCTGCAGTCTTGCGTCCGTGAGGTGCCGTTTTTCCTTGGAACGTCGTTGTTCCTTGGACCTGGTTCTTGGTGTGTCTAGTCTCCCCCGTGCTACACACGGTCGGGTAGACATGACACTTGTGGCGCAGTGTAAGACGTCAGTGGACGCATCTGGCTGTTCTTCTAGTGTGAGGGTACTCCTATCACTTGACCAGCGACTCTTGCATTTCTCGGAGCCGGTGTTCTCCTTTTCGTGTCCGCTAGTCTTGGCCTTGTCCAAGATTTGCTACCCTGGCTGTGTGGTCTGTTCTTGGCTGTGTTCAAGATGAGCCTGGGGTTGCGTGCACGATGTTCCAATCGTGTAGGCCGTCGTGATTGTTTTAGCATTCTTTGCAGGTCTCCGTCTTAGACCTGGTGTCGGGTTGGCAGATCAGTAACTTCTGACTTTGTTGGATCAGAGTCGCCCCTCTGTTGTTGTTTGGAGTAGTTTGGGGTGCCGAGGTTAGTTCGGCCGCCACTTGTCTGGCGCGGGTTCTTCCCCTTTCTTGCTTGTTCCTTACTCCTACCTCCCGTCTGTTTACTACTGCCTGTAGCGTGGTTTTACAGCTTTTTAGTGTAGCCTTTCCTACTTTGCTGCACTTGATGTTTCTGTTGTTGCTTCCGTTGCACTATGCATTTTCTAGTGGGGATCCGCGTGACCCCTACTGAGTTTCTGTTTAGAGACTCACCCCTACTTTTCAGGTGGGTTTCGCCTTCTTCCTCTACTGTTCCTGGTGGAGCGCGTTTGCTGTAGCTGCCAGCTGTACCTGCGTCGGGCTTCCCCCGACTTCAGTGTACGTTTCTTTTCTGTCAGACTGTACTTGTTGTCTTTCTTTTGGACTAGACTCTGGTATTTAATTGTAAAATTTGATTTATTAATGAAAATGTAATTTTTGTTCTGCTGCTTTAGCAAACCGTTCTAACGAAATTTAATCGCTTGCTGTTATATCTGTCAGTTCAATGTAGTACACGACAGTCCTTTTTCCCTTCGGCGCTTTCCTGCGCTTGGGAGGCCTCGTGGGTCCCATGCGGTACCACGTGTATCCGGTTGTCCTACCGGGTATATCTGGTATCCGGAATCTGGGTCGCTACAGGAGCCTCACCGGGTTTGGTGAGGGGTGGACGTAGGACTGGGGATTCAGTCCGAACCACCTTAAAATCTCGTGTGTTGTGGTTTGATTGTGCGATTGCTTTGTGCTAGATGCATGCTTTGGTTCAATCTCTATATTACTTGTTCATCTTGCTAAGCCAATCGTAGTGTACTTTGTTAAGCTAGTTGTATTCCGTTGCAATTCGTTTTATCTAGCTTTAAAGAGGGGTGTTCTGCGAAAAGAGAGACATATATATTCACCCCTCCCCTCTAGATCAGTCATCCACTACTCAACATCCCTATCAAGTCTGTCATGAGCCGACCCATGTTTACTAAATTTCCATTCATAACATGATAAAATAGAAATTTTTGAACCTCTGTGACTTCATTTCTACTCCCACTTTTTGGATAGATAAGTGAGGTGAACATGTGGTGCAATATCCTCTGTAGTGGTGGAAAATAATTTGCATTTAAGGTAATCAAATCACTAACTCCACGCACATAGTCGCAGTTTGTCATAGCAATAAATGTGTCCTCAACTGCGCCATGACCAAAAATCTTGTCAGCACCCCTGGCCGAGACTCCTAAGGCTCGCTGAAAGAGATCAGGTGTAATATGTATCTCAACTTCTTGAACGATTGTGTATAGCTCATCATTTCTCTCAATCAAGTTGCCATAAAACTGCTGTAATTGGTTAGGATAATACCTAGTGTATCTAGTGACAAAATCACTCCAACCGTCTTGAATTTCAAAAAGTGCACATAAATTGGGCAAAATATCATTCACCTCATCGAAGTCGACCAGTCGAGGGTCGATAATGGGCCGTGGAGGCAAACAAGGTGCATGACGAGGTGCAGGTGCCCGTTGTGGTGGATGAGCCAGGGCCTCTCGTCTCTGACCACTGGGCTCCCCTTGGGCAGAACACCGAGAACTCTGTCTAGGCGGCATCCTGAACTAGAAGACCCAGTGTAGAAACCCTCGAAGATCAATCTCAACCTTGGGGATGAAGATGGACCAAATGACACTCGTAGGGCTTGGAATGATCTTCTCCACAATTTGGAACCCCGGGTAGGGCTTCACGAACACACGAATGGCCGCGGAGAGATCGTCTCGAAATTGTGACGAACCGACCGAATCTAGTGCGGGTGAAGGAGGAAGGAGGTTTTTGGGCTTGAGAAATGGGGTTTTGGTGTTTTAGGGTTAGGAAATAGGGTAGGAGAGAGATTAGGGGAGTTGGAATGAAAAAATTGAGTGATAAGACCCCTTTAAATGGGGTTCAGATGTTGATTCGGCCGGCCTGGTTCGCCGGGTTCGGTGGATCGGACCGGGGCTGGCGGTCGACCGAAGGGCCCTAAAAATTCAATTTTTTTATTTTTTATTTCTTTTATTTCTTCCTTTTTTTTTTGATATGAGCACCATCAACCGACCTTCTAAAAGGAGCCAACATCATGAAGTAGGGAGAGAGAGAAGAGATGGGATTTTGAGGAAAGTTCTCTAACTCCCCCTCAAAAAGTGCCTTAGATCTAGAAGTCATACGGGTCCACATTTATTTAATCAAGGAATATTCATCTTTAGAAAAAATTTAAAGGAGGGATGTATGTATAAATACACTCAAGCATGTAGGGATGTAAATACACACAAGGTATTAAAAAATAGTACAGACAATATGTATGTTAATCTACCCTTTATACATATGAGTTTCTATATAAGTGCAACCCATACCCTCAATGCAGACCTATGTATGTATGCTCTCACCCTTGCACATACCAAGTTCTCTTCTTATCTTGCTGAATTGATCCTAGTTTAGGGGTTTTGTGAAAATGTCAACTAGCTGATTGTGTGTGTCAATGAAATTCAATTCAAAGACCCCTTTTCCTACATGATCTCTCAGAAAATGATGTCGAATGTCAATGTGTTTTATCCTAGAATGTTGAACAGGATTTTTTGACAAATTGATTGCACAGGTATTGTCATACAAGATTGGAACACATTTCATTTCAACATCCAAATAAAGCATGTAATACCCTGATTTTAAAAATTTGAAATAAAATTTGAAATGAATGAATTTTGGAATTTAATATTTACTTCCTTAGTAAATAGAACTAGTGAAATTTTCGACTATCTTATAAAAATCTAGAAAAATGGTAAATTGGGAAAGGATGATTTATTTAACAACTTTGTCTTCTATGGTCGACCCAACAAAAATCTATAACTAGGTCTAATCATTGGTTTGAGCCCAAAGTGCACACTTACCTAACCTTAACTTAAACCGCAGAATTAGGGCTTAACGCTCCATCAAAAGAGCCCAAACCAGTGGCAAATGAAAGGCCACGATCTAAGGATCATTTCCCCTCTGCCAATTCATCGAAACCCTAACCCTAAAACTTGAGGTCAACGATTGCGGCGCCGTTTTCAATCACTCCACTTGCTCCGGCAAATTCTCCCAGCACGGAAGGATCCAGAAGGTGTATGAGCTATAAAAATAAAGCTCTGCAACCCTAGAATCCTTTGGGAGCTGTGGCGGCCGCAGTGGAGATCGATCAAGGGAGATCTCTGGCGATTAGTGGAGACGTGTCGGCGTCCCTCTTCTTCCTTCTTCACTCGATTGAGGTAGGTAATAACGAGCCCAATATAAAGTGCTATATATGGATGGAATCAGCGTCTAGTCCTCTTTCTTTTGAGTCATAAAGCCATAGATTTCATTAGGTATCCTGCGCAAATTTAATGGTTTGCTAGAGGCATGTACGAATTAGGGCAGAACTTGTTCCCCTTTGATTTCAGTAGCGATTTCCAGCTACAAATCTAAAATTGATTCATGCATCTTGTAGAGTTTTTCATGCTCTTTCTATTGGTAGTAAAATCCCCAAATTCCGTGATGTATACCCATTGAATTTCGTGTTTTATATTGACCCAAAAAACCTCGCCGAGGACGGACAAGGGTTGGTTCAATCGGATTTTTACCAGACTTGGACGGTCTTACGATAGACCACACATCCTGGATGGGCGGTTCCTGAAGGACCACACATCCTGGATGGGCGGTTCCTAGATAACCACATAACCAGGATGGGCGGTTCCCAGGTAACCACATAACCAGGATGGGCGGTTCCCAGATAACCACACAACCCTGACAGGATGTGCGGCTCCCAGAGGACCACATATCTGGATGTGCGGTTCCCAGAGGACCACATATCTAGATGTGCGGCTCTCAGAGAACCACACAACCTTGACAGGATGTGCGGCTCCCAGAGGACCACATATCTGGATGTGCGGCTCCCAGAGGACCACATATCTGGATGTGCGGCTCTTAGAGGACCACACAACCCTGGGATGGGTGGCCATCACTAGACCGTCCAACCCAATGGGAGGCCCTCACTGAACTGTTCAACCCTTCAGTCCAGTAGATGTAAGGTCCTATAACGACCGCACATCTATGCAGAATGACTTAGTGTGAGTTCTACTTGATTCATATTAGCATCTTAAGGGATAATTAGTAAACTAGAAACCCATGTGATAAGTGGTAAATCATGCAAGTAAATTTCTGTAAAATACATGCTATTTCATTCCTACATGATCTTGTTCATTGTCATTAGCATCTTGATTAATCTTTTTGGCAATCAAATTAATGTAAATCATGATCCATGATAAATTGACATGGAAATTAGGACTAAAATGAATACTAGATTGCTGGACAGTCATTCTATCCCAGTAGAACGGTTTGACCATTCACCGACTTCTAGTAAGTCATTAGCCCATTAGTTGTGCTAGTCTTGAACTTACCCCCGGACACTCCATCCGGCGGACTTAGCATTATCTTGGGATCTCTGTATATCCCTGCTAAGAAGCTAGTGAACCACCAAAATTTTGATTTACGTGACTGAACAGCTGGTTTATAAGTCTTGGATCGAATTGGGCTAAGAGAGGCATGTGCGGCCAGTAGTGGAACGCATATCCTCGTAGGCGGCCTAATAACGACCGTATATATCGGGCTTATGCCATTAAGTGTTGGTCGATTAACCTTGATCAATCTTCGACCAAAACATTAAGCCCTGGACTTACCAATAGACAGTAGACTAGGCCCTGGTTTAGTTTTACCCTATCTTTGGCAGCACGGAGTCCAATAGGGTGATTTCTTAACTTTCTAGCCAAATCCGGGTGGTGCGGCTGGAATATTACCGTTCAAACCTTATGCGGATTCTCTTGGACCGCATATCTTTAATACAGCCCTGTATGGACCGTATATCTTGTTCATGGGTCTTAAGGTCTTCTTTACCTGCGCGGCCCAGAACTTACCATTCGTCCTTTAGAGCGGCACACTGTCAGCTGTTCATTCTTGACCTCGTGGGCTGAGTTTCAGTCCAGCTCCTGTAAGTGCGGTCCCGTGTTAGCCGCATATATCCTTTGAGCGGCCTCTGTATGACCGTACATCTCTCAGAGATGAGTTTTATCGTGTTTTGTGCTCTTGAATCCAAGGACGGATTAGTCCTTAAATCTTGAACTTCTGGACAGTAATTCCTCTGATTATTTGGCCATAAACTTGACTAAATGTCTAGACATGTCTAGACGGAACTTGGGATCTTGGATCCGATAAATCAATGCCAGCGCATCATAAGGGCCCAGTCTGGTCCTGGGGAGAGCGCCCGAAAAGTACTTGTGCCCATGGGAGTTTGTAATGACAAGGTGAGGCATTGCACCGAGTGCATGATTAGCGTGATGTCTACGACAGAAATCTCTGATCATATCTTGTTACTTGATCGTGCTTGATTGTTTAAATACTTGATGGTGGCCATTTCCTCATTACAATTTCCTGTTACACTTGTTACATGTTATTCTTTTTGAAATCTAGATCTCTTATATTTTCTTGACCTTGCAAGATCTTTATATTACGTTGTTTTTCTTCTGTATCATCATTTCTTTTCTTATGATTTCATATGAAAATGGAATAATTGGTTAATTACGTAAACTTGCCTATTATTATCTACTGAGCGTCAGCTCATAGTTGTTGTTTTCCCCCTTTCCAGGCAGTCCAGGTGACGATGCGCATACCGATGGGGAGGGACATGAGTGATATCTTTGAGTGTACTAGTTATTAGATGGAGTTGGCATAGATTATTTACCTCTAGTTATTCCTTAGAGTTGTGTTAGTACTTTATTACTTTTTGGAGTCAGTTTTTGTATTAGAATCAGTTTGGAAGTTATGTTTGATCGTGTTTAAGTGGTTGATGGTTATTGTAATAAAGTTTGGTATCTTCTTGACCAGTATATTTACTTCTTTCCATAGCACCTGTGTAATTGTTTAGTTTAGCATATTAATGTGATTTCTAGCTAGTTTCTGACTGTACGACCCGATATTCCGCGTCGGGGCGTGACAATTTAGGTGGTATCAGAGCTTAGGTTTCACATTCCTAGGTTTTCTAAGTTCTAGGGGTCTAAGTGATGATTTAGGACCTATTACCTTGTTATAAGTCTATGAACCCAACCTAGTGAGAATTGGGTAGAAACTTGGGTTAAGTTCATACCCTAATTGTGATATTATCTATTTTTAATGAACCTAAGTAATCTATTCCATGTGTAGGCCTTTACAATGGCAGCTGATCGCGCGGAATGGATGAACTTACAGTGCACGGTTCAAGGCCTTACTCAAGTTTTACAACAAGTGGCTCAAGCAGGAGCTGCAAACCATGGCACTGGTGATTTATATCGGAACTTCCGAGGGATGAATCCGCCGAGATTTGGTGGCTCGACTGACCCCGAGGAAGCCGAGCACTGGCTAGATGAAATGGGAAGGATGTTCGAAGGAATGCAGTGCAGCAATCAAGAATGTGTCCTTCTATCAACCTTTCAACTTGAACGTGATGCTAGAACATGGTGGGATTCAGTGAAGGCTACCCTTGGTGATTAGCAAGTCACATGGGAGGAGTTCGAAGAATTCTTTAATAACAAATACTTTTCTGATGGAGTGCAAGAGAAGAAGGTAGCAGAGTTCGTGGCTTTGAAGTAGGGGAATCTATCTGTGGCAGAATATGAAGCTCAATTTGCTCGGTTATCCCGATATGCTACTCACTTGATATCCACCGAGAAGATGAAGGCTAAGCCCTTTCTTAATGGACTAAAGCTGCTATATATCAACCAATTGGCACCAATGGAAATCCCGACCTATTCCGAGATGGTGAGAAAAGCTCAAGTCCTAGAAGATACTCTAGAAATGACGGAGAGAATCCGTGGAAAAAGTGCAAGGAAGGAACAACCTACGGGTTCTGGGAATATCAAACCCGAGTATGTCAAGAAGAGGCCTATTAGTGGGTCTGGTTCGTGGAGTGGTTCCGGATCGTGGAAGGGCAAGATGTTGAAACGTTTAGATAAGAAGCCTGGCCCTAATGTTCCATTCAAAGGAGTATGCAAGTATTGTGATCGTCTAGGTCACAAGATGGAAGAGTGCTGGCGCAAGCTGGGCGCCTGTTTGCGATGTGGAAGTAGGGAGCACCGTATCTCTGATTGTCCTCTTTTATCTGAGCAAGCTACGCCAGTGAAACCACAAGGCATCAAGAAACATCAAGACAAGCTCCAAGCCCTACAAGCAGATGAGGCAGGAACCACTGAGGGTGGTGGACTCGTCGAAGGTACTCTTATTATACTCGACAAGCCAGCATTTGTTCTTTTTGATACTAGTGCCACACATTCATTTATTTCTCGGAGTTTTGCTAAGCCTTTAGCTGTGAAGCCTATTTTGATGGATTCTCCGTTAGAGATTTCAACCCCTATTGGTACTAGATCAGCAATTCAGTATTGCTATCCTTCTAGTAAGGTTATGATTCATGAACAGAATTTTTCAGCCGATTTGGTTTGCATGGACATGAAGGATTATGATGTAATCCTAGGGGCAGATTGGTTGGCTAAATATGAGGCAAATGTTCACTGCTGTTCTAGCTCTGTGTCTTTTACTAGGCACCCGAGACTTTCTCTTGTGGGAGTTAAACACCATAACTCCGTATCACTTATCTCGACTCTTCGAGCTGATAAGCTGATGAAGCATGAATGTAAAGCTTTTCTAGCCTTTGTCTATGCGACTCCTGAGCAGCAGAACCAGATTAAGGACATTTCTGTTGTCTAAGATTTTCCTGATGTCTTTCTAGAGGAATTACTAGGACTTCCGCCTGAGTGGGAAGTTATCTTTTCTATTGATCTCATTCCTGGCACATCTCCTATTTCCAAAGCTCCTTATCGTATGTCTCCTGCGGAACTGAGGGAATTAAAGCAGCAGTTGATGGACTTGCTCGAGAAGGGTTTCATTCGTCCAAGTACTTCCCCTTGGGGAGCCCCTGTATTATTCGTCCGGAAGAAAGATGGTTCGATGAGATTGTGCATCGATTATCGGCAATTGAACCAGCTGACTGTCAAGAACAAATATCCATTGCCGAGGATTGACGAATTATTTGATCAGATAGCGGGAGTTCAGTATTTTTCTAAGATCGATCTTCGATTTGGATATCACTAGTTGCGGATTAAGGAAGAGGATATCTATAGAACAGTTTTCCATAGCAGGTATGGTCATTTCGAATTTGTCGTTATGCCTTTTGGTCTAATGAATGCACCAGCAGCTTTCATGCAGTTGATGAACAATATATTTCGGCCCTACCTTGATCAATGGGTCGTGGTATTCATTGATGATATCCTGATTTATTCCAAGAATGAAGAGGAGCATGCTGAACATCTGAGGATGGCATTGCAACTATTGAGAGATCATCAGCTATATGCTAAGTTCAGTAAGTGTGAATTCTGGCTGCAAGAGGTGTCCTTTCTCCGACATATCATCACAAAGGAAGGAATTTCTGTTGATCCTTCAAAGGTAGAGGCAGTGAAGAATTGGGATCAGCCTACCAGTGTGACTGAAGTTAGAAGTTTCCTAGGCCTAGCAGGCTACTACCGAAGATTTATCCATGATTTCTCTAAGATTGAGGTACCTATGACAAGATTAACCCGCAAGGAGAACAAATTTGATTGGTCAGAAGATTGCCAGCGAAGCTTTCAGACTTTGAAGGAATGTTTAACTACTACACCTATATTGGCTTTACCTTTTGGTGAAGTAGGTTTTGTCGTATACACTGATGCTTCCGGTATTGGTTTAGGCTTTGTACTCATGCAGCATGGGAAAGTGATTGCCTATTCTTCTAGGCAGTTGAGGAAGCATGAAGAGAATTATCCTGTTGATGATTTGGAACTAGCAGCGGTGGTATTCGCCTTGAAGATATGGAGGCATTACTTGTATGGAGAAACATTCACAGTGTTTTCAGATCATAAGAGTCTGAAATATTTATTTTCTCAGAAGGAACTCATTATGAGGCAAAGAAGATGGTTGGAGTACTTGAAGGACTTCGACTTCTCGATTGAGTATCATCCTGGAAAAGGTAATGTTGTGGCAGATGCATTAAGCCGGAAGCCCGTAGCTAAATTGTCAAGTCTCATGTTACAAGAGTGGAGGCTACTGGAACAATTAGCTAGCCTGGACCTCAATGTTGACAATGATCGGGTTAGGATTGCACAGATTTGACTTAAGCCCGAATTGTTAATGGAAATCAAGTCTTTGCAAGATAATGATCCCGAGCTGGTAGAGATCAAGGGAAGCTTGAGTAGCAGACCTAACTTCATGATGGCTGACGATGAAAGATTGTTATTCCAGGGAAGAACTTGTGTACCTGATGAAGTTGAAATAAAGAACAAGATTCTTGAGGAAGCACATAGATCCAGATACACCATTCATCCGGGAGGCACTAAAATGTTCAGAGATTTGAAAAGATCCGTTTGGTGGACGAATATGAAAAGGGAAGTTGCAGACTTCGTGAGTAGATGCTTGGTTTGTCAGCAAGTTAAGGCTGAACATTTCAGACCGGTAGGAAAATTGAAACCACTCGACATACCCCAATGGAAGTGGGAAGGAATTGGCATGGACTTCATTATGGGTCTACCTAGGACTCGTGGTGGATTTGATGCAATATGGGTGATTGTTGATCGATTGACAAAGTCAGCTCATTTCTCACCCATTAAGTCTAAATGGACAGTTGATGTATTGGCTGCTTTGTATTTGAAGGAAGTGGTAAGGCTCCATGGCATACCAGTCAGCATTGTGTCTGATAGAGACCCCAGATTTACTTCGCATTTTTGGAAGGGACTGTAAGAGTCTCTGGGTACTTGTCTGAATTTCAGTACTGCTTTTCATCCACAGAGAGATGGACAGACTGAAAGAACCAACCAGATAGTGGAAGATATGCTTAGAGCATGCATGATTAATTTCGGAGGCAGTTGGAGTGATCACTTGGCATTAATTGAATTCGCCTACAACAACAGCTATCAATCCAGCATACAGATGACTCCTTTTGAAGCATTGTATGGAAGAAGCTGTCGTTCCCCGTTATGTTGGGATGAGGTAGGTGAGAAATAATGGCTTGGACCGGATCTTATTTCAGAATCATCACAGAACATCCGTATTATCCGAGACCGGTTACAAGTAGCCCAATCAAGACAGAAGAGTTATGCCGACAACAGAAGGAGAGCATTGGAGTTTCAGATTGGCGAGCATGTATTTTTTAAGGTCTCTCCTACGAGAGGGATTCGAATATTTGGCATTCAGGGCAAGTTAAGTCCGAGATATATTGGTCCATTCGAGATCCTAGATAGAGTGGGAGAGGTTGCTTACAGACTGGCATTACCGCCTCAGTTGTCTGGCGTACATAATGTTGGTGAGGACACACGGCGCTATCCTCGACGGAGCACCCGGCACACCGCTACTTCCTTGTGGCTCGGCGATGGCGGCATCTTCTAGCTATCTTCTCTGCTTGCTCAGGCCATGTGGGCCTTGTCTTTTGGTCCCTGCGTGGACACTTTATCTTATTTAGACACTTATTGGGCCATGTGATGGCTTATTGGGTTGCATTTAGGGATAATGGGTCTTGTAGTTGGTTCATGGGCATAATGGGGCTTGAAGCCCACTTATTGAGGGCCCATTAGGGTTAGGGTGCGGCCCCCTCTTCATGTAGAGAAGGTGGAGGCAGCCGCCCACCCTTCCTAGCCCTACTAGGGAAGGTGGGGGGCGCTCCCCTCTCCCTTTCCCCCCTTTCCCCATCTCCTCCTTTCCACAACTCCACCCCTTCCTTCTCCCACTTAGATTCTTTCTTATTTTGCTAGACTTGCTGGAATATGGGCCGCCCTTCTCTCCTTGGAGCTAGGCGCACCCCTCCTTCTAGTAGAATTAGGGTTTTCTCCCCTCCCCTATAAGTAGTCTCCATCTTGTACTTGTTTCAGTTTACACATGAATTAAAATATTGAGCCATTGTGCAAAAGCCTTGTGCGCCCCCTCTCTCTTTCTCTCTTCTCCTGCGACGGGAGATCGGCGAGGTGCGACGCCTCAGCCCCCGGTGGACTCCGGGGTTCCTTCTTATCTTCTTCTTCTTCCTCGACGGTTCGTATTCGTGAATCAGATTTCTGCCCCGACTTGTAGCAGAGCTCGCGCCCCTCTCCTGGACGAGTTTCGCCCCAAGCTAAATTCTGGAGATACGTCGGCGGATCAGCTTCGCGTCGGCGCTGGTTTCGCGTCAATCGGAGGTCGGCACCGCCCGTACCGATTTTCTCCGTCGACCTGCGCCAGCACCCCCTTCTCTGCTCGCCCAGCAGGGAGGCCCTTCTTGCGAATTTTCCCCAGGCCTCCACACTGCTCCTGTTACCCTGGTTTCTTCAGGGTTCGTAGATCTCCAGGTCTCCTGTCCAACGCCGCCGACGACGTCGCGTTTCGACGTCGTCACCGTCCGTGGCAGTCGTTCTCGTGGGGTTGCGCCGGCGTGCCTGCACAGTCCGGCCAGCGAATCAACACCAACTTCCAGCGGCTCCTGCGACTCGTACCGGCATCGTCTGCCCGCGCCGTTTGGCCGAGGGCTTCCTCTACCAGTCAGCTCTCATCTCCAACCGGCCCGGACCTGTTCGGGCACCGGACGACCGAGTTCCAGATTTTACCGGCGGCGTGCGCGGTTCTGCGACCACAGAACCAGACCTGGTTTTCAGCAGCGCCCACGGCCACCCCCGGCGCACCCAGCGCGTCCCCTCTGGCCGGAGCGTTCCTCCAGCAGTCAGCGACGCGTCCTCTCTGACGGCGCCTCGATCGGACGTCGCATCAGCCCGTGGGACCCGTCTCCGTCCAGGCGCGCGCGACACCGATTCTGCAGCATCGTGCCCGTCACCGAGTGCGGCCCGTCAGCCCGTGCCCGGCAGCCCCGAATGCGTCGCTTGTAGCCTTTTACCTCCCTGCGAGGAGTGGGCCACTATTGGGTTGTATTTTATTGGTCTTCAGTGTATCGGGGTTGTTGGCCCACGGCCGGGGTTCCTTCCCCACGCCTAGGCGTGGAGGTACGCGTTCCGACTCCTCTCTTGTGCTTGCTCTTTTAGTATGCTTTTGATTATGCCGCGTGAGAGAGAGTAGGCGCCTAGCTACTTTGTTGCCATCACCGCGGATCGTGAGTGAGAGCACCCATCCCTTAGCACCATTAGAGCATCGAGCTAGAACGCGACTCCCCTTGTCTTTGGAAATCGACTTTACGCCTAGACACGTGCGCTTCCCTCCTTGGGACGGCCGAGGTCGGAGTTTCTGTTGAGAGACGTCCTTCACTCTGTGGGGTATCACGGTGGTCAGCCACTTGGCGACCCTTGAGCGTGCTACTGCTTGCCTCAGTTAGAGTCCTTGTGAGTCTTAGTCCGTGTCGGTCCCCGTCCCCCATCAAATTTTGGTATCAGAGCTTAGGGAACCAGTTTGTTCTAACAAATTGGGGTCTTAGGTCTTTTGAGTCTTTAGGTTGTCTAGGGTGCATTGAGTCTCTTAGTTCATCTAGGTAACCAACCATTGCATTGTCATTTTAGGCTTGTGTCTAGTTAGAGTTTTTATCCTTGTCTCGTTGAGTCTTGCATGTCCAGCTCCCCGCCAGCCCCATGGTGGTTCCTCGTGCCCACGTGTCAGATTGGTCATCCCTGTTGGCCCGATTCGACGCTCTTATGGCACGACCCGTGGGTGTCGGCCCTACCACTCAGTCGTCGGGAGACCCGATCCCTATACCGATGACCGAGTCGTTTCAGCGCCCTGTCATGTCCGTGGCCATCCTACCTAATGGGTTGCATACGGAGATCGACTTCATCAGTAAGGTTTCATATAATTGTGTCTCACAGGACATTGTTGAGTCTCTCTCTAAGACTGGGGAGATTGTTCTCCGTGATGGTTTAGCTTTTATCGAGTTTCAACGGTGGTTTGGCCCCGTTAAATATTTCGATGGCGCTTGGTGCAAGATCAGCACACTTGCTGGTCCATGCATCATTTTAGGGCGAACTTGGTTGGAGGAAAGAAGTGCGACCATCGACCTGGATAGGAGGACCTGCACCTTACACCCATCTCACCTTCCCGGTGAGTTTGTCTTCCATGACGGCGTTACGCCGACCACCTCCATGTCATCACCTGGGTTTGTTCCAGTGAGTTACGAGGCTGAACAGGAGTTGATTGAGGAGTACCTAACTGAGGTTGAGGAGTTAGGGAGTGATCCCCTCCACATCATAGAGGACTCCGTTTCCCCTCCCGAGAGAGAGGCTTCACCCTTAGACCCTCATATAGAGACATTCTTACCTTCCGAGGGTGAACTGGTCATTGGTGAGTCTTTAGCTAGCTGGCTAAGGGAGGGTCCACTTCTAGATGTCTCCATTCCTTGCTATACACCCATGGGACCAGCCCTCCCAATAATACCCCTTAACTCCTTTCACACCACTTTTCGGTCCTTCTGCTTTCTTGAAAATGTGAAGGACTTCCTTAGGAGTTTAGATTATCAATGGGAGTTGACTTATATGTTGACCTTAGGGTCTGACCAACCCTATAGTCATAGCTTTACACTCCCTGCTTTGGGGTCTATTACCTCGGTCTACACCATAGGACATATCACATCCGAGGTCCTTTTATTATTTCCCATACCCGTGGAGGTTGATTTTGTCCCCGCTTATGGTTTCACGGTCCCGAGGGAGGAACCTAGCCTCCCTTGCCTTCCTTATGAGCCCCTTGCCCCATACATGAGAGTGCCTGAAGGTGATTATCTGCACCTGGGCGAATGTCGCACATGGGCAAGTATAGTGAAGGGACCTGTCGGGAGGGGTCATCATTTCTTTGACCCTTTCGATCCCCTCCCTAGTGAGCCTCTCGACCCATATTCTTTTCCCCACCTTGTCGAGGAGGTCCACTATCATACACCACCTAGGCCTTCTAGTCAACACCTCACCTTACCGACATCCAGATGCCCGAGCTTAGGAGGCCAGGGGCACATGTCTCTTCCCCATGTTTCTTCATGTCCACCATCATATAGGGGTTTGTCTCATATAGGGAATGTCATGAGTGAGTTTGGGCAATTTAGTCCCCATGAGTCTACCACATTCCGTAGGACACCCATGCATGATAGATACAACTTTGGTTGTCCTGGTCCTCCCCGTGTTGTCCAGTCATGTAGGAGTCATAGGCATGCTAGGTCTGTGTTTGGATGTCCAGGACCACCTCCGCATTCACATAGGTATGAGTCAACACAGCTAGTTCGGAGTTTGCATCATCACCACCTCGAGGCTTGCAACGCACGTTACAAGGAGTTAGCTGACGCGCACAGACGAACACGTGAGTTCCGCGAGGGAGAGTACGTCATGATCCGGGTTAGACCGGAACGGTTTCCTTCGGGAGCCGTAAAGAAGCTCCAAGACCGCGGTGCAGGACCATTCCGAGTGTTGAGGCGTATTGGGTCGAACGCGTATGTGATCGAGCTACCAGACGACTATGGGATCAGTTCCACGTTCAATGTCTCTGATCTGGTGGCTTACCGGGATCCCGCGGTGATACCCAGTGAGTTATTTGGGCCTGACCCTCCTGTTGTGAGTGACACACCTACTGAGAGTCCACCTCCTCCAGCCCCATTACATACACGCGAGCATATAGATTGCATACTGGATGAGCAGGTGACTACTACCAGGAGCGGAGCCTACCAACGCTTCTTAGTGCGTTGGAGAGGGCGCCCCGAGTCGGACAACACCTGGATTACACGTGGAGAGCTGGAGCGGATCGATCCGGACCTGCTGGAGCGGTACCTCAGCGACCGTGACCCTTACTCGACGGGGTCGAGTTCTTCCCACCCGGGGAGAATTGGTGAGGACACACGGCGCTATCCTCGACGGAGCACCCGGCACACCGCTACTTCCTTGTGGCTCGGCGATGGCGGCATCTTCTAGCTATCTTCTCTGCTTGCTCAGGCCATGTGGGCCTTGTCTTTTGGTCCCTGCGTGGACACTTTATCTTATTTAGACACTTATTGGGCCATGTGATGGCTTATTGGGTTGCATTTAGGGATAATGGGTCTTGTAGTTGGTTCATGGGCATAATGGGGCTTGAAGCCCACTTATTGAGGGCCCATTAGGGTTAGGGTGCGGCCCCCTCTTCATGTAGAGAAGGTGGAGGCAGCCGCCCACCCTTCCTAGCCCTACTAGGGAAGGTGGGGGGCGCTCCCCTCTCCCTTTCCCCCCTTTCCCCATCTCCTCCTTTCCACAACTCCACCCCTTCCTTCTCCCACTTAGATTCTTTCTTATTTTGCTAGACTTGCTGGAATATGGGCCGCCCTTCTCTCCTTGGAGCTAGGCGCACCCCTCCTTCTAGTAGAATTAGGGTTTTCTCCCCTCCCCTATAAGTAGTCTCCATCTTGTACTTGTTTCAGTTTACACATGAATTAAAATATTGAGCCATTGTGCAAAAGCCTTGTGCGCCCCCTCTCTCTTTCTCTCTTCTCCTGCGACGGGAGATCGGCGAGGTGCGACGCCTCAGCCCCCGGTGGACTCCGGGGTTCCTTCTTATCTTCTTCTTCTTCCTCGACGGTTCATATTCGTGAATCAGATTTCTGCCCCGACTTGTAGCAGAGCTCGCGCCCCTCTCCTGGACGAGTTTCGCCCCAAGCTAAATTCTGGAGATACGTCGGCGGATCAGCTTCGCGTCGGCGCTGGTTTCGCGTCAATCGGAGGTCGGCACCGCCCGTACCGATTTTCTCCGTCGACCTGCGCCAGCACCCCCTTCTCTGCTCGCCCAGCAGGGAGGCCCTTCTTGCGAATTTTCCCCAGGCCTCCACACTGCGCCTGTTACCCTGGTTTCTTCAGGGTTCGTAGATCTCCAGGTCTCCTGTCCAACGCCGCCGACGACGTCGCGTTTCGACGTCGTCACCGTCCGTGGCAGTCGTTCTCGTGGGGTTGCGCCGGCGTGCCTGCACAGTCCGGCCAGCGAATCAACACCAACTTCCAGCGGCTCCTGCGACTCGTACCGGCATCGTCTGCCCGTGCCGTTTGGCCGAGGGCTTCCTCTACCAGTCAGCTCTCATCTCCAACCGGCCCGGACCTGTTCGGGCACCGGACGACCGAGTTCCAGATTTTACCGGCGGCGTGCGCGGTTCTGCGACCACAGAACCAGACCTGGTTTTCAGCAGCGCCCACGGCCACCCCCGGCGCACCCAGCGCGTCCCCTCTGGCCGGAGCGTTCCTCCAGCAGTCAGCGACGCGTCCTCTCTGACGGCGCCTCGATCGGACGTCGCATCAGCCCTTGGGACCCGTCTCCGTCCAGGCGCGCGCGACACCGATTCTGCAGCATCGTGCCCGTCACCGAGTGCGGCCCGTCAGCCCGTGCCCGGCAGCCCCGAATGCGTCGCTTGTAGCCTTTTACCTCCCTGCGAGGAGTGGGCCACTATTGGGTTGTATTTTATTGGTCTTCAGTGTATCGGGGTTGTTGGCCCACGGCCGGGGTTCCTTCCCCACGCCTAGGCGTGGAGGTACGCGTTCCGACTCCTCTCTTGTGCTTGCTCTTTTAGTATGCTTTTGATTATGCCGCGTGAGAGAGAGTAGGCGCCTAGCTACTTTGTTGCCATCACCGCGGATCGTGAGTGAGAGCACCCATCCCTTAGCACCATTAGAGCATCGAGCTAGAACGCGACTCCCCTTGTCTTTGGAAATCGACTTTACGCCTAGACACGTGCGCTTCCCTCCTTGGGACGGCCGAGGTCGGAGTTTCTGTTGAGAGACGTCCTTCACTCTGTGGGGTATCACGGTGGTCAGCCACTTGGCGACCCTTGAGCGTGCTACTGCTTGCCTCAGTTAGAGTCCTTGTGAGTCTTAGTCCGTGTCGGTCCCCGTCCCCCATCAAATGTTTTCCATGTGTCTATGTTACGGAAATATGTGTATGACCCCACTCACATCATTCAGCATGTGGATTTCGAATTGAACGAAGATTTGACCTATGAAGAAAGACCTATCAAGATTCTGGACCGGAAACAACAGCAACTCCGGAATCGTTCCATACCGATGGTCAAAATTCAGTAGTCGGCGTGGGAACGAAGAAGCTACTTGGGAGTCTGAAGATACTATGCGGAAGCGGTATCCCAACTTATTCTAGGTGAGCTATCTCATTCCCTATTTTCTGTATTTAGTGCAGTGAATTTGGAGGACCAAATTTTTTAAAGTAGGGGAGGGTGTAATACCCCGGTTTTAAAATTTTGAAATAAAATTTGAAATGAATGAATTTCGGAATTTAATATTTAATTCCTTAGTAAATAGAACTAGTGAAAATTTTGACTACCTTATAAAAATCTAAAAAAATGGTAAATTGGTAAAGAACGATTTATTTAACAACTTTGTCTTCTGTGGTCGACCCAACAAAAATCTGTAACTAGGTCTAATCATTAGTTTGAGCCCAAAGTGCACACTTACCTAATGTTAACTTAAACCGCAGAATTAGGGCTTAATACTCCATCAAATGAGCCCAAATCAGTGGCAAATGAAAGACCTCGATCTAAGGATCATTTTTCCTCTGCCAATTCATCGAAACCCTAACCCTAAAACTTGTCGTCGGTCGAGCTTTGGTGAGGTCAATGATTGCGGCGCCGTTTTCAATCACTCCACTTGCTCCGACGAATTCTCCTAGCACGGAAGGATCCAGAAGGTGTATGAGCTATAAAAACAAAGCTCTGCAACCCTAGAATCCTTTGGGAGCTGTGGCAGCCGCAGTGGATATTGATCAAGGGAGATATCTGGCGATTAGTTGAGACGTGTCGGCTTCCCTCTTCTTCCTTTCTTCTTCCTTCTTCACTCGATTGAGGTAGGTAATAATGAGCCCAATATAAAGTGTTATATATGGATGGTATCAGCGTCTAGTCCTCTTTCTTTTGAGTCATAAAGCCATAAATTTCATTAGGTATCCTGCGTAAATTTAATGGTTTGGTAGAGACATGTCAGAATTAGGGCAGAACTTGTTCCCCTTTGATTTCAGTAGCAATTTCAGGCTATAAATCTAAAATTGATTCATGCATCTTGTAGAGTTTTTCATGCTCTTTCTATTGGTAGTAAAATCCGCAAATTCCATGATGTATACCCATCGAATTTCATGTTTTATTGTGACACAAAAAACCTCGCCGAGGGCGGACAAGGGTTGGTTCAATCGGATTTTTACCAGACTTGGACGGTCTTACGATAGACCACACATCTTGTATGGGCGGTTCCTGAAGGACCACACATCCTGTATGGGCGGTTCCTGAAGGACCACACATCCTAGATGGGCGGTTCCCAGATAACCACATAACCAGGATGGGCGGTTCCCAGGTAACCACATAACCAGGATGGGCGGTTCCCAGATAACCACACAACCCTGACAGGATGTGCGGCTCCCAAAGGACCACATATCTGGATGTGCGATTCCCAGAGGACCACATATCTGGATGTGCGGCTCTCAGAGAACCACATAACCCTGACAGGATGTGCGGCTCCCAGAGGACCACATATCTGGATGTGCGGCTCTCAGAGGACCACACAACCCTGGGATGGGCGGCCATCACTGGACCGTCCAACCCAATGGGAGGCCCTCACTGAACCGTTCAACCCTTCAGTCCAGTAGATGTAAGGTCCTATAACGATCGCACATCTATGCAGAATGACTTAGTGTGAGTTCTACTTGATTCATATTAGCATCTTAAGGGATAATTAGTGAACTAGAAACCCATATGATAAGTGGTAAATCATACAAGTAAATTTCTGTAAAATACAAGCTATTTCATTCCTACATGATCTTGTTCATTGTCATTAGCATCTTGATTAATCTTTTTGGCAATCAAATTAATGTAAATCATGATCCTTGATAAATGGACATGGAAATTAGGACTAAAATGAATACTAGGTTGCTGGACAGTCATTCTATCCCAGTATAACGGTTTGACCATTCACCGACTTCTAGTAAGTCATTAGCCCATTAGTTGTGCTAGACTTGAACTTACCCCCGGACACTCCATCCGGCGGACTTAGCATTATCTTGGGATCTCTGTATATCCCTGCTAAGAAGCTAGTGAACCACCAGAACTTTGATTTACGTGACTGAACCGCTGGTTTATAAGTCTTGGATCGAATTGGGCTAAGAGAGGCATGTGCGGCCAGTAGTGGAACGCATATCCTCGTAGGCGGCCTAATAACGACCGTATATACCTGGCTTATGCCATTAAGTGTTGGTCGATTAACCTTGATCAATCTTCGACCAAAACATTAAGCCCTGGACTGACCAATAGACAATAGACTAGGCCCTGGTTTAGTTTTACCCTGTCTTTGGCAGCACGGAGTCCAATAGGTGATTTCTTAACTTTCTAGCCAAATCTGGGTGGTGCGGCTGGAATATTACCGTTCAAACCTTATGCGGATTCTCTTGGACCGCATATCTTTAATACGGCCCTGTATGGACCGTATATCTTGTTCATGGGCCTTAAGGTCTTCTTTACCTGCGCGGCCCAGAACTTACCATTCGTCCTTTAGAGCGGCACACTGTCAGCCGTTCATTCTTGACCTCGTGGGCTGAGTTTCAGTCCAGCTCCTGTAAGTGCGGCCCCGTGTTAGCCACATATATCCTTTGAGCGGCCTCTGTATGACCGTACATCTCTTAGAGATGAGTTTTATCGTGTTTTGTGCTGTTGAATCCAAGGACGGATTAGTCCTTAAATCTTGAACTTCTGGACAGTAATTCCTCTGATTATTTGGCCATAAACTTGACTAAATGTCTAGATGGAACTTGAGATCTTGGATCCGATAAATCAATGCCAACGCATCATAAGGGCCCGGTCTGGTCCTGGGGAGAGCACCCGAAAAGTACTTGTGCCCATGGGAGTTTGTAATGACAAGGTGAGGTATTGCACCGAGTGCATGACTAGCGTGATGTCTACGACAGAAATCGCTTGTTATATCTTGTTACTTGATCGTGCTTGACTGTTTAAATACTTGATGGTGGCCATTTCCTCTTTACAATTTCCTGTTACACTTGTTACATGTTATTCTTGTTGAAATCTAGATCTCTTATATTTTCTTGACCTTGCAAGATCTTTATATTACGTTGTTTTTCTTCTGTATCGTCATTTCTTTTCTAATCATTGCATATGAAAATAGAATAATTGGTTAATTACGTAAACTTGCTTGTTATTATCTACTGAGCGTCAGCTCATAGTTGTTGTTTTCCCCCTTTCCAGGCAGTCCAGGTGACGACGCGCATACAGATGGGGAGGGACAAGAGTGATATCTTTGAGTGTACCAGTTATTAGATGGAGTTGGCATAGATTATTTACCTCTAGTTATTCCTTAGAGTTGTGTTAGTACTTTATTACTTTTTGGAGTCAGTTATTGTATTAGAATCAGTTTGGAAGTTATGTTTGATCGTGTTTAAGTGGTTGATGGTTATTGTAATAAAGTTTGGTATCTTCTTGACCAGTATATTTACTTCTTTCCATAGCACCTGTGTAATTGTTTAGTTTAGCATATTAATGTGATTTCTAGCTAGTTTCTGACTGTACGACCCGATATTCCGCATCGGGGCGTGACAAAGCAATTGATTTTTGATCCAAAATACTTGGGCTCCACAACTTCCGGCGACAACATATTCAGCCTCGGCCGTTGAGAGAGTTACTGGATGTTGTTTCTTGGAGGCCCATGCGACTAGGCACCCACCAAGAAACTGACAGTACCCACTAGTACTTTTACGATCTACAATGCATCTGACATAATCCGCATCGGAGTATGCAATCAAATCAAATGAACTACCGATGGAAAATCATAAGTCAAAATCTATTGTGCCAATTAAGTATCTAAAAATGCGTTAAATAGCCATTAGATGAGACTCTTTAGGACATGACTGAAAACGAGCACATAGACATACACTGAATTGAATGTCAAGGTAGCATGGTGTGAGATACAGTAGTGATCCGATCATACCTCGAAACAGTATGGGATCTATTATTTTACCATTTTCATCTTTGTCTAACTTCGTGGTTATGACCATCGGAGTTGACAGGGGTTTTGCTTCAGCCATCTCATATTTATTTATCAGCTCCAATGTGTACTTAGCTTGATTTATGAAAATGCCTTCAGATGTTTACTTCACCTGCAATCCAAGAAAGAATGTAAGTTCATCCATTACACTCATCTCAAATTCTCCTTGCATAATTTCTGCAAATTGATCACATAAGACATTGTTAGTAGCTCCAAAAATAATGTCATCAACATACACTTGAACTACTAATATGTCTTTATCTGATTTTCTCGTGAATAGTGTTTGATCAACCTTACCTCTTTTGAACCCATTTTTAGTCAAGAATGAAGTGAGCCTTTCATACCATGCCCTTGGAGCTTGCTTCAATCCGTACAAGGCCTTCTGCAACTTGTACACATACTTTGGATGTTTTGAGTCTTCAAAATCTGGAGGTTGTTCTACAAAAATATCCTCTTTAAAGTACCCATTTAGAAAGGTAGATTTAACATCCATGTGAAATAATTTGAAGTCGAGAGAGCAAGCAAAGGACATTAGAATCCGGACTGCTTCTAATTGAGCAACCGGTGCAAATGACTCATCAAAATCAATACCCATTTCCTAGCTATACCCTTTGGCTACGAGCCAAGCCTTGTTCCTAACAACCAATCCCGTGTCACTCAACTTGTTTCTGAAAACCCAACGGGTTCCTATTACGGGTTGATTCTTAGGACGCGGCACAAGAGTCCATACCTTGTTTCTTTCGAACTAGTGTAACTCTTCATGCATGGACTGGATCCAGGATTCATTTTGAAGAGCTTCATGAATATCCTTAGGCTCTTCTAGAGAAATAAAGGCCACCAAATCCTCTTCTTCTACTTGCCTTAATGAAGATCTAGTTCTTACCCCATCTTCAGGATTACCTATGATGTTTTCACCTGGGTGATCTTTCAAGAACGTGGAGGAACTTGGCAAGTCATGGTGTTGCACTCGTTGTTCTTGAAGTGTATCAATTGTTGGATCTTCATCCTTTTCACTTTTGCTTGAGATCCCTTCAATTGATTCGTCCAATCGTAGAATCATCTGAGCGTTTGGGAGCTTCATCTGCATCCAAGGTAGAAGAAATTTGATTTGTCAATTTTAATTCAGATTCATCAAAGATAACATGAGGACTTTCTTTAACAACTAAAGTCCTTTTATTAAATAGCATGTAAGCTCTAGAATTTAATGTGTAACCTAAGAAGATTCCTTTGTCACACTTTTCATCAAACTTTCCTAGGTTTGACTTACCATTATTCAAAATACAGCAAGGGCATCCAAATGGTTTGAGATAGGAAATGTTCGATTTCTTACCCTTGTAGAGCTCATATGGGGTTTTCTTCAAGATCGGTCTTACCATTGCCCTGTTTATGATGTAGCATGCTGTACTTACCGTCTCAGCCCAAAAGTATTTGTGTAGGGAGTTCTCACTTAACATAGTCCGAGCCATTCTTTTTTTCCTCGGAACTACTCCATTTTGTTGAGACGTCCTGGGTGATGAGAAGTTGTACGTATACCCTTATTCATAGCAAAAACTACAGATATCACGATTTTCAAACTCACCACCATGATCACTCTGAATTATGGTGATGAGGTATCCTTTATCATTTTGGATTTTCTTGTAAAACACTTGAAACTCCATCAAGGCATCACTTTTATTGGCTAAAAATAACACCCATGTAAATCTGGACTAATCATCAACAATTACAAATCCATAAGATTTTCCTCCTAGGCTGGATGTCCTAGTAGGACCAAAAAGATCAAGGTGCAGAAGTTCTAAAGGCCTAGCGGTAGAAACAATGTTTTTTATTTTTGAAAAAGATACGTGTTTGTTTACCTTTTGTGCAAGCCTCACAGATCTTATCACTTTCAAATTTTAATTTAGGCAACCCATTTATCAAGTCATGTCTAGATAATTTGGAGATTACTCCAAAACTAGCATGACCTAGCCTTCGGTGCCATAGCCATGCATTGTCATGGTTGTTTGCTACCAAACACACATCATCACCAGAAACATCATCAAGATCAATAGTGTACACATTGTTGTTCCTCTTGCCGATGAATTTGATTTCATTAGAGATTTTATTCATGACAAGACAGTGAGTTTCATCAAAAAATAATTTTAAAACCCTTGTTACATAGTTAGCTAATGCTTAAAAGATTGTGATTTAAACCTTTCACCAAGAGCACGTTTTCGATAAGAATTTCAGAATTCTTACCTATGTTGCCAATTCAAATTATATTGCCTTTGTCATTTCCACCAAAGGCAACCAAGCCTCCATCATTATCTTGTAGAGTAGAGAACTCTTTCTTGTCCCCTGTCATATGCCTTGAGCAACCTCCGTCCAGGTACCATTTACTCCCCCTGGCTTCAAGACATATCTCGGCTGAATCATCCTTATATGCCATGAGACACAGGCTTTCCACGAGCTCCTCCAGCTCCTCATCAAATGGTCGTCCTCTTCGTCGCTCCATGTGGCGACCATGGCTTTCGATTTCTTGAATTTGTCATTCTTGAACTTTCTCTTCAATTCTGGGCACTCTCCTCTCATGTGCCCGGGCTTCTTGTATTTATAGCAAATAACATTGTTAGACTTGCTCGACTCACCCCTGGTTTGAAAAGATTTCCTTTGCCCTTTTCTGAAGTTTCCTTGGAAATTCTTCTTTCTTCTCAGAAACTTCTTCACTTGGTGGGTCAGCATAGCCAAGTCTTCTTCTTCATTGCTCTCCTCGCTGGATTCCTCTTCTTGGGAGTCGTCATACGACTAGTTGGCTTTCAACCCCACGATTTTCTTCTTTTTGGATTCCTTTTCTGCAGTTCTTTTAATGTTAATCTCATAAGTCATGAGTGACCCTATGAGCTCGTCCAGGGAGAGTGTAGACAGATTCTTTGAGTCCTCAATGACTGTGGCTTCTGTGTGCCAAGCAGGTGGAAGAGATCTTAACACCTTCCTCACGAGCTCGGAGTTTGTGTAATCCTTTCCAAGACTCTTGAGACCATTAGTAATATTAGTCAGTCTTGCAAACATCTCAAAGATGATTTTTTTGGGTTTCATTTTGAATTGCTCGTAATCTCTGACTAGAAGGTTGGCTTTGGTCTCCTTGACCTCGGAGGTTCCTTCATAGATGAGCCGCAACTTGTCCCACATATCCTTCGCTGAACTGCACATGGATACATGAGAAAACTCATTAGAATGTATAGCACATTGCATAATGTTCATGGCATTAAAGTTAACTGTGGATTTCTTAAAATCCTCAGGGTTCCACTCGTCTTCATTTTTAGAAAGCTCATATGGACCATTGTCCACCACCCTCCCGATCTCGTACTCTTGGGGTCTCAGAAAAATATGCATTTTATTTTTCCAATAGGAGTAGTTCGAGCCGTCAAAGTATCGAGGACAGTGGATTGAGTGGCCCTCAGGCATCATCTCCTTATTGGCCATTGATCTGGATCTTACTCTAGATCGTTAGATCTGAAAGAATTAGAGCATTTACTCTGATACCAATTGAAGTCCCAGATCAATGACACCCAAGAGGAGGGGTGAATTGGGTGTTTACAAATTTTAAGAAAACTTTAGTCGATTTAAAATAATGAGAGGAATAGCCACAATGAAGTTCAGATCTAAATAAGAACTATCAGATCTAGCAAGAACTACTACACTCAACTGATCTTTGGTACCGTGGTGGAGGTGAGAATCTGAAGATTCTACTCACGCAAAGTGGTATCTTCCTGACAAGGTTTTCCTTGTCGATCCGAACTCACCTTTTGATATACCAGAGATGTAATGTGAAAATGATAGATTATGCTAAATCTAACTCAATCAAAATAATCAAATTAATCTATGTGTGTTCTTGCACAGAATGATGATAGAAGAAAAGGATCAAACCACACAAGAGACACGATTTTTAGGTGGTTCGGATGCAACAACGACAACCTATGTCCACCCCTCACGAACTGTGAGGATTCTCACACTATCTTGTAAAAGATTACAAGATTAAACCACACACACACTCGTGAGGAGTTCGGAACTCCCACGAAGGTGTACAAGCACCGAATCACACAGAAATGTGAAGAAGGAGAAACACCCACACACACACACACAGATCTACGTAGATCTACACACACAAGTGTTTAGATATTACAACAACACACACTTGAAGCTCAAATATAAATGAAAGGAGAAACACAATATAAAAGCTTCATATTTAAGCTCCCCCTTAGTGGATGAAGAGGATTTTGGATGCAGCTTGATCTCCACTTGATTTGGGTTGATTGACCTCAGATTAAGCTTGAGAAGCTTGGAGGTGGATGAAGAACTTCTTGCACGGAACACTGTTCACGGAGCTATAGTAGCATCACTCTTTCTCCCTTGGCAGCCCCCTTTGATCTCCCTTGAGTGATTAGGGTTTCTTTCCCCCAAATTTTTTTTTATATAACTTGGATGGTCAAGGACAAGCCAAGACGCAGATCCACAATTTCAGGGATGTCTGGAGACTTTTGGGATTAAAAAACCTTTGATAGATGCTTCAGCCTCGTGGAGAAAACAAAGTCAATAATAGAGGCTTCGAAGCTGGCGGTCGACTGGGGATAGGTGGGCGGTCGACCGAAATTTTATAGAACTTGAACTTTTCAACGCTGGGAAAACCGGTCGACCGGTCCAATGGGGGCGGTCGACCAAACTTTGTAAAATTCTAGAGTTTTCAGCTCTGGGAGATTTGGTCAACTGCCCATGCTGGCCAGGTCGACTGAACTATAAAAAACCTACAGAAATGAATTGTTAGCCTAGTGGATCATATCCATATGACAAGAGCTTCATGTCCTCATTCAATTCATGCATTTTGGTTTTAATCTGACTTTGATTTTTGCATTTGGAGATGTTCATTTGAGCTTCATATCCATGCTAACATTTGAGCTTTTATCGTTACACAAAGTGGCCTTAAACAGATTCAAAGTTTGCTCGTGATTACTTCGACATGGCACGAGATGAAAACTGAGTTCAAGATTTTATTATCATCAAAATCACTTGGAGAGACTTAACAGACATTCTCTTAAAAAAAAATTAATTATCATGGTAGATAGAGATTCATGCGCTCTTGATTTGATATCTAAATCACAAGTTTTTATCGTGTATACGATAAGAATTTTGGGTTTGAAAGCATGTCGATAGTATTCATAAGAATATTTTAAAATATTTTAATGGGCATTTATGGTAGGTGTCAACTCTCATTGATGTTTAGCCACTTTTTGGACCCCTTTGAAAACCTGTTAGGGCCGGCTTATTCGACCAACAAGGTCGAATAAGTCCGCTTAGGGGGCTGGGTGTGAGGGGGGGAGGCGGCTCGCCCCACGAAGCGACCGACCAACCCCCGACAACCCGCTTATCAAACAGCCCCTTATTGTTTTAAGCGTCAGTGGTAATTGGCGCTTGTCAATTTAGTTTAATCATTTCAAAAAATATAATAATAAATAATAATAAATATATAGTTAAGATGGTTATTCCCTTAATTAATGAAATATATTTATATTTATATAATATTTCTTTAGATATTTCTCATCTTCTGAATGATAATTAAATTAAGAAGGTTGAGTAACGTCAATTATATCTGACGCATTTCAAGGTTAATCAACTTTTTAACACCGTATTTTAATTTCTTAATATTGACTTCAAAATCATGATTTAACCTTTTATCTAAAATCTGTAAATTAATTCTTTAAATCTGGAGCCTATAATTAAATCTGTAAACTATATTTAATATCCTAAACTTGCAAATTGTATTAATTTCCCTAAAACCTAAACTCATCAAAATATGTGGCGGCGCTATTCCGAGAAGATAATAACAAATAATAGTAAGATAAATCCTGCGGTGCGACTATGGCGGATTAGGACTCTTAACAGGGCTCTTAGGATTAGACTCTACAAATAAGTACCTTTAAGCCAACCAAAACCCTATTGCCGCAGACTCAAGAGCATGTGTTTCGTTCGTGAAGGGAGGTTCTGCTCGTGGTCGTGGGGCGAGTTCATGGAGAGTTCGTGTTTGGAGTCTTCTTTTTTCATAATTTTTGTTTAAGGTAGATGTTCTCTCGGTCTAAAAATTTAATTGAAAAACATTTCATGCACGTGTAGATCACCCTCCTATCATTGCAATATCCAACTTTCTTCCTGCATGCGGTTTCCGGAAAATTGTTGACAGATGTAGTTGACGTTTCTTCCTTTTAAGCATCACAGGCTCTCGACGTCATTCATCCTTCCCTTTATTGCACGTCAAAAGGAGCTGACACCTTATATAGTAGGCACCAGGGACCTTTAACGCGTTTCAGAGTTTTACGAAAATTGGCTAACCACTTGCTAATGACAGTGTTTGGCGCTATAAAATATTTGAATCATGAATGGCTGATTAATGATCAAACATATTATGTTAATATTCCTTTTAGTTTTGCCTTTTGTCAATATACCTGATAGCTTTTATCTTAAAAACATCTAACCTGTACTGTTACCGTGCTATAGTTTTATGTGACATTATTAGTTTTGTAAGTAACGTCGGGGTCACTCGGCGTGGCTCTCTTGTTCGTATGTCATGCTATCACGACGTGTTTTAATGAATGTCAAGACGCTCTGACGTGATCTTCCTGAGTTTTATGACACCGTGTTTCTATCCAGTAACGGGAGGACTTGGAATTCATGTCACATGGCCGTGACATGGTTCATTTTTTTGTTTTACGCGAAAACCCCTATTTCATGGAGAAAGAAAGACCCTCTATTGAGAATTTGCCTTGCCGGATTAGAATCTCTTTCAATGAGCTCTTCGTAAGACTCCGACATTCAAAGATTCCTTTTTCAATCATTGGACAGGTTGTACCCTAAAAATCTTAAACACTCTCTTAAGTTAAGTCTGCGTGACTTACTTAACTGGCCTGAACCCCGTCATATGCATTCAACGCCTTTATTGAAACACAATGCATGAACCCGATGCGTTCTCGTTGAATGCGGTAGGGTGACCTGGCGCCTGTTATTCATTTTCCTGAGGCGTAGCGTAGGGGTATGACACATTATATTGATGACGGCATGATCGCCTGATGCGTTTTTCCTTGTTTCTCTGGAACGTGACATGAATCCCCAATGTGTTCTAGTGAAAGGCATCAGGTGTACTTGACACGTTATAATGGAACATGATAGGGGTATCTGATGTGTTCCAATTGGACCTCTCTTGAACGTGACATCAAGAGTTGACGCGTTTTAAGCATAACACGACAAACTATCTTGAAGCGTTTTAAACCTTTCCTGGATCGCGGTAGCTCGCTTTGATGCGTTCTTGTTTGACCTTCCAACCTAGTTTTCCTGTGTTTCCGTGCAACCTATTATTATTCTAGCCTTTCCAATTATCTTTGGCTATGATAAATCCTTGAAATTTTCCTTGAATACTGGAATTCTAAAGTCTTATAGTTGGTCTCCATTGGTATTTTCCCATATCATGATCCTTGTACATAATGTGTTAAATATTATTTCCAAAGATAACTCTTCTTGATTTCACTTGGCCATAAATATTACATGAAAACTGTCTGGTATCTATTAAAGGGCTTTGGGTCCGCTTGACAATCAATGTCTATTTGGACAGAATGTCTTGTTGGATGCGCTAATAGGATCTAGAGGGGGATGAATATATCCTTTTAGAAATAATGCCTGGTTTATAAAAAAATCAGTCACTTAATGAAATGCAGAATAAGAGAACACTAATGTTCACAACAAGCTGTGCTGAACCGAACTAAGACAGTCCTTCACAATGAAATATCACAGCACACCATTTAGAAGAAAGCTCAAGCCAAGCTGTGTATGTGATCACAGTGCTGAACTCATTGGAGCTCAAAGACTTTTACTACTCGGGACAACCACCACACACTAGAGTAAGGACCGAGTAGATTAGAATGAGTGTGTGCGGTGTGCAGACATAACAAAGTGTGTGTGAATCTGAAACAAGATTCCCTGTGAACGAGGATAGAGGAGAAGGATTAATCACACAATAACAAACCACTGCACAAGGGATTTTTAAGGTGGTTCAGTTTGTAACCCATAAACCTACGTCCACCCCTTACCAAACCCAGTGAGACTTCACAATGCTACAAATGCAGCAACGGGAACAAGTCCCCTACAACTGCTGTCACACAGCTTTTTTTTAACTGAAGTTGATACTTGCAAGGGGGGGGGGGGAGAGGGGGTTCATCTCTTCATTGCGGAAGAAGATGAAAACACTATCCCGGTCACCAGGCAAGCGATTTTCATATATGAAAGCAGAAAATAAGAAAGGGGTACAGGGGGGGCGAGGGGAAGCGCCCAAAGAGGGGCAAGAGGCGTACAAGGCCAAAGGCCCAAGAAAGTATAAAAAGGCCAAGAAGACCAAGGCGTGGCCTGAAACAAAGCCCTAGAACCCACAGAAGTAACATAGCCCCTACAAATATGAATCTTCGTCGAAGACCCCTTCAGAGTCGGAGGAGAACACAGAGCGGACACCGCGCTGACGACCCGGAGAGCAAGGCCAATCAAGAGGATCAACCTCCGAACCGTCGTGATTGAGCACCTCCGTGTAGGAAGAGTTGGTCGGCGGCGGGGGCGCCATCGAAGAAGACTGGATCCGAAGAGAACGACAGGGGGGGGGGAGAGCAGCGTCCTCAAACATGCACTGTCGATCACGCGAGGAGGAAGTGGAGTTGGACTGCCGGAAGGAACGCCGAGGAGCTCTGCCATCCATCCTCGAGGGCGGCCGAGAGCGGCCCTTGCCAGAGGTGCCCATAAAAGCCGTATGAGCCGCCGTAAGGTCACGGAACCCCGAAGCAGGCTCAAGCCCAGGGATATGGAGAGCCTGGACGAGCTTAGGGAACTGGAGAGGCATGCCAAGATCCGAGGGGGGCACAGCACCCATGGGATGCACCGGTGCAGGAGGCGGGGCGGAGTCGACGATTGGACCGGGCGGGTCCCGGTTAATTTTCTTCTTTAGAGCTTGGGCGAAAGAGAGGCGTGGGGCGGCCTTAGAAGTAGTGGAAGAAGGCAAAGAACCAAGAACGGCAGCCGGCTGGGAGGAGGGCGGCAGGCCAGGAGCCCAAGCGGCCGCAGCGGCATTGAGACCAGCAGGAGGACCTCCAAGAGGGTGAGCGTCCGGGGCTGGGAGCCCAAGGGCCAGCCGAGAAGACATCCGAGCAACGGGCAGAGAGACAGCCTCGGATGAAGTTGGGCATGGGTGAGGAGCACCCTCCGCAAGGACCCGTACGGCCTGGGGAGAACCGAGAGAAGCCTCCGCAGGCACAGCTTGGAGAGGCGCATCCACAGGGTCGGTGCAGTGGCTGACTTCCACCAGAGAAGGAGCAGCAGTGGAGACCGAGCCTAGAGTAGAAGCGGGAGGCTCAGTCCCAGGAAGAGGAGAGGCCATAGACACCTTGGAGGCAGCATGCGAGGTGAAGATAAAAGGGGGGAGACTGTCCATCGGGGTGGAGCCTTCAGCCTGGAAGGAGGAGACCGCAGGCAACAGCTCCAGAGTAGGCCGCTGAGAGACATCCATAGCAGGTCCCATGCTCGGGTGAGGGGCTGCAGGAGTTGAGTCAGCTCCCAGGAAATGGGAGTGAGCTGCCGCGTTGACCAAGAGCCGAGATGAGGTAGGAGGCGACTGGGCGCCATCGGCCCGCAGACCCTCTACGCGAACCGTGGTCGGCTGCGGTGTGGACTCCAACAGGAGGGAGACAGGGGGAAAGGAGCATAAGGCCGGCTGAGGGGAGGCAGCAGAGGGCGGCGTATGCGCTGCAGGCGGTTGGCAAGTCCCCTCATGCAGGAGGTTCACCAGGAGAGAAGCTCCAGATGCACCTGTGGCGAGACCAGTAGCATGCGGGCCATGCAGGTAGCAGAAAGCCAAACCTTCCACAGCAGGTGGAGGGGTCAGCTCAACAGAGGATGCACCAGGGACAACAAGGTCCACGGGTGCTACATCGAACGCCTGAAGCTCCTCCTGAGCAGGAACATGCGGAGTTGGAGGAGGAGGTAACAGTGGAGAGAGAGCAGGTGGGCTGCCACCAGCAGCTACGTCCAAATGAGGCACTGGGAAAGCACGGGCAGGCAGGAACCCTATGGTGCCCACGGGCCTCCAGGTTGCGCTAGGAGTGGCTAAAGAGGCAGTAGCGCAAGGCGATGCAACAGAATCCACAGCAGCCGTCCCCCTCACCGGCGAAGGTTGACCAGCCACCGAGGGTCCCGCCCGAGCAGCAGGGGGGGAAGTAGACGGCTTGGAAGACGTTGCAGGGGCAACTGGCAAGGAGGGGCCTCCGTCAGTGAACGTAGCAGCATGCATGGGGGCAGCAACAAGGGTCGATGGGGCAGAGGCCAGGCTGCCAACCCTGCCGGCTTGCGAACCTCACGAGCGAGCTTAGAGGGACCAAACGCAGACAGACCGGCTGGGCGGCTCTTGCATAAGGTGGAACCGTGGCCCAAGCGCCTGCACGAGGAGCAGAACAGGGGGATGGAAAGGTAGTGTAGGGGCTGCCAGAACCCCCACCCTCCACAGTTGATCCATAGACGGGCAGGAGGCTGCTTGGTGACATCCATTTGTACACACACCCGAGCGGCGTCCGATCGGGTGAGACAGAGAGAGTTCCGGTCGACTTTGAGAGGGGTGCCGACGGTACCAGCAATGGAGAGGAGCATTGGTTCATTGTAGAAGTTGTCCGAAAGGGCCAGCATCTCCACCGAAACCGGAGCGATAGGTGAGTCCTCCTCTGGGGAGAACCTGACATGCCATTTGGAGAAGAGGAAGGGGCGACCTTGAACATAGAGGAGATCTTTGAGCAAGACCCGCAAGAAGTCCTCCTCGTTCTGGAAGCGCAAGAGCAAGTGATGGTTATCCAAAGCGCTAATGAAAAAGTCTTGCTGGAACTGGAATCTGTGAGCTAGATGAGAGCGAATGTCTTGGAAAGGAGGCCGGCCTTTGGGTGTCCGGGCGACAAGCGCAAAGGCTAGTGGCTGGCAGGAGATGCGGATGTCTTCCGGAGGGAAGAAGATGGCCGGTTCGCCTGAATCCGTAGAGGCAGGAGCACGAACCAGCAAGGGGAGGGATGGAGGGGAAATAGAGTGGAGGACGGCCTGGGCGAAGGAGGGCCCCACGGTAGCGGTAGGGGGACTACCGAAGAGGTCCATCGTCGGGACACCGCCCCGGGCTCTGCCACCAGCAACAGCAAGCGGAGGACACGGTGGTGCGTCGGGACGAGGCACAGCGCCATTGGCAGGAACCCCAAGACTATTCGCCAAGGGAGAGGATGGCGGGAGAGGAAGAATGCCACCGCCATGCTCCAAAGGTGTCGCCTGTGAGACGCCGCAAGACAGGGGAGGGGGGGCTGCAATAGCGGAAGGAGAGGGTGGGGTGTTGGGCAAAAACAGAGTACCATTTTTGCCAAGCATCCCATCCAAAAGTAGTGACGTGGCCGCCAAAACGATGGTTTGCGGATGGGAGATAGGCTCGGTCAATGCTGGGGGATCGGTTGACTGGGGTACGCGGCTGGTGGAAGGGGCTTGCGGAGGGGAGAGCTGGCCGATCAACAGAGGTTGTGCAGAGCCAGGAGGTGGCGTGGGGGGGTGGGTACAAACGTGGCAACCGTGGGGAGGAAGATCAGAGGGTTGGGGATCTCGAGGGACTCCGGCGGCGAACAAAGAAGGAGCGACTGCCACGTAGTCGAGGTCGCCGGAGGGAACGAGGTGGGTTGCCGGAGTAGCCGCAGAAACTCTGGACCGTTCGAGGCATGCGCCCTCGCCGGAGAGAGAGGGCCGTGCAGATGCACCAACATGGGCAACGGAGGCCGGGCACGCACCGTCGTGATAAGGAGGGGCGACGTTGAAATCCGCGATGGAGCGCTCCACAGCCGAGCAAAGGTGACCAGGGTTAAAGGCTGCGACAGGGAGACCGATGGGGCGGACCACCGGTTGGAGGACAGAACCTGGGGGGGCGAGAGCCCCAGCTGAGGAGGAAAGGCCAACAGAAACTCCAGGGCAACCGGCACCGTCCAAGCCACTAAGGCCAGCGGCGGAGACGGAAAGAGCATGCGCAGGGGTCAGAGGACCGATGTCGGGGGAGGGGGAGGGGGGAGGTACAAAGCCTCCCCCCTCACCAGCGGCCATCGCCGGATCTCAGGCGCAGCAGCACGGAGATGACCACGGGAAGGAGAACCGCGCGCGGGAGAGGCACCAAGGGGGAGGGAACAAGAAGAGAGAGAAATGCATGGGAAGAATCCTAAAGGTCACAGCTTGACATGAGGAACAACTCCTCAGGAGGACACAGTCCTCATGGTGCTACACACAGCACCATGCGGGGACTAACCCCCCCCCCCCCACACACACACTGCTACACGCAACACACATGGGGACAAGCCTCACACGCTGATACATATCTTACACGAGGAGCATGCTCCTTACGAGGACACAGTCCTCACAGTGCTACACATAGCACCACACGTGGATGAACCTAAAAGAAAAGCAAAAATGAGCAACAACATACGCTGCAAATGCAGCAAACCACGGGGACAGACCCCCAACAAACACACGACTGCACAACAGCCAAAACCACTTTCGGTCTATAAATAGAGCACCAAACACACTGCTGTAAGCACAACACAACACACTGAAACAGATTCCTAGTTTTCAAAAGAAAAGCACAAAATGAAACAAGAGAAAAGCCAATGTAGTTTCAAATGAAGATCTAGAAGCTTGTAGCTGCAAATCCAGACTCAGATCTGAAGACGGGACAGATCTGATCTTTCTTCTTCTTCTCTTCTTCTCAACACTGGACTGGGTCCGACAAAGTGCTGGGCTGCTCCTCTCTTCTTCTTCTCTTCTCACAGATTTTCTTCTACAGGCTCGGGCACTCTAACTCTTTCAGCTCTTTTGTTCTTCAAGGGCAGTAGCGTTCTCTTCAAGCAAGAGCTTCATACTTATAAACGAAAATGGTAGAAAGTTTTCCCTCCATTTTTTTTGGATCTGCTGGGTAATAGGTCCAATAAAAATAAGGTTATTTTTCTAGGAACCTTTTCAAGCCTGTCCTCCGATTGGACCATGGCAAAAAGAATATTTTTGAGTGAAACCCTTTTTCCAGATTTGCTTTTTGTTAGGATCTTTGGCAGAGTAATTTGATTTCTTCATTGGAAAAAGGAAGTCTTCTTGTCCTTCACCTTTTCAAAACTATCTTCCCATTGCTTCTCAAGAAAACAATTCAAAATATTATCCAAGGACCTTTTCAGAAGCCAAGCTACGCATCTAGAGTCAAGGACGTTGACTTGGAGTAGGCATCACGTGATATGGGTGTCTTTGTTTGAAATCTGCCAGAGCTGCCATTTTGAGTCGACTTGGAGTGACGCTAAGTCGACTTGCTCTTTACGCTTTGCAAGTTTCTAGCTTCTAGAAGAACTGTGAGTCGACTTGGTGAAAGACTGAGTCGACTTGCCTGTTGTATTTGGTGAGATTTCAGCTTCTGGAATGGCCTTGAGTCAACTTGCCCTTATGCTTGAGTCGACTTGTCTATTTTGTAGATTTTGAAGCAAGGTTCTAGATAATGTTCTGAGTCGACTTGCTGAACAAGAACTGACTAGATGGGGCTTCTTGCGTCAACTCATAGTTTCATTGAGTCGACGCACTCTTGTAAAGTGTTATTGAATCAGCTTCTGGACCCAATCCTGTGTCAATGCATCATGAGAATGGTGTCGATGCAATTGAAGAGTGTTGTTCACAACTGATGCTGGATGTGAAGATGTGTCGACGCATTGAGGTGCTTGCATTGATGCACTTTGATATACACTTGAAGCTACTTCTGAAGGCCATCCATAGTCGATGCATTCAGATATATGAGGTCGACGGAGTCGACGCAGCCTTGTAAAGTGTTCCATTATAACTAAAGATGTGTCAACGCAGTGAAGGTCTTGCATCGACGCAGCCTGAAGAGGTTCACTCTGACTTGTTCTTTCATGTGAACATGTTAGTCCACGCACTCAATACTCAACAAAGAGCTTGTGTCGACGCAGACTTGTTCGTTTTGGTTTTTCTCTTTCTTATAAGTTGATTATCGACTAACTGGCCAGCCCTTTTTGCCTTTCTTGGTTTCTGTGCATCCAAAGGCCTTTGCACATTGGGCTTCTTTCAGTCCGTGTTCTCATATGACTGGAGCTTGAGTTGAGTTGCCTGCTTTTGCTCAGTTGCCCCAACCATCTAAGGTTGCTTGAGTCAGCTTCTTCCGAACTCCATGTCCCGATTCATGATATCTTGATCTGTCAAAAATCACCTCCCCAATCTGCCCTTTGTAGAGGATTCCCATTGCAGCCTGCTGCTGCTGTTGCTTATTGTTGTTGAGGCTGTTGATGTTGCTGCATGGAGAGATCTGTCATACCTATTGATATTCTTTGACTTAAACTCAATGCATGTTGACATCATCAAATCCACATTAGACTCATCAATGAGTAATAGTCAGATATCATCAAAACCCGGGACACAACATGTCTAAATATTATTGGGCTCATGAGATATACAAGGGTGTGACATTGCACCAATACTGATATCGTGATTGAACTAGACAATTCTACTACAAGTGAAATTACTGAACTGATTATTGTTCTTGTTATATGACTGATATGAGTGACTGATACAGATATTCTTAACCCGAAAGGGTAGTTGTTTTCTTGGAATTCTACTATTATTTGGCCAATCCCCTATGTTATGTTCACTGGTATTGTTAACTGTTCACTGGCTCATGAATCTTCATGTTGATCTTCATGCAAGTCCTTGCCATTTGATGCTCTATTATTCATCATTCAGTTACTAGTACCTCTATTCTGCTCTTTAGTTTTGACTGCTTATATCTCGATCTGATTCTCATTTTGTATTGATCATCATATAGCATATTTTATACACTGTTAAAATGTTAATTTACTTATATTCTGCTTGATTAAAGAGATATAATTCCTACTGAGATTTTCGCTCACCTAGTTACCTTTAATATTTTTTAGGTAATAATGAGGAAGATATACATTCTGATGGGGAAGGGCAAGAGTGACCGGACGTTCCTAGAGTTAGAAGACCCGTGCCTTTTATATTTTCTTGAGTCTAGATTTGAATTGAGATTATTGTAAATTGTAATTTAAGTCAAGAATTGTAATTAGTGAGTAATATTATTAATACCATTATTATTTTTTATCTAATTCTGGCTTTATTTTGTGTCTCTTAGAGTTGCCTTATGTTGTTGGTCTTCTAGTACTCTGATTGACATGACTGCTCGCTGCCACGTTCTGAGTAGTTCCACTACTACTGGTTCGGGACGTGACAATACTATTCACCAGAGGAGCATCCTCTAATCTCCGCCATTGATTCTATTCCGGGCCCATGGGTTATGGGCCTACCACGTTCTGCTACGCACTTTGATTTGCCCAGACTGCAAAAGGGCTCGCCTTAGAGACTAAAAATGTATTCTTGGTCTACAACTTGTGACTATGCCCAAACCTCAAGCCAAGTCTTATTAAGACCACATCACAATCCCAGGTTCCAAGGCACATAGCAGGGCCAACAAAATTTAAATCTTCCACACCTAACAACACCACCACCACACCCTGAAGGCAATGAAGGGCGGTCACAAAACCTCCTGTAGGCAGGTCCATTGTTGACTCATAGGACAACCCTCACAATAGACTCCCTAATACGCCCAAGGAAGTCCCTAAGATGCATATACACATGCATATAAAAAGAAATACAAAAAATGCCGAGAGCAAGCAAAACCCAAACGGCATAACTAGAAACCACAACTGTACCTTCCGCAAGGTGGGATGCCTCTGCCTCTAGCTCAAGCGCGTCACACGCTCCTGAAATCTCTGCCTCACTGGTGCTGTGGTCTAAACTGCTGTGGCTAATGCGGCCTTTGGGAACACTCACGTGCTACATGCCCCACCTGACTACACCTGAAGTACCTCAAATCTGTCATGCTCACTGTACAAGGCCTGTTTGGATGAAAACCGTCACACCTTGGACAATGCCTCTATTGATTCTCAGTCACACTATGTTGTGGTGGTTTAGCTGCTGACTGTTGATTGCTCCCCACCGATGACTACTCCTGCTACAACCGCCTCTTACTCAAACCACTTTGTCTATGCAATTGCCTAAATCTTGGCATCAAAGAAGTAGTATCCGATCCAATGGACACAACATAGGATGATCTCGACCCACTCGGAGGCTGTTGGACAACACTTGGTTGTTTTAAATATCCCTGTTGGGAACAACCCTGTTAGAACTACCCTACTCTAGCCTGCTCTTGGGTACTCAGTAAATCCGCCTCCAAAGCTATCGTTGTCTGGTATGCTGCATCTAAGTCTGTAACATAGGCCACTATCAATGCCTGGTGAAGATTTCACCTCAAGCCCCTGATAAACTGTTGAGTCCGGATGGCTCGCAAACACTCATCATTTAAATGTCGTATCAAATTTCAAAAATATACCGCACTCACTCACTAAAAGGATTTTAAATTCAAGTAGAGTGGTGACTACGGGTTGATATCACGAGGAGAAAATATTTTCGTTTTAAACAAGTTGGAAAACCCTTGAATTTTTTTAAAGCAAGTTTTGAGTGAGTTTGTGGAAAATAAAACTAAGATTGCGTGAATGAAATTAAATCTATGTAAAGAATAGTGGAGGGTTGAGAAGAGAAATTTGGAAGAGATAGAGAGAGAAAGAAAAGTGACAATTAAAACAATGAAATTTTTATTTCTAGAAAGGAAAGTACAATGTTTATGAAAAATAAAAATTACAACTAATGACAAATTGAAAGCAATCGAGAGAATAACTAGAGCCAAGAGATTGTGACACAGCCGTCTCCTCCTTGCCGAGCCTTTGAGTGGATCGCCCCGCCTTGAGATGGACCCCATGAGAGGACTGAGAGAAGAATTTTCTCCTTGGAAATTTAGAAGAGATGAGAGGAAGGAGAGGAAGATAGAAGAAGAAGAGATTGAAAACAAAGGAAAAACGTGTGTGAAAGAAGATTAAAAATAGAGCAAGATAAGATTTAAAATAACTTTAAAACGAAGGAGAATTAGATGATGTGAAAGAAGAAGAAGTTGAAGAGGACAAAGAGAGGAAGAACTTTGGTGAAGAAAGCCGAGAGAGAAGATGGTGAAAACTGGTGAAGAACATGGGTGATTTGCACGGGTGAATTGTAAAATGGGAAATCTGAACTTTGAAAAAGTGATTATAAATTGATAACTAAGAGGAAGTGGAGGAAGAGAAGGAAGAAGAAAATCTAGATCTAAGGGGAAGAAAACTTGAGAAGAACAGAGGGATGCGTAGATGAATAGTAAAATGTAGAAACTGAACTTTAGAAAATTCGAAATAACTTGAAAATGACAGAGAACTAGGTAAAGGTGAAGAAAAAGAAATTAAAGAGCTTTTAAAAATGAATAAGTTTGCCGAAGATAATAAATCAAAAGGAAGAACAGAAAGTAATGAAAAATGCTGACATCCCCAGTTTGGTGGCTCTAGGGCGAGTTTTATAGGGTGCAGAGGGCTTCCAATCGACGTGGGAGCTTGGAGATCAATCCAAATCCATCTTTCCTTCAGTTTCTTGGTTGAACTAAGCTTCTTGCCATCAAAAGAGTCCACCTTGCCCAAATATAGGGAGATAACTTCGTTTGGAGCCATTTGGTTCCGTTGCGGTTTCTGACTGGAAATGGCACCTTCCTCTTGGTCGCTATATCCTTAACTGGCGACTTATGTCTGGTCGTAAATTCTAATTGGCGCCCAACCTCCAGCCGTAAAATCTTTCTTTTCTTATTTTATCATTTTTCTTGCTTTTCGTGCAAAGGATCTTGCGACTTCTCAAGCGGATGCTATTTCATTTTTCCATATTTTCATGACTTTCTTTCTATTTTCGGACTGGGCGCTTGCTTAAACTGTCGCTCATTCAAGAAACGGCACCCTTCTAAACAGTCGTTCATTTAAATGGCGACACAGCTCTAGCCGCTTATTCCTTTCTTCTGCAAAATGGGTCAGGAATTGGCGTCTGACCTTTGGTCACTCATTCTTGAAATAGTAAAAACTCTTTGTAAATGCTAAAAATAGATTATGCAATTGATCATTTATGCAAGTTCATCTCACATAGTCATTCTTGCTTCCAAACTAAGATAATTTCATGTAAACTCATTTTATTTGTGAGAATGAAGTTAGTTACCCAAAATGCATATTTTTATTCTTTTAATGCCCAAAGATGATGTATGTGATGTGAATTATGATATGAAATATGACACTCATCACACACCCCAACTTACTCATTGCTAGCCCCTTAGCAATGCAAACAAATTAGAATTTAGGACCAACAAGAGTTTACAAAGTCCATACTTTCATATCTCACTTTTCCTTCACAGAATCATCGACCAAAGATTAGGAATTCAGGAGCATTAACGCATACTAGTATTAGATTAGAAATTAAGGTGCATGATCAAGAACTCAAATCAAAGTTCAAATGCACTTGTGCACGTGTAAATACGAAATCCACAACGTAGACAATTGAATCTCCCATTTACTATTCTAGTGTCTTTCAACCCTGCACCTCTTAATCAGAGCATTAAGCATACTAGCTTTTGTCTGTCTTATTACTTTGTCCATTTTTGGATCTTTTTATTTTTCTACACACATGATGCTGCATACCCCTTCACTGCTTAACGCGAACCTCGACTCTTGTCTAAGGAGAAGCATGTCCGGTTAATAAGATCAGGATTCCCTTTTCTGTTTTACGCGAACATCAACACTTGTTAGGTGAAGTAGGCCCGGTTACTAAGATTCGGGATATTTTTCATGATGTTTTTTTTTCAACAATATGCTTTTACACTTATTTGAGAGATAACTTGGGAGAAAGCTATATTAAAAAGATCTCTTACTCAAGAAGTGCAGAGTATTAGACAACATATCCAAAATAACAGAAGGCTTGTCCTGCTTGTGTCATTAGTGTGCGGAGTGAATTTTTTCTTTCAAAGTGCTAAGGAACTTTAAAAAGATTCTTACATCAGTTTTCCATGGCTAGATCGAATAAATTTTTCATCATCCTTCTCCCTAGTCTTTCCTATTCCAAATTTACTTTCAATTCAATCATGAATCAAGAAAACTCAATCAGGGATTTCATCTTTTTACAAATGCAGAACATAGAACTCCTTATCAGGTTGTATTATATGCATCATGAAAATTTTCTTTCTCTCCCCCCAACTTGAATGACATTGTCCTCAATGACATATGTAAGAAATAGAAATAATAGAATAATGTAATAATAAAGATTACTGAGGAGGAAAGAGACAACCTGATATGCGGGGTGAAACCTCCTTTTGAGATAGCGGCGATGATAACTTCATCTCTTTGGCTCTCATCTATTCACTAAAAAATAAACTTACACAAAACATCAAATAACAAAAACATTGGGTTTCCTCCAAGAAGTGCTAAGCTTATCATCTTCAGCCAGACGTATGTAAGCTTCATAACCAACGAGTCGAATTACAAATGAGCCACCACGTGATCTCCTCTTCTTTCAAATTCCACCATTTGTACCATGCAAAGATAAGATCATGAAAAAACATAGATGGACTAGAGGTAGGTTGGTTGTTAGCATAATTGATATTGTCATGTACGGCATATGTTAACAACCTTTCCTCCATGGGGGTCATGTAAACATCAATATTCATTATTTTTTGTTTGGCCAACATTTCAAACCATGGTATATCAAGAAGGCCAAAATGACATCCCCAATCAGAAAATAGAGGAGAAATTATCATGTCATTAATTATAAAATATTCATCTCTAAACTTAAGGTCGTTATAAGTGTTGACAACATTAATGTGGACCTTGTTATCAATAAAAATTTCTTCTACAACCTCAAATTTAAAATTTCCTTGTATAATGTTGAGGTGAGAATAGATCAAAGGGTGAGGGGCTCCTATCTAATGATTAGTCTCATGGAGATAAGTAAAATCGGGAGTGAAAGAGACATGCTCCTCAACACCATGAAACTTGTGGGGCTCAATAGCTTCTGACAGCTCGGCTAATTGAAGAATGTCAACTGTGAAGTTAGATTCACCGAGGTCATGAAGAGGTAGAAGATCAATACCCTCCCCTTGATCAGAAGATGCCCAATCGAGATAAAGTCATGTGGGGTACCCGCCTCCTCCTTTACTCAAGAGAGATCATTTATAGCCTCACTCAATGTATTCTCCACTCGTACATCCTCTTCATCCTTCCCTTGGAACAAGGTCTCCTCAAATTCAAGAATGAAAGCGAATGTGATTTGATCATGGACTAGCACATTACTTTCTTCTTCTTCACCCCCAACTTGAGATCATCAACTTCTTTAGAACCCTTCTCATAATGGCAATTAAGCTCATACTCTTCGAACTCATCTTTTCGATCATCATCATAACGATAGCTAACTCCCTCAAAAACTTCTTCATAAGACTCTTCCATATTTCTCACATGATCTAAATCGAGAGTGATTTGAGTATTGTGTTCATGAGAAACCATGGGTTGATCATAAAAACTTTTAGTATTGTCAAATTGTGGAAGTTGGTAATCAGAATTGGCATTGGAGTACCTAGGCAATTGATCCAATTCCATGCCCTCGATGGTTTCAACAAGTTGATCCAGTCGGGCTTGATTTTGGGCCATGATTTGATGAAATTGATTAATTCTCTCCTCCTGATTAAGAGTTGAGCGTGGAGGAGATAGAGTTGTAAGTTAAGAAGTAGAGTTCGAAGGATAAGAAGTTGAATAATGATCAACTTGATAGTGAGGTAGGGGAGAGGATGTGAGTTATCTTCCATAGTGGGCTTGATCATTAAAGGTATTTGAAGATGGAGCCCAATTTTGGTTCGGAGGATTTTGGGTCGGGCCTTGATAAGAATCCCAAGAACTATTATGCTGTCCTCCCCCATAAGAATCATAAGAAGGTATGGAGGGTCTTTGAGCAATTTGGTCTTGTTCTTGGGGGCGAAATGAATTATAGGGCCTATGAAGGAATTGAGTGGATTGGATATGATCTTGATTAAATGAATGTAGCTGGGCCCTCATGAGTGATGGGCTTTCATTGTAGGCCGACCAAGAGTATGGACTTTCGCAGTGGGTCGGGCCATTGTAGGTGAATGATAAAGGTTGAGTTGGACCATAATAGGCCGGCTTGGTCCATAGGTGAGAAAAAGGTGGCATGAAAGAAGTTGGATTCATAGCCCAAGGAATGCATCAAGAAAAATTGGTCAACAAGTCCACCTAATTGAATTTACGAGCCCATTCAAAGATTGGAATTTTCTTACCCATTTTTTTTTATGTTTTTTATTTTATTTTTGAAGCAATGCAATCAATTAACAACTATATGAATAATGCATGCAACATGATGATTTTTTTTTGGTTTTGTTTTTGACCTTCTAAGGGCAAACTAACTTCGGGGTGCTTCTTCGTACAACCTGCCCGGCGTCCGTGAGGGAATCCATAGGTGCGAGGACTTATGGAGGTCTTGAAAAAGGAGATTCCAGTCCAAAGAGACGGAGTGCTCAATAGAGGGTCCTTCTAATTCCAAGAAAGGTGTGCCTAAATTACCCTTAAGAAGGGAAAAGAGAGAAGAAGAGAAAGTTATTTTTTCATATGATAGAAATAAATGAACACGAAGTCAACTAAATGCAACTATGCATGTGAGAGATGCAACTAGTATGCAATCATGATATCATGATGATGATGAAAAAGTTTATTTTTTCAGTTTGCTGATTATTTTTTCCAGAGAATATTTTTTTCTATTTTTTCTTTTTCAAAAAAAAAAGATAGATAAAAGACAAATAGCAACTAAAAACACTAAACAATATGCAACATACTAGAAAATAAAGTCTAGAATCATGTTTTTTGTATTTTTTGGTTTTCTGATTATTTTTGATTTTTCAGGATTTGTTCTGATTTTTTAAGAATTTTTAAAACAAGATCAATTCCTACGTTTACTAACCTTTAGCGACGCTGGAATTTCCAAGATTTTCAAATTTTCTGCATTCTACTTCCTATTGTGATAGATACAGACTTTCAACGACGCTTTTCGATTTCTACAATAGTTGATTTGCTAAGAATTTCAGGTCCGGTTTTTTTTTCTTTTTCCTGTAAAATAAAAAGAAAAAAATTAGTATACAAATATACACATCAAATATAAGAATTTCTAACTATAAAAATTTTTTTTCTCCCCGATAATGGCGCCAAAAATTGATGGCTCACAAACACTCGTCGTTTAAATACCATGCCACAATTTTAAAAATATACTGTACTCACTCGCTAAAAGGATTTTAAATTCAAGTAGAGTGGTCAATACGGGTTATTTTCGTTTTAAACAAGGGTTTTCCAAGTTGAAAAATTCAAGTAGAGTGGTCAACGAGGATGAAATATTTTCGTTTTAAACAAGTTGGAAAACCCTTGTATTTTTTGAAAGCAAGTTTTGAGTGAGTTTGTGGAAAATAAAACTAAGATTGCATGAATGAAATTAAATCTGTCTAAAGAATAATGGAGAGTTGAGAAGAGAAATTTAGAAGAGATAGAGAGAGAATGAAGAGTAACAATTGCAACAATGAAATTTTTATTGTTAGAAAAGAAAGTACAATGTTTATGAAAAATAAAAATTACAACTAATGATAAATTGAAAGCAATCAAGAGAAAAACTAGAGCCAAGAGATTGTGACGCCGCCGTCTCCTCCTTGTCGAGCCTTTGAGTGGATCGCCCCGCCTAGGAGATGGACGCCGTGAGAGGACCGAGAGAAGAATTTTCACCTTGGGAATTTAGAAGAGATGAGAGGAAGGAGAGGAAGATAGAAGAAGAAGAGATTGAAAATAAAGGAAAAACATGTGTGAAAGAAGATTAAAAATGGAGCAAGAGTAGATTTAAAATAACTTTAAAACGAAGGAGAATTAGAAGATATGAAAGAAGAAAAGGTTGAAGAGGACGAAGAGAGGAAGAACTTTGGTGAAGATGTCAGACAGAGAAAATGATAAGAAGATGGTGAAAACTTGTGAAGAACATGGGTGATTTCCGCTGGTGAACTGTAAAAATGGTAAATCTGCATTTTGAAAAAACTGATTATAACTTGAAAACAAAGAGGAATTAAGGGAAGAGGAAGAAGAATAAAATCTATGTCTAGGAAAAATGAAGAATGTTTATGAAGAGACTAAGATGAAAATAAGAGCAGAAGGGGAAGAAAACTTGAGAAGAACAGAGGGATGCGCAGATGAACCGTAAAACGTAGAAATTGAACTTTGGAAAATTAAAAATAACATGAAAACGAGAGAGAACTAGGTAAAGGTGAAGAAGAAGAAATTAAAGATCTTTTAAAGACGAAGAAGTTTACTGAAGATAGTAAATCTAAAGGAAGAACAGAAAGCAATGAAAAAGGCTGGCATCCCCAGTTTGGTAGCTCTAGGGTGGCTTTTATAGTGTGCAGAGGGCTTCCAATCGACGTGGGAGCTTGGAGATCAATCCAAATCCATCTTTACATCAGTTTTCTGGTTGAACTAAGCTTCTTGCCATCAACAGAGTCCACCTTGCCCAAATATGGAGAGATAACTTTGTTTGGAGCCGTTTGGTTCCGTTGCGGTTTCTGACTAGAAATGGTGCCTTCCTCTTGGTCACTATATCTTTAATTGGCGACTTATGTCTGGTCACAAATTCTAATTGGCGCCCAACCTCCAGCCGTAGAATCTTTCTTTCCTTATTTTATTATTTTTCATATTTTTCGTGCAAAGGATCTTGCGACTTCTCAAGCAGACGCTATTTCATTTTTTTCATATTTTCATGATTTTCTTTCTATTTTCGTACAATGAATGGGCGCCTGCTTAAACGGTCGCTCATTCAAGAAACAACGGCCTTCTAAACAGCCGTTCATTTAAATGGTGACACAGCTCTGGCCGCTTATTCCTTTCTTCTACAAAACGGGTCAAGAATTGGCGTCTGACCTTTGGTCTCCCATTCCTGAAATAGTAAAAAACTCTTTGTAAATGCCAAAAATAGATTATGCAATTGATCATTTATGCAAGTTCATCTCACATAGTCATTCTGACTTCCAAACTAAGATAATTTCATGTAAACTCAATTTATTTGTGAGAATGAAGTTAGTTACCCAAATTGTATATTTTTATTCTTTTAATGCCCAAAGATGATGTATGTGATGCGAATTATGATATGAAATATGACACTCATCATGTCCTCATCTTTTCGACTATCATAATATGAGGTGCATAATGGCCCAGCTCCACAAATCGAGCTCATTATTGAACCGCAGACGTATCTCCCCGCAACAATTCCAAGAACTGGTGTAACCTCTTTGTCCAAATATATGTGGGAATAAAAGCACGCTCGAATGCTGTTGTTAACTCTTACCATGAAATCTGATGAAGGGGACAAGACTGAAAAGTCATCTCCCACTCCGAAGCCTACCATACAAGAGCCAGACCCTGCAATTTTTTTTTTTTTTTTAAAAGGGGTGCAACACGAGGACTTCCCAGGAGGTCACCCATCTTAGTACTACTCTCGCCCAAGCACGCTTAACTTCGGAGTTCTGATGGGATCCGGTGCGTTAGTGTTGGTATGATCGCACCCCCAGACCCTGCAATTGATAACTCGCCAGACGCACTCTGTCATCGTCTGCACACTCCATAGCATGGACCACTCTCTCCACAACATCTATCCAAAACCTCGCCACATCAGTGTTGAGTATATTTGGATTAGATCAAAATATTATCTTTATTAGTTTTGGTGATACAAAATTATTGTTGAACAAAACTCTGTTTGCTTATATTCTATCCATGAATGATGACAACAAAATCATAAATGCTTAATGAAAACAAAACTGAATCAAGAAGAAGCATAAAAACTAAGGAAAATATGTATAAGTATAAATAGGCACTAGTTGAGAAGCTATCAGATCACATAGGCATTGAAAAAGAGCTTAGGCGCTATTGGACGCACTTATGGTTTCAATCATCTTTTTCTTTATCTTTTATAGCGTTCTTTTCGCTCTTTGGTTTATTCGGTTGTATTAAGTGCGTGGGCGTGCCAGTCACCGAAGTGATGATTTATTCGGGCCTCAAGACTAGGAGGGTCTGAGACCACGGGTGCGCTCCATTTGACTAACCAGATGATGTGGGTATCGGGTTGGGACTAAAACCCACCGTGCCATAAAGGTCATGACATTAATTACATCCCCTCGGAGAGGAGAAAATCTTTGATTAAATGCCAAGAGAAGGGGCCCTCAGGCCTTCAATTGATATTAATTAAAGAAAGGAACGAGAATTCTGAACTTTAAAAACATCCCCCATTGAGGGGCAAATATTTGAGCAAAGCTGGTCATTAATTGACGAAGCCATATTTGGACAAGAGTCCCAATTTATAAACATATGTCTGCCCGAAATATGGCAAGTTTGATGTCCGGGACTAGATCCCAATAGAAATATGTCGCGGGCTATTGGCCCTAAAGCAGGATCCGACATGACCATAATTGGGATGACCCCAAGGCTCAAGCATGACCTGCGGAGGCCTAATTAATATCCCCATGCATAGGGTCTAAAGGAGGTGAGGGCTTTATTATTTATTCTTTTGTTTTGTTGTATGTGTGTTAGTTTTTTTCTTCTTCTTCTCTCTCTTTTTTTTGTTATCTATGCATTGTTATTATTATATTTTCTCTTAATTAGATTTTACGCCACTATAATTATTGTTTTATTATCTTCTTTATCATTTATTATTCATGTGTATTTATTTATTTTTGTTATTATCATTTCTTTTCTTTTTTCTTTTAATTCTTTTGATGTGCAAAACGGGCCAAAGGCCAGTGCGTCGACGCACAACTTAGGCTGTGTCGACGCGAGAGTTGGCACAGGGAAAGGCTGCCAAGGCGTTGCATCGACTTAGGACTTCACTGCGTTGACGCATCACGCACAACCAGAGGGTTGGTATATGGCATTGCGTCGACGCAGGAAGGCACTGCGTCGATGCACAAGGCCCACTAGGGGCTAGCGTGACTACCACGTCGACGCCATGAAGGGCAGCGTTGACGCAGAAGGCCTCAACAGGGTATTAAAGCTTTCAGGCTGCGTCGACGCAACTATTTCCAACGCTACCATTTCGGCCCAACCTTCTCTTCTTCATTCATTCATTCACTTTTTGTTTGTTTGTTCGGTTCTTTAGTCATGCTAATTCTGGAAGCTCAAGGGTTGTGTTAAACTCCAACTTTCTTTCTTTGTTTCATCCTTTGGGTTTTCTTTCTTTATTTCTTTCTTTATTCTTTAAATTTTCTTTCTTTTGTTTCTTCTTTGTGTATAGCATGCATTAATGCATGATTTGTTTGTGCAGGGAATGCTTGTGCAATATCTACATGACAACATGCAATGCTTTATTGATGCATTTATGTAGTGTGATCTTGGTACAATGTGGAGCTATATACTCGCACATAGTGGGAGAATCAAATTGGGCATAACCCAATCATCCTCAACTCGCCACTTGATATACCGTAGGTCGTGGCAAGCAAGCATGCATGGGTAGCAAGTGCATGGAGTTCGGTTCACACACATGATGCATGTATAGTTTGATGTGAATATTAATGAATGCTCGATGCTAAAGGATGCATGACGAAGGAGAAGCAGTGTGGGTTATGCCCATGGAATTTCATTAAGGGCTAATATGAGTTACATGAGGGATGAAAGGTGTTTGATTTATTCTACCGCATAGTACAACAACTGGACACCAGCCAGACATGGGAGAGTCGACTCCTGGGTCAGATCTGAGCATCAGATAGCGGGCAAAGCCCGGATAAAAGGGAGTCAACTCTTAGAGTTGACTATTCCCACAACAAGGCCCAAAGTGTCCTACGCTTAGAAAATAATATAAGGATGTATGCATAATACATGCTCTTCAAATGCATGATCTGTTTGCTTAGTTCATTAATTGACATTCATTTGTTTTATTATTTTCTTTCTTCTTTTCATTCCCTTTTAAGTAGATTGCCTTTTCTTGGTTGCTACCAGAACAACATTTGTATTTGGTCATATTCATGCATATTCTATTAGCGTTGTTCTCGTGTCTGTTCATATTATTAGCATTAGTTCAATGTTGTTAAGTCCATAGCCCTGACAAAAATTAGGCAGCACCTCCCCTAGACTAAAGCATTTGGGGGTGAAAAAGTGGAAGCACATCCATGGAAGTTCCGAGATGGCCTCTAAAATCAGAGTAAGCCAAGAATGGCTGCTCCATATCCCAAAATTGGGCAGGAAGAACCCCGTGGACTGGCCTACAAGGGGACCTCCACTAACCCAGAGAATACTTCATTTCCAGCTGCATTGTCCATTTGATTATTGCCAACTCCAAGGCCATCAATATCCAACCCTTCAACGGAGAGTCCTCCAAAGATCATGCTATGAGACAACAAATCCCTGGGGACTTGAGGGTGGTCACATGAAACTCTAATCAGTATAGAACCGTAATGTATCCCTTCCCCGAAAATGGGTCCATATATCTAGAAATTTTTAGGAAAATCAGACGATCTACATTATTGCTCCAGTACATGAGGTCATGGATCACGCTTACGGTACTAGCGAATCTATGGCCCAGACGGAGACCTGAAGCTATGAAGCTTAAAACATCGGTATGCTGTAGACTGTGGGGTGTATGAATGAAGCAGGAGTAGAGCTCATGTGGGATGTTGGCCAGTACAGTGTAGAGGGTACAAAGGGGCTCGGTGCCACCCTCATGCAGAAAGAAGATGATGCTGATATGTAATTGCGGAGGTTCGTTCAACAGAACTCTACTGGGCATTCAAACACATAAGTTAGTACTCGTGTGCGATTAGCGTAGAAGCCAAAGTGATGCTCAATGAACAGTAACTTCTTGACGAGCTGGGGCTGAGTGAAAAGGAGAAGCAAAAGAGATGCAAGTCCAGCGGTTTTTGGATTGAGCTAGAACCTCAACTACCCATAGGGTTGGGTGAAGAGGGGGATGGCCATTTCCACATAAATTTCCTATGTCTGGCAGAAGAAGAATGCACACATCGGGTAAATAAAAAATATGCGAACCAAATGCGCGGAGCAAATCCGAATCCACACCGGTGATTAGGACCTCTCTGGAATATTGGGGAAGGGACTACAAGAGTAATATCGCCCATTAAGGGCATCATTGTGAGGGTCAGGGTGGCTGCGGCCTGCTTCGCAGACTAGGGGTAGGATAAGATCCAAGGGTGGGCTCTCATCTAGTAGGCTCAAAGGGCAAGTCCCTAAACGCAATCCATTGATCGGATAGGCCGGGCCTGGACCCCTCTTGCAATGCAGCACCTTCCTATAAACGGGAAAATAAAATAAACATAATAGTAGGATCACATCATGATCGCAGGGGCTTGGGTAAAACAAATATGTCAAGATAGACACATAGCATTCAAATATTGAAAGCACTCATTCCATTCATTTCATTGCATAGAGGAAGTACATCATCGTCCCAAAACTAGTTCATCTGGGAGGCAAACAGATAGAAACGAAAGGAAAAGAACCATACACAGCAGAGAAAGGAAAGAGAAATAAGGGGGGAGGGTGGAGCATTGACTCCATTTCTTCCCCAAAACAACACCTATTCTCTCCCTCTCTTCCTCTCTTCTTCTCCCTCGCTCAGGAGTGGTAGCATAACCCTTTGGAGAGCACCTTAGGAAGCCTTCGAACAGCAACCGGCCAGAGGAAGGTCTCTTCAAGGCAGAGCCCTTATTTTATAGTAGCAGCACAAGGCTCTTCTTCTTTCTCAAGGTAAGGGGGCTAGGGACAATTTCCAATCATTGGAGATCTCTTGGCCACGTGTCCCGTACGTCGATGCTAGTGGCCTTGTGCGTCGATGCGGGCAGTGAGCCAGAATGGCTCTTTCTGTCCCATTCTTCAGGGGCATTGACGTAGCGAGTGAGCTACATCGACGCAGCCTGTTGTTCAATGCTTTTCTTTCTTCTTCTCTTCAGCTGTGTTTACTTGGCTTTCAGTGCCAACTTTTAAGCGTCCAGAAATGCCCCCCACCCGTGAGTGGCGCAGACGAGGGACTAGTGTGCGTGGCACGCGGGTGTAGGTTGCTGACATTGGGAAGAGAGGTTTTGTATAAAGGATCAGACGGAAGGCCTGCAATAATGAACTGGGGTGGACCCTAGTGGGACTAGGTTAACCAACTCTTAGCAAAGAGTCAGGTGCTAATCATGGTGGCATCATTGGCATAGGGCATATGCCAATGCAAGGATATCATTTAATCCGGTCTTAGATGGAAGGTCTAAGCCGTTGGGTTTTAGCAGATCGCGGTGAAAATCACAGTGGGACTGATGATGATATATTCAACATTGGGTTTATGCTGATGCAAGGATGCAAATTTTATCTGGCCATAGATAAAAGTTCTAAGCCATTGGTTGAGTATCTGTCAGCTTCAGTGTTGATGGCCTGGGCATCTATCGGGTTGATTACCGATGGTTGAATATTTGTTATCTGTCAGCTTGAGCACCGATGGTTGATCATCTAACATTTGTCGGCTCAAATGCCGATGGTTAAACATCTGACATATGTTGGCTTAGTCGTCGATGGTTGAGCATCTGACATCTGTCAGCTTGGTCACCGATGGTTGAACATCTGACATCTGTCGGCTTGGTCGCCGATGGTTGAACATCTGACATTTGTCTGCTTGGTCACCGATGGTTGAACATCAGACATCTGTCGGCTTGGTTGCCGATGGTTGAACATCTGACATCTCTCAACTTGGTCGTCGATGGTTGAACATCTGACATTTGTCGGCTTGGTCACCAATGGTTGAACATCTTACATCTGTCGGCTTGGTTGTCGATGGTTGAACATCTGACATCTGTCGGCTTGATCGCCAATGGTTGAACATCAGGCATCTGTCGGCTTGGTCGTCGATGGTTGAATTTTTGACATCTCTCGGCTTGGTCACCAATGGTTCTGACATCTCTCGACTTGGTTGCCGATGGTTGAATATCTAACATCTGTCGGCTTGGTCGTTGATGGTTGAACATCTGACATCTGTCGGCTTGGTCATCGATGGTTGAACATCTGACATCTGTTGGCTTGGTCATCGATGGTTGAATATCATATATATATATATATATACATATATATTTTAACATATATTCATTTTTTGTCATCAATTTTTTATATATTTCATCTTATTATCATCATCCTTTTTGTTACTTCTTTATTTCACTTCATCATCATTTTTTTATCATTCATTTTTTATTATCATCATTTATTTTTTTTATTTTCACCCAAGCATGCAGGCATTCATCGTTAGCAAGCATAGAATAGATATATAGTATGTCTCCTCTTTATTGGGAGTAGGATAAGAATAGCGCCCACGGCTCGCAGACAGAGGGCATCCCACAAAGCACCACTAAAGGAGATGTGCATTCATAAAGAAAATATCACATAGTATATGTGCATAGTTTAAATTAGAATTTACACCCAGGACAACTTCTCCATGGTGTGAGAGTGCAGGCATATGAGCAGTGAACCCTAGACGTAGGGACATGCAGATGTTCTAAGTAACACTAGAGGATTACTCTAGTGTCCACACATACATTTGGGGTTTTCGACTTTCGGTAGCTTCGCACAGCCCCCTTGTTTATTCTTAATTTTAGATTTTATCGTTCGACGTGAGTCTCCTCATATGTCTTAAAGGGGATTCCCAGCTTCTAAGATTCATCCCTTATTGTGATTTTATCACGGAGTTTGCTTCACCATTTCATGTGAGTTTCCTCATTTTATTTCAGTGGGGATTTCTGGCTTCCTGGATTCGCATTCCGCTTGTTCATCAACATTTTATTTCATCATTTTTTTATATGAAGGGGGTAGGCAGCTTTTTCCTCACGACTACCTTTCCGTTTAAGTGTAGGCATTCGAGCATCCATAGAGTGCTAAGCAGAATTTTCGGCATCCCTACGATTAAGGATCATTACTCATATTGTGTGCGGAGTGTGAGAGTTTTACCTCGGGTGTATTTCGTGAGTTATGCTAGCAACATATCCATGACTCTTCCCCTATACGCATGCACTCACCGCAAACTGATTTTTCTTCATCCCTGTGGGGTATGGGATTTTATTGATTAGATTTGTTTGAATTATTCATTTATTACGTAGGTGTGCCAGTCACCAGGTGACAAATTTATTGTGCGCTCGATCTGACTTGGTCAGACGAAAGTGAAGTTCGTGTCGGGACCGGTAGTCCGTCATACCATAAAGGCTATGCCGTTAATTACATCCTCCGAAAAGGAAGAAAACCCTTGATTAATTACTATGATAGTGGGCCCCGGGGCTGAATGAATATAGACATAAGCAGGAGCAAATCATCAGAAGTCTAAAAAAGACGGATATGCAACATTAACAAGTAGACATTCATGTATGTATAGATGCATGGCAGAAACTGTAATGCCCAAGAATTTTCTAGAAAATTTCTAGATTTAAATAGAATTATTAAACATTTAAATGAGCTACTAAACGAATTACTATTAATTAAGTCTCATTAAGTAAAGGCCCTCTACTAATAAATAGATTAGGCCCATTTAGTTGAACCCAAAGGACCTAAAACCCAAGCCCAAAAGAGTTGGCCCATATTCTAGAAGCTTAATTTCTGGAATTTCAAATTTTAAGTGGATAAATAGGATAAATAAATGGATAATAGGGGGAAGGGTTTGTGTAACACCCTCAAATATAGCTAAGTTGTACTCTATATCACCGAGGCGCCTTTTGAAGTATCGGCTCAGTTCTTGAAAAGAACTCTGAAGTTAAGCGTGCTTAATGGGGAGTAGTACTGGGATGGGTGACCTGCCTGGGAAGTCCCCCATTCTGGAGCCGATCACTGTTAGAAAGGGATAAAACCGTGAGGCTAGTAGGCCAAAGCGGACAATACCTCGACGGTATAGAGTACGGGGCGTGATAGAATGGTATCAGAGCTATACCCCAGCCGGAAGTGTGGGAACTAAGTGCCATGCAGGGCAAAGTGCTACGCTATGGGAGCCACCTCTTGAGTCCGTAATGGAGCAAAGTGCTACGTAGTGGGAGCCACCTCTTGAGCCTGTAGGGGCCACCTCTAGAGTCCTACCTGCCTGGGGGCTTGATTGCGTGATTGCATGCTATATGTGCCCAGCGACGAGGACGTCACCTATATAAGAGGGGTAGATTGTAACACCCTCAAATATAGCTAAGTTGTACTCTATATCACCGAGGCGCCTTTTGAAGTATCGGCTCAGTTCTTGAAAAGAACTCCGAAGTTAAGCGTGCTTAATGGGGAGTAGTACTGGGATGGGTGACCTGCCCGGGAAGTCCCCCATTCTGGAGCCGATCACTGTTAGAAAGGGATAAAACCGTGAGGCTAGTAGGCCAAAGCGGACAATACCTCGACGGTATAGAGTACGGGGCGTGACAGTTTGAAACAGTTCAAATTCGGTGCCTAACATGGAAAACGGTCCATTTCAAGACCGCATAGCCAAGGAGAACGGTTTAGCATTAGACCGCTAGGCTCTGCAGATTCCGTGAGTGAAAGGAAACGTGAAAAGCTTCGAACTTTGGCACCCAAATCGCCTAGGATTGATGCTATCTACTAGTTAGATAAGTCTAGAAGGCTAGAAGATCGAATTGGATACCTAATTGGGACTCTAAGTTCATTCTAATCCTCAAAACCCTAGCTAAACCTATAAATAGATCCCATGACCAAGCAGCGCAACCCATACTTTTGGCTCGCGTGGAACTAAGGTAAGGAGGCAGAATTAAAGGTAGGTTCTTTAGAATATTTTGTTCATAATACTAAGGTCTAACTGCCCTTCCAAATTTTGTTCTAGGAGATCAAGCATACGGGGAGATAGAGGCCTGCAAAGATGCCAATTCGGTGAAAGAAACTCAAGAAATAGTGCGACCGACCCAAGAAGATCAAGAAAATTGAAGCCCTAAACGAGGTAATTAGATAGAGGTTCTTTAGAAAAATTTGTTCCTGTTAGTACCATCTTCTTAACCTCAAAATTTCACGTCTTTAGGTCAAGAGAATCAGGAGTTAGGATAGGGTTGACTTTCAACCTTAAATTGAAAATCTAAAGCCTAGGATAGAGATAGGTTATCTCATGAAAGGCTTAAACTTTATGTCAGGAATAAAAGCCCTCTATTTTCAATTGATTTCTTGCATTGTACACCAAGAATTTTATGATTTATTTGAGACTATGCATCTAGTATACTCTTCATGCATAATTTTTTGCCCTAATTGAAGTTAAAAGGAAATTCTCTTGTTCATTACACAAACCCACGCATATTGATTGGCCTATCCTTGTTCTATCATGCTATAGAGTTGATATATGTTGATTTCTAGGCATGATATGTCTTAGATTAATATTTTTATTATGTTTTCTGTAATACAAGAAGAAACGGTCTTCCTATAGACTGCCAGAAACCCTAGCGGTCGCACGATAGATCGCTTGGGCCAGTAAAACGGTCCTCCACTAGACTGTTTGAGTTTTTCATTTCTTCAATATTGTTAACTCGAACATATTACAGATTAGCCTTAATTGATGTTTGATAATCCTAGTTAACTAAGTTTTATTCCTGGTTTGAGCACTGGTTTTATATACTTAGTTAATTCTATTGTTCATCATAGTAGATTTCATGTTTTGTGCACATTGGTATTATTTTAACTTATGTTAATTTATGACCAAAATCATATACTCTTGTAATAAGTATACGTTTCAAATGATAGAGGATTCATGATTTAACTTGATCGCTGTTTTATCACGATTCTTTGTCTTCTAGAGTTATTTTCTTAAGTACATGGCACATATTTCGGTATGTTATCATTAGTTACACCTTTGCACATTAAGTACACAATCTTGGACTTGATAACCTCTCCATTGGATATTCCTTCCAACGGACTAGGAAATCTTGTTTCAAGGCCTCCATAAGACTCCGCGAGCTTGGGATTCCCACTAGGATGCCGAGCTGGTTGTACCATTAATTGACTAGCAAGCATTTTACCGATGTTTTTTGTATTCTGGATCTTAGCGACCATCTGGTTGACTGCCAGAGTCTACTAGCAGCCATTCACTAGACCGCTAATGGATACTAAACGGCCACCCACTAGACCGTAAAGCTCCAGATGTTTTTTCTCATATGACATTTCTATCTTATGGAAATGGTCCAAGACTAGACCGCTTTCTGTATCAAACGGTCCTGCACTAGACTGCTTGGTTACTGGTTGAGTCTAACCCAAGGTTTTACCTTTGGGGTTGGTTTTCTTGAGTTCATGGATAGTCTTAGAATTATCTGGACTATAAACCTATGTTAACAAGTCAATGTTAAAAATAAGAAAGATAAGGAATGTACCATTATGCTACCAAATTTTCTCCATAGCATGACCTAGTTATTAATGCATTTTCTTGAATTCTCATAATCAATTATTGGTACGTTCTATACCTTGGTTACCTTATCAGGGAATTATTGTTGAACTTGTACATTGTTGGCCACATTATTGTTATAAACGTGGAAGTAGCTTGATTTATACTTGAAGATGCAGTTCGAGCACTGATTGTATTCATGGGCTCTATGCTAGTCCCCTCGGCTGATTGTCAGAAACATATTGTAAACCATGGGGTATGATGCTACTGGCATCGCATTACGTCGGGAGTACATTCTTTATAAATAAGTGAAAATCCACGAGACATGAGTAAAGATCCACGTAAATTCACGATGTACTTGCTACTAAGTGAAGAGTACTTTCTTGCTTGTTACATGGCTTTCTAGTACATAGCCTTCATGGTTATGAAAAGTATATTCTTGTTACTTTCTTGTTCATGAAAAATGCCCAATTTACATTCTTATTATATACTTGATCGATCATAGTCTTGTATCTCGTACATGGACATATCTTGTTATTTGGTTTTATTCACATATTTCATCGTATCTGCATGATTTATTTTATTCTTTAGAGCTAAAATGATAATTGCTTAAATTTGCCTACATGTTGATATGAATATACCTACTGGGCAAGTGTGCTCATTATCTATTTTCTCAATGTTTCAGGAAGTACAAGTGAATCGGATTCGGATTATACAAGTAATGGATCCGAGAGTGATTGAAGGTCCAACGACTCGAGAGAAGCCTTAGTTATCAAATGTTTTGTCGAGTCGTGATGTAATCTTTATTTTATTGAGTTTAGTAAAGAGAGTCAAGATCTTATGTACTTTGATATTATTATTATGGAATAAATTGAACTTTGGAAAAAAATTACTTATCCAATTACTTTTATGTGATTATCTTGCGCTCTGATTATATTGCTTGCTCGAGGTGTACTAGCCGACTGCATACGTTCCCGATTGTTTCCACTGCATAATCTCGGGGCGTGACAGTTAGAGTGGTATCAGAGCCTAGGACTAGAAGTCCTAGGGAAAAAGACATGTCATAGGTTAAGTCCAAGGTTTTTGGACCCACACCTATGAAATTAGGAAAGAACTTTCCAAAACCATGAGAGAATTGGGTAGAACCCGGGATGAGATAGTAATTAGAATTATTTCTAAAATTTACCCCACTCATTCTATTAGAAATAACAAATTCGTTATTCTTCTCAGGTACCTGACTCATAATGGCTCATCGTGTTGACTGGAACGGTATGCAACAGACCGTTGCGGGTCTCACCCAAGCATTACAGAATATGGCTCAAGCCGGCGTAGGGGCAAGAGCTGGTGACTTACACCATAATTTTCGAAGCTTAAATCCTCCGCGGTTCTCGGGATCCTCTAATCCAGATGAAGCCGAGAATTAGATCGATAAAATGAATCACATATTCGAAGTTATGCAACGTGCAGACCAAGAGAAGGTTCGTCTTGCCACGTTCCAACTCAACAAAGATTCACGTACATGATGGAAGTCAATCCCTGCACCGCCTCAAGATGTAGCACATACTTGGGAAGGTTTCCTTACCCTCTTCCGAGCAAAGTACTTCTCTGAACATGTTAAGGAGAGGAATGCTATGGAGTTTTCTTCATTATGCCAGGGCATGATGTCAGTAGCAGAGTATGAACTCCAATTTTCTAGGCTGGCGCCTTATGATCCTCATCTGATTAGTACCGACTTATTGAAAGCCAACCGATTTATGGATGGTTTGAGGCCCGACTTTATTCAACAACTAGGGACTCAGAATATCCGTACTTATGCGGAGATGGTCCAACGGGTGCATCTATGTGAAAGGACCTTAGAGAAGGTCAAAAAATTAAAAGGTAAAGGAGAAGAGCAGAGCCGAAGGTCTGGTCAGCATGAGAAGAAGGGTAAGTTTAGTATCACGGAACCTTAGAAATCCCGTGACAGCAAGAAGAGATCCCGAAACAGGAGTGGTAGTGGCTACCACAAGAACAAGAAGGTTAAAGAAGAAGAAAAGCAAGTAATGGCGGCTTGATCATTTTACAAGGAGTTCGATCATTCGGTCGAAGAGTGTTGGAAGCGTCTCGACGCTTGTTTACGATGTGGCAGCCGGGAGCACCGCATGTCGGATTGCCCTCTTATGAAGGAACAATCTTCTGGTGGTGGACGTAAGCAACAGGCTCGTCTCAATGCTATTAGGGAAGATGAAGAAGCGCCCAAGGATGATGGGCTAATGGAAGGTACTATCCAAATCTATTCCCATCCTACATTCGTACTATTTGATACAAGTGCTTCTCATTCCTTTATATATACTACTTTCGCGAAAACCTTACCTGTTTCATCAGTTCCTCTACCTTCAGACCTAGCAATCACTACACCACTAGGTCCCGGAACCAAACTTACAACCAAATACCCTGATAGTAAGGTAATGGTGGAAGGTCACAATCTTCCTACAAACCTCGTATGCCTTTACATGGAGGGCTACGATGCCATTTTAGGTCTAGATTGGCTTGTAGACCACGACGCCTATATAAATTGTCACAACCAGATTATCTCTTTTCAAAAACCTGGTCTTCCAAGGTTTTCCTTCCTTGGTATCAAATATAGGAAGCATCCTACCATTATTTCATCTCTTCATGCTTGCAAACTTATTTCGCAAGGATGTGAAGCTTTTTTTGCTTCCGTAATCGTTACCGAGTCCAAGAAGATCATCTTAGAAGATATTTCCATTGTGAAAGAGTTTCCCGATGTATTTCCATCAGATTTGCCCGGTTTACCACCCGAAAGAGAAGTAAACTTCTTTATTGAACTCATTCCCGGAGCAGCACCTGTTTCAATAGCTTCCTACAGGATGTCCCCCACAGAACTCAAGGAATTGAAGAAACAACTACAAGAGTTATTAGACAAGGGTTTCATTCGACCAAGCACATCCCCTTGGGGTGCGCGAGTTCTATTTGTCAAGAAGAAGGATGGATCCCTCAGGCTATGTATCGACTACCGGCGACTGAATCAACTCACAATTAAGAACAAATATCCATTGCCGCGTATCGACGAGCTCTTTGATCAGATTTCAAGAGCAGAATATTTCTCCAAGATAGATGATGGGGACATCACCTCCCATGCCCACGTTCACAGCTCGTCTCCTCGCCCCGGTTGCATCCGGCATGGTTTAGTCATTTAATTTTAAGTCCTATGTAATTTTATTTGAGTCATTTGATGTATTTTCCATTTTATTTGAGTCATGTTCCTAGGTCTTGCATCTATTTTCCTAAGTTTGAGTGTCATTAAATTGTGTAATGTGCTATTGGGCCTAATTCTTCGGGCTTGGCCCATGAGCCCCCCTACCCCTTCGGTTATTTGTTATTGAGTCTTTTGTAAGGGACTTATTGTAAAATGTGGGTTTCCTATATATAGGGCCCCATTTCCTTCATTTGGAGGTAATGAATCAATGAATGAAAAGACTTGCCATTTTGAGAGTTTACACTCCTTATCTAGTGGAGAGATTCCATTTTTTAGGTGAGAAACCCTAGGGGAGAGATTCCCCACCCTTCCCTCTCTTAATCTCTCTTTTTCACTCCACTTTCTCTCTCCTCAACACCCAAATCAAATTTTCTTCTCTCTCCTCCCCCTCTCAACCACTTCCAACCCCCACCTACCTCCATTAACTCCCCACAACTTCCCACAACCCCTCTTTAATCCTCACCTAGTCCCAAGGAAGTTCCACCACTCAAAACCCCACCCTCCAACCACCACCTACCCCTTTCACTTCCCTAAGCATATCTCCACCTTCCCAAGGCTGAATTAACTCATTCCAAAGCCCAAATTCGAATCTCCCCATCCCTCCTTGCTCCCTAGGTCGCACCCCTCCTCTCCCCTCAAGCCAAGTTCACCCCCCTCCTCTCTTCTCCACTCCAGCTTTGTGTGCAGGCCGACCTACAGAGTAGCACTATGTTGCAGCGACGTCCACGACTGCATCCTGGTTCTGCTGGTGGCGTGGCCTAACTTTCTGGAAAGGCCTCCCTGTGCTCTTCGCAGGCGAGGTGGAATCACTCCATTCTGAGTTCGTGGCCGTCCGTGAAGGCTGTTCTTCCCCGACTGCGCAGAACCTCTCAGACCAAAAGCTAGAGCGGCAGAGAAGACTCTCCCACGACGAACCTTGAAGGAATCAGCCTTCAGGGTCTTCTACAAAGATCTTCCTCCCCCTGTCAGCGTCCAGGAACAGAAGGCGGAGCTCCGTTCGGCATCCGACAATCAGAGATATTAATTTTCTACCACAACCATGCCGGTCTGCCTCCTCACAGTCTGCCCCGACCACTATCCACTTCTCTGGACACCCAGCTCATCTCCGACATCAGAAGACTTTCCTGTTTGTTTTTCTGCAAAGTAGACTCGTCAACGATTCCAACGAGTCCAGCGGTGCTAGATTTGGAGCTCAGGAGCAACCGTGACCGCTTCTGCAACCTGCTGTTTCAGACTGAGCTCGGCCAGAGACCAGAGCTGCATCCATCTTCCAGTCGCCGGAGCAGTCAGCCCTCAGATCAGAACATCGTCCAAAAATTCAGGCTGCACCCCTCTCCGGTTAGCAATCTTTTGGCGCAAGTCTCATCAGATTCTGAGCTCGGTGGATTTATTGGCTGCATCAACATCGACTCCCTGTCCAGAATTACAGAAGCTAGACAGAATCGGCGAAGCTCGGAAACTCGGTTTCCTTTGCATCTCTCCCCACCCCGCTTGGCCGGCTGAAGGCCCCTCCCTGTGTGGAGGTAGTTTTGAATGTATTAAGCATAACCCCCACCCCAAGATCACCCCTCCTGCGTGAGGAGTAGTGCTGTACCGTTTGTAATTTCAGGTCAAGCTACACCGCCGCGGCGTGTGGGGATCCACCGCCTCCCCGCTCGCCCTCGTCTCCGAGCGGGACCGGTTTCTTCAAACCGGTCGAGTAAGTGCTCTAAACCCTTGCTCATTGTGCTTGTCTTTCAATGTTTGTTTCTTAGCTCCGCTGGTTGTGCGAGAGAGAGCCCGATCCTCAAGCCCCGTTGCCTTGAGTGATCACCGTGGGAAGAGTGAAACCGGTGCCCTTGGCACTTTGTCGGCCCCATTGAATTGGGTTCCACATCCTTTTGGGAATCAAGCCTTGGCCTTGCTGGCCCTCTACCAGCAAGGGCCCAACCCCACATCTTCACCTTGGCATTGCCAAGTTACCTCGGGCTTGGGTGAGCGACGAGAGAGCGGCGGCCCAAATTGGCCCATTTAGAATGCGAATGTGCTTGCTTGCTTAAGTCCAAGATTGTGTCACATCAATAGACCTCTGGTCAAGTTATCATCATCTCAAGATCAAAGATGAAGACATACACAAAACTACTTTTTGGAGCAGATATGGCCACTATGAATTCGTGGTAATGCCGTTCGGGTTAACTAATGCCCCGACAGCATTTATGCAACTCATGAATAATGTCTTCAGGCCTTATCTTGACCAGTTTGTAGTCGTCTTCATAGATGATATTCTTATATACTCCAAAATAAAGGAGGATCATGAAGAGCACTTAAGGATAGCCTTGCAAATGTTAAGAGAGCACAAACTCTATGCAAAGCTTAGTAAGTGCGAGTTCTGGCTAAAGGAGGTCTCTTTCCTTGGCCATATTATTTTAAAGGAAGGTATCACTGTTGACCCTTCTAAAGTGGAAGCTGTTAAGAACTGGAGCCGGCCAACGACTGTGTCTGAAGTCAGAAGTTTTCTAGGTCTGGCTGGTTATTACAGGAGATTTATCAAAGATTTCTCCAAGATAGCCGTTCCTTTGACTAGACTCACAAGAAAGGAAAATCCTTTTATATGGTCGAAAGACTGCGAAGAGAGTTTTCTTACTCTTAAAGAACACCTGACCACTGCTCCTATATTAACGCTACCAATAGAGGATGGTGGCTTTGAAGTCTATACGGATGCATCTAGCATTGACCTAGGATGCATCCTTATGTAAAATAGAAATGTCGTTTCCTATTCATCAAGACAGTTAAAGCGTCATGAAGAAAATTACCATGTGCATGATTTGGAACTAGCTACGATTATATTCGCGTTGAAGATTCGGCGACACTACCTTCACGGGGAGAAATTTATCATATTTTCATATCATAAAAGTTTGAAATACCTCTTTACCCAGAAGGAATTGAATATACGACAACATAGATGGTTGGAGTATCTCAAGGACTTCGACTTTACTATCCAATATCATCCAGGGAAAGCTAATGATGTAGTTGATGCTCTTAGCAGGAAACCACTGGCAACTCTAGCAAGCCTCAGGAAAGGTATAACTTGTCTTATTGAATATTTTTCTTATTTAAATCTTGATATTGATAGAGAAAGAGAAGGAGGTATGATTGCCAACCTAAGATTTCAACCTACATTGATCAAGGACATTGTCCAATTGCAAGAAAATGACTCTACATTGATGGAGATTAAGGATAATATTGATCAGAGACCAGAATTTTCTATCTCAAATGATGGAAGACTATTATTTAAGGATCGAATTTGTGTGCCGAATCATGAAGACACTAAGAAATTTATCATGGAAGAAGCTCACAAATAAAGGTATGCTATTCACCCTAGTGCTACCAAGATGTATCAAGATTTAAAAAGAAACTTTTGGTGGCCCAACATGAAGAGAGAAGTAGCAGATTTTGTAGCTCGCTGTCTCACTTGTCAGCAAGTAAAGGCAGAACATTTAAAGCATGCTGGAAAATTACACCCCTTGAATATTCCCGAGTAGAAATGGGAAAGTATAGGGATGAATTTCATCATGGGCTTACCTAAGACAAGAGGAGGACACGATGACATATGGGTGATCATAGACCGATTGACTAAATCAGCACATTTTCTACCGATCAAAAGTCAATGGTCTATGGATGTACTAGCAGCAATATACATGAGGGAAATTATCAAATTACATGGTGTCCCTCTTACCTTTATATCTGACCGAGATCCTCGATTTACATCATAATTCTGGAAGGGTCTACAACATTCATTAGGGACCCAACTTAATTTTAGCACTGCGTTACATCCACAAACTGATGGTCAAACTGAAAGGACAAATCAGGTGGTGGAAGATATGCTCAGGGCTTGTGCTATTGACTTTGGAGGAAGTTGGCATGACCATTTACCTCTTGTAGAATTTGCCTACAATAATAGGTATCAGGCTAGCATACAAATGGCACCGTTCGAGGCCCTGTATGGTAGAAGCTATCGTTCACCTATTTGCTGGAATGAAGTAGAAGAAAGGTAATTTCTCAGTTTCGACATCATTAGGGATACTACCGAGAAGATAAAGCTTATTCGGGAAAGACTCCAGATGACTCAAGACAGATAAGAATCATATGCTGATAATCGAAGACGCGACCTGGAATTTCAAGTGGGAGACCATGTATTCCTTAAAGTCTTTTCAGGTCGAGGTATTCAAAGATTTGGTATCAAAGGTAAGCTGACTCTAAGATTCATTGGCCCCTTTGAGATTCTCGAAAGAGTGGGTGAAGTCGCGTATCGAATAGCTTTACCCCCTCAACTATCTGAAGTTCATTATGTATTTCACGTCTCAATGCTCAAGAAGTATGTGCCTGATCCATTCCATGTCTTCACTTACGACAACCTGGAAATTAAAAAGGATATGGCATGCGAGCAAAAGCCAGTTAAGATCATTGAAAGAGAAGTACGTCAACTTCGGAATAAAAACGTTCCTATAGTCAAGATCCAATGGACCAAGGCATGGCCACATGAAGCAACGTGGGAAACTGAAGAAGCCATGCGTAAAAGATTCCCAGAGATATTTGACTGCAAGTACACTCTCCATAAATCCATGTATTAAATTTGGGGACCAAATTCTCTTAAGTAGGGGAGGGTGTAACGCCTAAGAATTTTCTAAAAATTTTCTAGATTTAAATAGAATTATTAAACATTTAAATGAGCTACTAAACGAATTACTATTAATTAAGTCTCATTAAGTAAAGGCCCTCTACTAATAAATAGATTAGGCCCATTTAGTTGAACCTAAAGGACCTAAAACCCAAGCCCAAAAGAGTTGGCCCATATTCTAGAAGTTTAATTTCTGGAATTTTAGAATTTAAGTGGATAAATAGGATAAATAAATGGATAATAGGGGGAAGAGTTTGAAACAATTCAAATTCGGAGCCTAACATGGAAAATGGTCTATCGCGAGACCGCATAGCCAAGGAAAACTGTTTAGCATTAGATCGCTAGGCTCTGCAGATTTCGTGAGTGAAAGGAAACGTGAAAAGCTTAGAACTTTGGCATCCAAATCGCCTAGGATTGATGCTATCTACTAGTTAGATAAGTCTAGAAGGCTAAAAGATCAACTTGGATACCTAATTGGGACTCTAAGTTCATTCTAATCCTCAAAACCCTAGCTAAACCTATAAATAGATCCCAGGACGAAGCAGTGCAACCCTTACTTTTGGCTCGCGTGGAACTAAGGTAAGGAGGTAGAATTAAAGGTAAGTTCTTTAGAATATTTTGTTCATAATACTAAGGTCTAACTGCCATCCGAATTTCATTCTAGGAGATCAAGCATACGGGGAGATAGAGGCCTGCAAAGATGCTAGTTCGGTGAAAGAAACTCAAGAAATAGTGCGACCGACCCAAGAAGATCAGGAAAATAGAAGCCCTAAACGAGGTAATTAGATAGAGGTTCTTTAGAAAAATTTGTTCCTGTTAGTACCCTCTTCTTACCCTCAAAATTTCACGTCTTTAGGTCAAGAGAATCGGGAGTTAGGAAGACGTGAAGTTGCTGATTTAGCACAGGACGTGCAGCAAGCTAAGGTTGACTTTCAGACTTGAATTGAAAATATAAAGCCCAAGACAGAGGTAGGTTATCTCATGAAAGGCTTAAACTTTATGTCAGGAATAAAAGCCCTCTATTTTCAATTCATTTCATGCATTGTACACTGAGAATTTTGTGATTTATTTGAGACTATGCATATAGTATACTCTTCATGTATAATTTTTAGCCCTAATTAAAGTTAAAAGGAAATTATCTTGTTCATTACACAAACCCACACATATTGATTAGCCTATCCTTGTTCTATCAAGCTATAGAGTTGATATATGTTGATTTTCAGGTATGATATGTCTTAGATTAATATTTTTATTAAGTTTTCTGTAATACAAGAAGAAACGGTCTTCCTGTAGACCGCCAGAAACCCTAGCGGTCGTACGATAGACCGCTTGGGCCAGTAAAACGGTCTTCCACTAGACCGTTTGAGTTTCTGATTTCAGTAATATTGTTAACTCGAACATATTGCAGATTAGTCTTAATTGATGTATGATAAGCCTTGTTAACTAAGTTTTATTCCTGGTTTGAGCACTGGTTTTATATACTTAGTCAATTCTATTGTTCATCATAGTAGATTTCATGTTTTGTGCACATTGGTATTATTTTAACTTATGTTCATTTATGACCAAAATCATATACTCTTGTAAGAAATATATGTTTCAAATGATAGAGGATTCATGATTTAACTTGATCACTATTTTATCACGACTCTCTCTCTTCTAGAGTCATTTTCTTATGTACATGGCACATATTTCGATATGTTATCATTAGTTACACCTTTGCACATTAAGTATATAATCTTAGACTTGATAACCTCTCCATTAGATATTCCTTCCAAGGGACTAGGAAATCTTTTTTTAAGGCCTCCATAAGACTCCGCGAGCTTGGGATTCTCACTAGGACGCCGAGCTGGTTGTACTATTAAAACCCAATTGACTAGCAAGCACTTTACCGGTGTTTTGTGTATTCTGGATCTTAGTGGCCATCTGGTTGATCGCCAGAGTCTGCTAGCGGCCATTCACTAGACCACTAATGGATACGAAATGGCCACCCACAAGACCGCAAAGCTCCAGATGTTTTTTCTCATATGACGATTCTATCTTATGGAAACGGTCCAAGACTAGACTGCTTTCTGTATCAAACGGTCCTGCACTAGACCGCTTGGTTACTGATTGAGTCTAACCCAAGGTTTTACCTTTGGGGTTGGTTTTCTTGAGTTCATGGATAGTCTTAGAATTATATGGACTATAAACCTATGTTAACTAGTCAATGTTAAAAATATGAAAGATAAGGAATGTACCGTTATGCTACAAAATTTTCTCCATAGCGTGACCTAGTTGTTAATGCATTTTCTTGAATTCTCATAATCAATTATTGGTACGTTCTATACCTTGGTTACCTTATCAGAGAATTATTGTTGAACTTCTACATTATTGGCCACATTATTGTTATAAACGTGGATGTAGCTTGATTTATACTTGAAGATACAATTCGAGCACTGATTGTGTTCAAGGGCTCTATGCTAGTCCCCTCGGTTGATTGTCGGAAACATACTGTAAACCATGGGGTATGATGCTACTGGCGTCGCATTACGCTGGGAGTACTTTTTTTATAAATAAGTTAAAATCCACGAGACATGAGTAAAGATCCACGTAAATTCACGAAGTACTTGCTACTAAGTGAAGAGTACTTTTTTACTTGTTACATGACTTTCTAGTGCATAGCTTTCATGGTTATGAAAAGTACATTCTTGTTACCTTCTCGTTCGTGAAAAAGGTGAAATTTACATTCTGGTTATATACTTGATCAATCATAGTCTTGTATTTCGTACATGGACATATCTTGTTACTTGGTTTTATTCACATATTTCATTGTATCTGCATGATTTATCTTGTTCTTTAGAGCTAAAATGATAATCACTTAAATTTGCCTACATGTTGATATGGAGATACCTACTGGGTAATTGTACTCATTACATATTTTCTCAATATTTCAGGAAATACAAGTGAATCGGATTCGGAATATACAAGTAATGGGTTCGAGAGTGATTGAAGGTCCAACAACTTGAGAGAAGCCTTAGTTATCAAATGTTTAGTCGAGTCGTGATGTAATCTTTATATTCTTCAGTTTAGTAAAGAGAGTCAAGATCTTATGTACTTTGATATTATTATTATGTAATAAGGTGATGTTTTAAAAAAATTTACTTGTGCAATTACTTTTATGTGATTGTCTTGCGCTCTGATTATATTGCTTGCTCGAGGCGTACTAGCCGACTGCATACATTCCCGATTGTTTCCGCTGCATAATCTCAAGGAGTGACAAAAATAGACCCGAGATAGCTCACGACTGGGAGCCGGTAATGATTTTTTTTTGTTGATTAATTATGGAGCATTGACGAGTTAAGTGAGATGGGGAAATGGGGGACAAATGGGTTGGTGGAAGTATGAGTGGAGGGTTAAAACGGCGTGCGGCTTGGTATATCCTAATTTGGCGCGAGGAAGCGTAGGGATAGGTCTAAAACGGCACGGGGTAGCGTAGGAAAAGGGGTTACAACGGCGTGGCTGTGTTAAGGGGCTTAAATGATGCGGTGTATATGAGGTTAAAACGGTGCGGTAAGAAGGAGGGGCACACCGAATTAGGCCGCACGCCGTATAGGTGGCTTTGAGGATTTTGAGATTTTGAGAGTGGGATTATTCTGGGGCGGGGGGTATGGGCGCTGGATGAGGGCACGCCGGATTATAGAAAAGTTTCAAGTTTCAAGCTGTTTTGAGTTGCACTATGACTTGGTTCATTTTTGATGTTAATTAGGGCTGATTACTGAGTGAATTCAGATTCCATTTGTCCTGCAGACAGGACAGATCAAGATTCGTGCCAGGTTCCCACTCAAGCACAGCCCGTCTTCGGTTCGAAGTAGGTTCACAGTTCTTGGAACTTAAGTTCCATCAGAATTCAGTCTAAGTGTTCAGACAAAAATTTGGCAGTACCTCCCCATACCCAGAGGGTTACATGGGGAAAGTGGAGGCATTCCCACAGAAACTGCGTTAGCCTCCTTAAAGTCGGGAGATCAAGACGGCAACCGGCAGACCTAGATGGATGGAAACCCCGAGGACTAGCCTACGAGGGGCACCAATGCTCCATGGGCCAAAGATATTATTCAAAAGGATTGCCAAAACGGGAGGAGACCTTGAGGGCTAGCCTACAAGAGGTTCCTTACCCACGACCACCATCATCCCCCAGAGGAATGTGGATTTAATGTCGGGTCAGAGGATCCATTTTTATTCACCTTCGATGGCTCGTAGGGCTCCACGCCATAGGGGGGCGGGATCCTATAGCCTTGGGGTGATTCAGAGATAGGCAATGTGGGTGTTTGATGGGGAATGTTCCCCCTCCCTGGTCAGTGAACCGTTACTGTCGAGAGAAAACATGGTATTCACATTAAAACTCCAAGCTTTCCCATATATCAGGGATGTGGAACGGCTTGCACTGGGCAGACCTTCCCTCACCCTTCTCGGGATAAAGAAATTGTAGTGGCACCTTATTCATCCACTCTACCGTTAATGATGAGTTAGGCACGCAGGGGAGTTAATTGGTTGGCATTTAAACGCTATCCGTGAGCCGGTGAACCGCCGAGGTCGTAAGAAGCAAATGCTCGCGAAATTGGCGGGTGGTATATGGTAGATTAACCATGCCAAAAAACCCTGCACCCAGACTGTAAGGGGGGCGGCCCTATTTTCTCCAGTTCATAACTGTGAACAGAGAGATAGTGGGGAGCCAATCCCGGGGGTGAACGGAGATGCACATACGTATATGTCTCCGGTGGTGAAATCCACGGTAAGCATACGGTGTATTTTATATAACCAATACACTAAGATAGCCCTGGGGAGGGGAATGGCATCAATGTAGCCCTGGGATAGCACGAGACATATTCGGCATCGATGGAAGAAATTAAACGACAATAAGCGATATGAAAATGAATGCAGTAGAGAAGGAAGAGGGATTCACACACAGATTAAGAAATAAACTAAATATCACATTTGGCCTGGCATTGTCGCACAGAGCCATTCCATTTCATTTTCATCTATCATAGAAGCAAGGGCTAAACGAAGAAAAAATTGGAATGGGGTTTCGGGCTCATATCATCGCCCGTTTGCATACAGATCATCATTGGAATATGGGTAGAAAAGGGGGAGAAGATGAATAGAAGAAACGCCTGATGCCCAACCTCTATTCTTCGCTGCAGAAACAGAGTATCAGAACGGGGGCACTCCTTCCTCGCACTGGACCTCCCCCCTCTATTGAAGAACGGCGGATGATTGCCCAGGGAAACTTCACTCAGTTTTTATTTTCCCCCAAGCTTCTCATGTCCGATCCCCCTTCTCTTTTTTTCACTTCCACTTCTCACCCTCTTTCCTAGTTCGAATGACTCTCTCTTATAGGTTCAAGTGGCGTGGCTTAATCAGGCGCGGGAGGGGTGAAGAGCACGCCGATTAAAGACTGATTCTGTGCATGCCGGGCATGGACGACGCCAATGGAAAGGAGCGTGTCGGATTAACTTCTTGTTGCGTTTGTTCGGGTCGGTCTCGGCCTGCAAATTTTGGACTGGCTCCGAGAGTTGACTTGAGCTTTCATCTCATCGTGGCCCTGTGAGACCGGCATGAGATGTATGGGGGAAGCATTTAGACCAATGGCTGGCCAATTTCGGTGCTATCTATGCCCTTAATTCGGTCACTCGGGTTTTCCGCTGACATGGCCTTCGGCACTGCAATCTGTGCTACCGGGAAGGCTTTATCTATATTTGCATCATCCTCAGGGAGTGGGTCACTACCCGGGGTACTTTCGCCTTGGTTGGGCAGCTATTTGGTCACTAACAGACTTATCTGGTAAGAAGACGTACATGGATCGGGTCACTCGGGTTTTCTGTTGATATGGCCTTTGGCACCTTGTTCTGACGGGCTAGAGATATTTCTTCACCTCAGGAGGGTTCCTTGTCAGGTGGCGGACCACCAGGTACATTCTCGCCCTGATCAGATGATAGATGAGGTTTGTTCGGCACGACTGAGTCGATAACGGTTCATTGGGCAGGCCTAACGGCACTGCCAGTTTGTTGTGGATTTCTTCCGACCATCCTGAGGTGGAGTCCCTGACGCTCTCGTCAGATGACCTAAGGCTTCAACAGTCCGAGTGGACCCTTGTGTATTCATTTTCTTCGGCTTTAGCACTTCGGCGGGCCGCAGTCTTTTGTCGTTCAGGCGTGATTGCCATTGATCATATTTCAGGTGCCAATAAATGCCCCCTAGTCACGGGTGTCGCAAGTAGGGAATGAGCGATGCGGGATCGGTAGATGTACTTTGACTGAGCATACTCTTCATTTGGTCAGCACGAACCATTGATTTGATGCAGTCGAGGTGCCGTTTAAACGACGTGGTTTCATAACTGCCTTAAAACGACGTGAAGATGGCAATTTGGCTTTCAAACGGCGTGGCTGTGGCAATAGGTTTTAAACGGTGCATCCCCCTTAGATCTGTTATTCCAACGCAGCCTGACTTGTTCTGTTAAAATGGCGCGGCCTAGATTTTCTGTTAAAATGGCACGCCCCTTGACCTGTTAATCCGACGTGGCCTTTACCCTGTTAATTCAGCATGCAAAACTGCTCGACCAGCGCGGGAGGGCGCTAAAACGGCGTGCCCTACCCCCGCGTCGGATTAGAGGGCTTAAAAACCATTATAAAAGCCTCATATATTCTCTCTCTTCCTCATGCTCTTCATTCGAAACCCTAAGCTTCTCTCTCTTCTCCTCTTCTCTTCCCACGGCAGCAAGCGCCCTCTCCCTTCGACAAAGATAGCGGCGGTGGGATTTTGGTGAGGGTGAAGTCCGTTTTCTTCTTGATTCAGGGGATTCAAACCCCGCATTTCCAGGCCCCGAGAGGCTTCTAGTAGGCTTGTCCTCGGAGCTACACCCCTGGGTGTCCTGTTCGGCCTCAGTGTGACACCCACGGCCTGTTTTAGGGACCGTCCCTTAATGGACGTATTCCCGCTTTCTTCTGGCAAGCTCCCAGGCTGGGGAGACTCTACTGGAATTTTTTCAGAAATATTTTGTTCTCAACAACTCTTTTCTGACCTTGCATATTTTCTTTTGTGTTTTCTTTGATGCAGATACTATGGCATCTAATTCTCCTTCCTCCTCCCGTGCTATGGTGGCTTGGAGGGACGTTGATTCCTTGGACAGAGGCCATGATAAGTTGGCCATGTTTGCGAAGTCCTTTGATTCAGACACCGACATAGTAGATACTGGCTGCCTGTTAATCATCGGGAGTGACTCCTTCAAATATGATCGCCATGACGGCTACAGAGTGGACCATCCTAATGATAAGCAGCTGATGTCTTTTATGAAGCGATTCAACCTTTAGGAGAAGTGGGACTTGCACCTGGGTAGTGGGACTTGCTCCTTGCTCGGAAGGCTGAGGTGGCGCTACTCGCCAACCACGATAGTCTAACAAACTTCATTCTGCGGGGAAGACCCATATATTTTCCTGGCGAGCCCAAGAAGTAGAATGCCGTGCTTGGACTCCAGGAACTGACTCCACAGGACGGGCTACAGACCAGAGCCACTGAATTCAACCCAGCCAGATGGAATGAAGCGGTAGGCCGTGTTGACCGGGAGAAGCCATCTTTTGGGTTATTCTTAGCCCCGCTAAAATGGGGATACAGAGAGGAACCTTTCTTGCTGGATTACTTAGCAGTGCATTTCAAGAACTAGATCTACGTGGGTTGGTTTGTCGAACTGAAGGCTGACGCCCATGCATTCCAGGCCGGAGCGGTGGAGTTCACCGATTATGTTCTACAGTACTATGCTCCTATCTTGATCAAGGCAGGCCTATACCATAGTGTATATGCATCGAGGTATCGCTACCCCATCTCCAAGGGTTTATGCTGCGGTATGATTGAGGTGTTCTGTCCCTAGTACAACACCTTCTATACCTCAGAAGGAGAGACATCGTTGGACCTTTGGATTCTCTCCCAACTAAGCGTCCTCACGATCGATAGTGAGCCGTATGAGAAAGTATGTTGGCCAGACTGGCAGAAGGATCAGACGGACAGTGAAGGGCGATACTTGACTAGTTTTGCCTACCGCTATCTAATGAAAGCATATCGTACTCTCTGTCGCTCCTCGTATGATACCCGAGAAGCACGCAAGCCTGGAGAAAAGAGGCGCGTGAGGATGGGCACCTGGCTCTAGTATTTCTTCATAGGGTAGCGGAAATACGAAGACTTCCCTTCGATAGAGCCGGCTACTGTTCGGCGGAAGAAGAGGGTTCGATGATAAACTGCTTTACCCTCCTCACTGTAGGAAGGCCAACGGGGAGGACCTAATCCTACTGGGGTCGACACAGTCACCCATTGTGCTACGTATTTGACTTATTAGATTTGCTCCTTCGCTCTTCCACAGGGCGACGGGAGTGTGATCCGGGCGGATGCAATTTACCCTGCCTGCGTGATGGCATGGGGCATGAAGCTCTCGTTGTGCCCGGTGGCAGTGTGCTTAGTTGTCACGTCCCGAGCGCGGAAGATACTCGGATGCGTGACGCGTCTATATAGATCATGTCATTAGAGCGATAAGACTTGACATACATAAATACAGAGTGCACAAAAGACTAATAATATCTAATGATCCCAATTGTCCAAAGTGACAACTAAATGATTAATCAAAAGATGATAAAGCTAGTCCATGACAATTCCAAATTAAAATCCAAATACTAGGCTATATGCCTTAATAATCAATCCACTAGACCAAACATAACTAGAAAATACAAAAGGAGACTCAAGAATATCAAAAGACACGATTAGCTGACGGTAGACGATCGGTGACTCTAGCACTCTTCACTCGGTCTCATTCCCATTCGGGTGGATGTCGCTATCCGAATTATCTGAAAATGTTAGGAAGTAACTGGATGAGCGAAACGCTCAGTAGGACTTACATCTCAAGTTCGAGCAGTCTTTAAGTGATTTACATGTTATATGTAATGCGGGTATAATAATGTACGATGAATAAGTACGAAAATCAAGTATACAGGTATATCTATGCATGATGAACAAGTAAGAAGTCAAGAACTGTATAGAGAGAGTATCGTATGATTTCAAGTATTTGACAAGCAGTATATTAAGAACTTTATAGATGTAGATGCCACTCTTCGGGTAAGCAAGAACTCATGTACAAGTAAGTAAGAGTCATGTTCAAGCAAGTAAAAGTTTGTGTTCAAGCAAGTAATATTAAGTACGTGTCAATAGAATTGGTTATTTCAATCAAGCAAGTACTTTACCCTTTTTCGGGCCACGCAAGTCAAGTATCGCCCGTTCCGGGCCATGCAAGTCAAGTCAAGCAAGTAGAGAGAGAGTATGTGTGGAGTGTCTCAAGTCAAGCAAGTCAAGCAAGTACTTCGGTGCAATGCCAAACACCGTGGTCAATAAACTCCCATGGGCACAAGTACCTTCGGGCGCTCCTCCCAGGACCAGACCGGGCCCTATATGCATAGCATTTCATATATTTCTTTTGACATCCAGTCTCATTTATAGCCAATATAGAATTTCAAGGGTTACGATTGTAAGAGTACAAGGTAGATTCCAGGAATAGAGTTCAAAGGCATATATGATGTAGGAACATGTACTAGGGTTATATCGGTATGAATCATGAGACAAATTAGTAATAAGAACAAAGATTGGCAGTTAACAGACTGAATTGGCGCCTCGGGGTTGTAAACATAATAAAATTCACATTACTCTGAGTACATCTCATATTACCTCATAATACCCTAATTTGACCCTCAAATTGACCTTGTTTAAGTAATTTTTCTCACTTTTATTGGGTTTCTCACTTTTTTATATATTTTTTTCTCTTTTTCCCTATTTTTCTAGATTTTTTGGGTATTTTTCTATGTTTTTCTAGATTTTTAAAGAATTAGCGGCAAGGGGGAGGCACTATTTCAAAAAAAAATACAAAATGAAATGACGCCTCTTTGGGGTGTCTTCATTTAAATCGAGAATGACTTTCAGTTATATCCCATTTGCTAATTCTTTTACCCTTTCCGAGGTATTTTGGTGGCCTTTCGGGTTCCAGAAAAATGTGAAAAAAATATATTTGGGATCATCTCAACCAGAAGCACCTTCACAAGGAAAATTGGAAAATAAAAAAATTGGAAACAAATTAGCGACATAGGGGGTGGGCACTATTTAATGAATTGGGGTTGATTTACACCGGGCAGGTACATTCTGTGACTCAAAATACTATTCATACCGTAAAAGTTTCTCAGAAACAGAAAGCAAGGAGATGAACAGGTAGAGAAAATTTTCGGGAGTTTAGAATCATGCTTATGCAAAATTGTTGGGTTTTGGTTTCATAGATATAAAATTTCTAATGCGGTGTTTATATTTTTTTCTAAAAATGGAATTGACGTCTCTTTGAGGGGTCTTTATTTAATTGAAGTCACCTTAGGGTGTCGCTAATTGAAGAATTGAAGTCTTCCCGGGGTGACTTCATTTAATGAATTGAAGTCTTCCCGGGGTGTCGCTATTCAATGAATTGGGGTGATTTACACCGGGCAGGTATATTCTGTGACTCAAAATACTATTCATATTTTCAAAGTTTCTCCTCATCAGGAAATAAAGACATGGGCAGGTAGAGAAAAATATTGAGATCACAGAACTATATCCATGCAAGAATTTTATGGTCTGGTTCAATAGATATAAATTTCTGAACACGATGGTTAGTTACTATTCATATTTTCAAAGTTTCTCCGAATCAAGAAATAAGGACATGGGCAGGTAGAGAAAAATATTGAGATCACAGAACTATATTCATGCGAGAATTTTATGGTCTGGTTCAATAGATATAAATTTCTGAACACGGCAGTTAGTTATTATTCATATTTTTTAAGTTTATCCGAATCAGGAAATAAGGACATGGGCAGGTAGAGAAAAATATTGAGATCACAGAACTATATTCATGCGAGAATTTTATGATCTGGTTCAATAGATATAACTTTCTGAACATGGTGGTTACTAATCACGTACTTACTGTTCATGATTTATAACACGTTCACAGAATCAGGAAGTAAGGACATAGATCGACATGGAAATTTGAAGGATTGTACGATCATGCTCATACAACAATTTCTGAGTTCAATTTCATAGATATCAATTTTTAAACATGGATTAATTTACAAGAATCGGGACAGATTATGAGTATAAACCGTGTGCTGTACAGGGGGTACTTGGCGGAGAATCTACTCACGCAAGATTTAGTGTTTCAGATAAGCGTTGCCTAACATTGCCATTAAGCCTTTTGATCTACCCCTGACTTAAATGACCAGCTTTAACTAGCATGCATGTTAACCTATATTAACTACTAGTTAAGCCAGATCTTGAGAACACCTATCTTTTTGACGTGAATACCGAGATACGTAGGGGAAAGAATAAGAAAACCAGCCTTCACGTTCCCTTCTGCAACGCTTCAGCAGCAGAGATTCGCTTCTGCTGAGTAGCAGAATGACGACATTCTCTATCTCACATTAGTTGGGAAATAATTATAGGAAAAGAAATAAGACACAAGGGTCCATTGCCACGAAAAAAGAAGAAATTAGTGCTTCAATCCGTTGTCGGGCAAAAGGGTACGTTGCCAGCAAAAACCTCCTGTTCTTGTGTCAACCCCTTCTAGAAGAATAGCAGGAGGTGGATGACAGGCTATCCCTCAGGGAAATGGCGTCCTTGTGAGGGGTCTCTATTTAGGTGAATAGCGCCCATGCATGTTGACGCTATATCTTATTGATGTGAGACCACCTTGAGGGGTGATAGTCACAAGACCGAAGCACCTTGGACCTTAAAAAGTAAGCATAATTCGCAATAGAAACGGACCGATATCGGAGGCCACTCACCCGACACTCACCCAATACCCAGGGTAACTCGGCGATGCTGAGTGGAGGTTGTGAGAGCGGGGCCCTTGCTGGTAGAGGGCCAGCAAGGCCAAGGTTTTTCCCAAAGGTATGGAAGCCCAATTCAATGGGGCCGACGTTGTGCCGAGGGCACGGGTCACACACTCTCCCACGGCGGTCACTCGAAGTTATGGAGCTTGCGGACCAAGCACTCACTCTCACAGGCCAACGGAGCTATGAACTAATATTGAAAGAACAAGCACTATGGGGAAGCAAGGGTTAGAACACTTACTCGACCGGTTTGAAGAAACCGTTCCCATTCGGAGACGTGGACGAGCGGGGAAGCGTGGGTTCCCCACACGCTGCGCCAGTGTAGCTTGATCATGTTTAAGAAATTACACCACTACTCCCCATGCAAGGTGGTTGAACAAGGGGAGAGGAAGTCACATATACATCCAAACACTACCTCCCACAGGGAGGGGCTATAAGCTGGCTAGGCGGGGAGGGGAAATGCCAAAATAGACTAAAGCCCGCAGTTCTCTCTGCTCAGATTTGGCAGAACAGTGAGTCGCTGAGGAAGCCGCCACAGACCCGTTCGACTTCGTAAGTGGGCGAGACCAACGCCAAAACTTCCTGGGTTGGCCCAGGAAGGCTCCAAAATTTTTGGGGAATTTATTGTGGTCGTCGGAGGCCGAAGAAAGATCTTGAACTGGACTCCTTGGTTCAGCTTCTGTCTGTTCCAGAATTAATGGTCCAGAAAGATGTCCTCGCTACAAATAACTCCGAGCTCCGAAGGTGATCCAGCTTATATCGATATGACCGTGGGAAGGTCCTCTTCGAGCAGCAACCTGAAAGGCCACCGGATGAGGTCGGAGCAGAGAGATAGAGCCCAAAGAGTGAAGTGGAGTCTGTTCAGGCCAAACTGGACTGACCTGTGCACCCGGGGGAGAAAAATGAGAACTCTCAGCTCCGGATGTCGAACGGGGTGCTGCTTCTTGATACTGGAAGTAGACTCGTCGTAGAAACTTTTGGCCCAGGCCCGCCTTCATAACTTCAGGAGGTTGGCCTTGGGAGCCTCTGCAACTCGCTTCTGGTTGACTGTCAGGAGGAAGTTGCGCAGTTCGACGACGATGGCTCCTCCGGGCAGCTCCGAACTCAGACGGGGATGAGACCACCACCATCGCGAAGAGGACTGGGAAACACTTCCAACGGTTCTTCTTGTGCTTCCAGGGGCACCGAGATGAAGTCATGGCTGACTCTGCAAGATGCTGGATCTCTGCGGGTCCTCAACTGCGAACAGGCCCTTCGGAGTAGCTCCAAGTGATCATACAATGCGGAGAAGGGTTGTTGATTGGTGATGGGGAATGGATGAGTGGTAGAAGGGGATGTGTGGGAGGTGTGGAAGGTTGCTAGGGCAGAGATGGAGGGGTAGGAAGAGGGTGGGATGCCGAATAGGGGCTGCTGGTCTTAGCTCAAGGTGGAGAAGGAGGGGAGGTGGGTGATGCTCTTGGGTGAGTGGAGATGGAGGATGGGGCGAGTAGCTCAAGGGGATCCCTCTTTGGTGCGACCTAGAGCATGGGGGGGGGGAAGGAGAGAGTGGAAGGAATAATTCAAATTTGGCCTAGGGAGGGGTGGGTTCAGCCTTGGGAAGGTGGAGGCTTGCTTGGGAAGGGGAAGTTGGTAGTTGGGAGTTGGATGGTGGATCTAGGATTGGGTGGGGATCTCTTGGAGTTGGGGTGGAGTAAAGAGATGGGTGTGGGGAGTTGGAGTGGCTTTAATGGAAGGGGAAGGAGAGAGAAAGTAGGTGGGAAGGTGAGGAGAGAGAGAGAGAGAAGGGGGCGAACCTTTCTTGATGAGAGAGAGAGAGAGAGTATGGGAGGGCTTCTCACCCAGGGTTTCACACCTTAGCTAATGGATTCTCTCCACTAAAAGAAACTTGAATTTTGGAACTCAAAATATGGCAATTTCATTAACTTCCTCAAATGGGGTTGGGGTCCTATTTATAAGGACCCAACCTTTTATATGACCAAACTACCCCTGGCTTTACATGTAATGACAAAAGCAATCCAATAAGCCAACCAAGGGGATAATGACTCAAACATAGGGAAATAAACCAAAGACGTAGGAAAATGACTCAAATAAAAGGGAAAATACATCAAATGACTCAAATAGAAAACTTAAAATGGATAATTGGGCCCACATGGAGTGATGCCCGAGCTAAAACATCTCCTGGGTGTGAAGATGACCCGAGCCAGAGGGAGTCGTGGGTGATGCCTCCATCAAATCCCCTTGGCTGCGAAGAGCTTGACTCCGTCGAGTAGGGGTCCATCCTGTTGTAGTACTGCTCGAGAAGGTCGGGATCCAACTGCTGGAGATCTTCCCGACTCACCCACAAATCCTCCAAAGGAGGCCGATCCTTCCACCTAACGAGATAGCGCTCGTATACCTTGCTCCTGGTGGCAGTGACCTGTTCATCCAATATTCGCTCAATTTGCTCACGCTGGGCTCTCTTGGCTGGTGGACTCTTCTCACGGGTGGGTGCTATCTGACTGGGTGGAAGTGGCTCAATATCCTCACTGGGTACGTCCGTGGGACCCTTATATGGCACTAGGTCAGTCACGTTGAATGTGGGGCTCACTCCATACTCCTCGGGGAGATCTAACCCATAAGCATTAGTGCCAATGCGTCTCAGAACCTAGAAGGGACCAGCCCCACGAGGCCTCAATTTTGAGATGGCTCCTGGGGAGAGCCTCTCCGTTCTCACCATCACAAAGTCAATCTGTGTGGAATTCTTGGTGATGTCGATGAGAGTTGGCCTGCCTTTTATAAGTCTCATTCTTCTTGTTGATGTGCTTGCGGATTTCTTCATGCAATTCTCTAATGTGTTGGGCAAATGACTCAGCTGAAATAGACACTCTTGCATGCTGGGGAAGGTGAATGAGATCTGATGGTTTCCTTGGCTTGTACCCATCCACAGCTTCAAACGGACTCATCCCTATGGACTTATTGACAGAATTGTTATATGCAAATTCAGCCTGAGTTAAAATGAGATCCCAATTCCCTGGATGATCCTCAACAAGACACTTAAAGAGGTTCCCTAGACTTCGATTTGGCCATCAGTTTGAGAGTGGTAGGCTGTGGAGAATTTGAGGATGGTACCCATCAAGTGCCAAAGGGTCTTCCAAAAGTAGCTGGTGAACTTGACATCCCTATCGGAGACTATGGTTTTGGGTAACCCGTGGAGGTGAACAACCTCATCAAAGAACAACCTGGCCACTTGGGAAGCATCTGAGGTTTTGGAGCATGGGATGAAATGGGCCATCTTAGAAAATTTGTCAACTACCACAAAGATCGAGTCATGTTTCCTTTGAGTCCTGGGTAGGCCTAACACAAAGTCCATGCTTAATTTTTGCCATGGACGGTCGAGAATGGGGAGAGGGGTATAAAGGCCGATGTTTTGCTTCACATGTTTGGCCGAAGCACATGTGCGGCATTGACTCACAATCTTGGCTACGTCTCTCTTGAGACTTGGCCAATAAAATTGACCCTCAACTAGAGCAATGGTTTTGTGAACCCCAAAATGACCAGCTAGACCCCCTACATGTCATTCTCAGACCAAGAAATCACGGAGTGAGGTCCGTGGTATGCAAAGCTTTGGGCCCTTAAAGAGGAACCCGTCCTCTAAGATAAAACCCTCATGTTCCCGGCTAGACGGGGTGATCAAGGTGGTATAGATGTGCCCAATGTCAGGGCAGCTAAGGTACTCATCCTTGAGTCTCTCAAACCCGGTAACCTCTTGTGGACGTCAAAAAATGACGATGATGATCATACGACACTCTCGTCTACGCGTTCAAGTGCAAGTCGAAGATGAGAGGGCCGAACAAACCCATACCTCGCCCAACAAGGATGAGAACTCACTTGGTGGTTCGCCATCCGTTAAGGAAGCCCCCGGGCAAAAGATACGGCCACAACTCTACGATCGGCCATGCCGAGAGTAGGCTCAAAGAAAAGGCGGGAACTCGGGCACAACCCGGCATGCACCGAAAGTCACGCAAGGTATGGAACGAGCCCTAGAAGCTATGAACGGAACATTGCGGAGGCCATGCATCACAACTAAAATATTCTGGGAATGCCAACATTCATATAAACGGCCACGACTTTGAAAAGAATCCGTTCGGTGCTTAAAACGGCGCGGAAGGGCCTTAAAGCGGCACGCCTTAAAACGGCGCGCCCCCTTGCTTAAACGGCGCGCCCCATTTTATGCTCTAATACGAGCTCCCTTTGCATTGCGTTAAAATGGCGCCACCCCATGATTGGTTTAAAACGGCAGCACCTCCTTGCTTTGGTTATCCGTCGCGCTCCTGTTGAAGGGGCCATCCCCCTTTGATGCTTAAAACGGCGCCACACTTGCCTAAAAGCTAAACCGGCATGCCAATTGCACTTGGGTTTAAACCGGCGCGGGCACTGTTCCACAGTGCCGTTTTAACCTCATTCTATCCCATCCCTGGCACGACACTCTGTTTGGCATAAATGTGATGCGCAGGGGACATTCAATGCCCGACCCTCTGTCTCTGCCTCCGTTCGACAGCACATGAGCGGCAGCGGCAAAGCAACCCCTGCGGACCTGCGACCATCTCATCCTCAGATGAACAGCAGCGTACGGTGCGAACCAGCATCATCCAGCGCACCATGTCAACTCCGAGCTTCATCGTGGACGAGGTGGAAGTGGCTGGAACCTCCCAGGCGAGCCATTCTATAAAAAGGGGGCATTACTGTGAAAACAAAAAAAAAGAAAAAAGAGAAGACGGGGCTCTCTCTCTCGGCTGGGCAGGGTGCAACGGGAGAAGAAAGGGAAAGAGAGGTGAGATCTTCTGAGAGGAATAGTCCGCCGAAAAAAAAAGAAGTTGCTTCCTCACGTGGGAGAGGTGAGATGAAGTGAAGAGAGGGGAGTGAGGGTGAGGGGTGGTTCTAGGAGGAAGAGGCCTGTTCTCTCTCTCCCTCCTCCATCTAATGCTTCTCTCTCTCTCCGTCGAATGTATTCTCCTTTTTTTTCGTAATGCTTTCGTTTCCATCTTCTTTGTATCAAGACTCCTTCCCCAGTTTGTGTGGATGAATAAAGGAAAACCTTTTTTGCAAGCTCAGTCTCCGTCGCTCTGATCCTTGCTTCCCATTTTCACTCTCCGATCATCCGGGGGTCTTTGAGGTCTGCCGCTCCATGGCATGACCCTCAAGGTAACCCACTCGACGGATGAATACTTCTTGCCCTACTGTGGCAAACATTTGTCACGCTTCAAAGATCATCGCCCGTGAGTCGTGGTCGCTCTCGTAGGCTGGCCCTCGAGCGTTCCACACTCACACTTGGGCTAACGGATCGCCGTGAGGCCGTTCCGCATTTTTTAGGGTCATCCCGGAGCAATCCGTTTGGTGGCCTTCGCTTCTCTCCGGCAAGTCTCAGTCCGGGGGAGGTGCTGTCTGATTTTCGCCAGGGGCTAAGAACCCGTGAGAACAAACGAAGAAAGCACCCTCCGGAGAACAAACTCAACCTTCAAACTAATACACAGTAAGCCTATGTGAACAAACTCCCCGAATAAAACACTTGAACATTCATGCCGATTCATCTTAATAAACAACGAAAACGTCTAACCCCCTCCCCTTTCATCAACTTAATCCATCAGTCAGATGAACAAACGAACCATTAGACCAACCTACGGGGGAAAGAAAAAGAAAATGCAGTAAACAGAGCTTCGAAACAACCCCATATAGCTATCCCGACGTGAGTTAAAATGGCGCGGCCACTGTTCCACCGTGCCGCTTCAACCCTCCTCACAAAAGCCCCCCATCTCCCTCTTCAGATCCTAAAACGGCGCGCCCATTTCCATTCCAAACCACATACACGGTGCCCCGGTTTAACCCCTTGCTCCTTCCTTTTCCACCTCAAAAATGGCGTGCTCCATTGCCTTACCCTTACACTCCACTTAATCCGGCGCCGTGTGAAATGGCGCGCCCTCCTCCCCTCTTGCTTCTTGTGGCACCTTAAAACGGCGCGGCCCTTGTGCCCTATTAATCCGGCGCGCCCCTCATTCTCTCTTAGCATCTCCCACTTATCCAGCGCGCCCCTCATTCTCTCTTGGCATCTCCCACTAAACCAGCGCCCCCCCTCCTTGTGGCTAAACCGGCGTGCCCTCCTCTTGATGCTAACCCGACGTGCCTCATAAATAGACAATTAACCAAATAAAAGAAAACATAAGGCTTGAGGTTAGTAGAAAGAAAAGAAAGCATATAAACCATTCATGTGAGAGCAAACCATATAATTTAATGATTGGAACAATGATAATAAAAATGTTATAACCAAGTCAGCGCACCCCAAGTCATGATACAAACACTATCACCCTTTATATAATCAAATTTTGTTCTGGGGGTGCTGCCCCCAGAAACCCCCGCAAGGGGCGCTGCCCCCTTGACCCTCGCGACCTGACCGCGCAGGTCGATCTGCATGCGAGGGTGCACGTTACCGAGTTCGGGTTTCACACTTAACAACCCTCTCCCCCGGACTATGCGTGAAGAGAAAAGCAATGATGCCCCTTGGTATCGGACGTGGACATCGGAATCCCCGACATGGTCATGGTCCGGGCACCTCTTGGGCCGATAGTTCATCAGCTTGACCCACTTCTTCCGGGATCCGATCCCGCATCCGCATTAAACTTGACGTACCTACGGCAGACATCCGTACGGTTTTATCATCGTCTTCGACGCTACAAATGCGGACTTCCGTCCGAACACGAAATGGTCCGTGAGTGACCAACATATACGTATCTATGAACATTTTACGTCCCAACGTGGGTTTGTTTAAACGTGATCCGAGATCGTTGTTCTCGCTTTGTTACTGTAGCAACCCTAATAAATGAATAATTGAAATGAATTAAAACATATATATTACAGAAGTAATATATATAAAAGGAATAGGGTTAATTGGACGAAATAAAACAAATTAAAAATAACGCCTCTTATTAAGACGTTAATTTATAAATAAACGCCTCTATCCATGGCGTGAATAAAGAAAGGACGCCCACACCTACGGTCGTCAGTTCTCACGCGACCAAATGGGTAAGTAAAAGAAACGCCCCTATCTTGGGCGTGTTTTAAAACACGAAACGCCCTTTTTCAAGGCGCTTTTTAAGAAACGCCCTTATTCAAGGCGTTAATTAAAGAATACACGCCCTGACCAAAGTCGTTAATTCCATTCGGGAACCGTTCGTCCCAGAGCTCATCCAGAGTAAGTGATAAGTATTAGAAAGAGTTATAACGTGGCAATAACTCTATCTTAGAAACATTACTTCTAATCAAACTCTAGCCCTAATAGGATTCCCAAAAAAAATCCTATAAATAGTCTTGATCGAACAACCCTAAACCTATTTGATTCATTCGACTGCAGAGGTACGTGAAGAACAAACTGTTCTTCTAATTCCTTTTGTTCTCTGCTTTGCCTACGTGAAGAACTAATGATTCTTCACCCTCTTTCTTCTTACAGGTTGAAGAAGCCTAGACTTCGTGAAGAACAAGGGTAAGTTCTTCTATCTTCCATCTTCAGCCAAGCATTATGAAGAAATTACTAATATCTCTTCATATCCCTCTGTAGGAAAACTCTAGTGATCTATCAAAGAACAAAGGTTCTTTGCCTGCTGCTGGTTGCTGCTGTTAGAAGCTTCAGGGTGTTCTTATCAAGATCTTCACGTGTCTTTCATCTTCAAATCCATTATTAAGGTAGGATCTTCTCAAGTCTTGTAGCCCAAACTAAATTTATATAACACAAGAAGCATCATGCATATCATGTATTAGTTTTATTATAGTTTTCCGGACGTTGCTGGAATATTATTGAAAGAAACGCCCTTGAATAGGGCGCTACTTTAAAAGTAACGACCATCCCAGCGGTCGTTAATTTCAGGATAGACGCCCTATACACAGGCGTTACTTTCATGAAAATAATAAATACCCACGTTATAAAGATGATATATATGAAATCCTGATTCCAATATAATGCATGACTTGCTAGTTTACCTGTCCTGTCTCGGAAAATTGCTTGATATATAACTTCGCATGACCCTTGACGAATTAACGACCTAAGTTAGGTCGTGACTTGTGAAACAAACGCCCTGAACCAGGGCGTAAATATGTTAATAACGCCCCTTCAGAGGGCGCGTTTTATGTAAATTCCTGAAATATATATATTCTGTAAAATAGAATTAAACAGTAACGCCCCTTTCAAGGGCGTGTTTTAGATAAATCGTGAAAATTATTGATATTCTGTCAAATATATAAATAATGAGACGCCTGCTAGTGTAGTCGTCAACTTTTGAAGAAACGCCCCTGCCCAGGGCGCGTTTTAGATGAATTATTGAATTATTGAAAATCCTGCAAAACGGAACATGTGTAAACGCCCTTATGTTAGGCGTTAATTACTTGAGAAACGACTTGACCTAAGTCGTTATTTTACTGTAAAACTGATTTTTCAGTATTTCTGTTAACCGATGCTTTCATATGTTATATAATATATATATATATATCGGCACTATTCTCCACTCCGTGAGTATAGTCCCACGTTTCATGTTGATTTATCGATCACACTCAACTCTCATTGACATACAAGCTCTCCATTGGACATTCCGTTCCTTTGGACTAGCGAGTTAGTCATAGAGACCTCCGTAAGACTCCTCGTAGCCTTGGATTCCCTCAAGGCCGACTGAGCTGGTTGTACCCTAAAAACCCATTACACGATCCTTGCCATGTCAATCTAAAGAAACATGGTATACCGGCCCTTATGATTATACAAAGAGTATATCATAAGAAATTCTTAATGGGATGATGATATCATGCCATATCATGTAGTTCTTGTAAACCCCAATTCTATGATAAGAATGAGGGTATCTTGCTTGATCTTATGTTCATGTGGACCTCAGTTCTATATAAAGAATGTCCATATCGATTTATCATGGTACCTAAGTTAAGGGAACCATATTCTACCTAGTTTTATCGAACTCGTGATTATACCGTTATTATCGCCATTCTACGGCCTTTGTCATATTTTTGGACTCTATTCTATCAATGTTGTCATACGTATCTACAAGCTTGATTATTGAAATTCTATATTGGCTATATAAACAAGAGTGGATGTCAAAACACATGATAAATGCCTGCGCATATAGGGCCCGATCTAGTCCTGGGAGGAGCACCCGAAAGTACTTGTGCCCATGGGAGTTAAAATGATAAGGTATCTGGCATTATACCGAGTACTTGACTTGCTTGATTGGACATTCCACACACATCTTGTACTTGAATCGTACTTGACTTTACATGAAATGTGTGGCCCGAAAGAGGGTAATTTACTTGCTTGATACATGATAGCCAAATTCTTGACATGACTTGTTAAACGTACTTGCTTGAATACCTTGAATACACTTGTCATCTTGTTGAAGTTCATGATTAAGTTCATCTTATTTCTTTGATATTACATTCTCTCTATCTTGTCGTTTTATGCGAGCATGCATAGCTTTATTGCATTCATGAAAGATGTAATTACTTAAACCCCTTGCTAGTACTTGAGATATAATTTCCTACTGAGCGTTCGCTCATTCCGTTTGTCCCTTTTTACTTTTCAGGTAAGTCCGACGACGATGGAAGTCAGTCGGATGGGAATGATCAAGAGTGAAAGTGATAGAGCTTCTACAAGTGTCGTCTAGTCTTTTCTATAGTTTCTTGAGTCAAATATGTATCTTTTCCTTTTTATTAAACAGAGTATTGGATTTGTAATAGTCTATCCATTATGAAATAAAGGATTATGTTATCTTGCTATTTTGCGCATCTCTGTCTTTGTGTCGAATACACGACCACTCTGATTGACATGATTGATATAGACACGTCGCGCATCTCCGGGTATCTTCCGCGCTCGGGGCGTGACAGTCTTTGTGGTATCAGATCCTAAGGTATTCAATTCCTAGGAAACCCAAGTCCAAGGATAGGTTTCAAAACCTTTAACCAAGTGAGAGTGGGTAGAACCAAGGGTTAAATGATCAATGAGTCCTTTATAAGATCATAGTGATATAATACTAACATAGCTATTGTAATTGTAGGATAATGGCTGCCGAACGTGCTCAATGGCGCAACATGCAGCGTACCCTTCAAGGGATGACCCAAGTGCTACAACAGGTAGCACAAGGTGGTGCTCCACGAGCTGGAAGCTTACACCAAGCATTCAAGAATATGAATCCCCCGAAGTTCATGGGATCGACCGATCCAGACGATGCCGAGCATTGGGTTCGGGAGATTGAACGTATATTCCGTGTTATGCAATGCACGGATCAGGACAAAGTCTTATTAGCTACTTTCCAGTTAGAAAAGGATGCTAGATGCTGGTGGGAGTCGATTGAAGCTACTATTGACCCAACTCAAGTTACATGGGGTAAATTCGTTGAATATTTCAACGCCAAATATTTCTCTGATAGGGTCCAGGAAAAGAAGGCCGCCGAATTTACCGCATTAAAGCAAAGATCTTTATCGGTGGCTGATTATGAAGCACAGTTTTCTAGACTGTCTAGATATGCTAAGCATTTAATTAGCACGGAAAAGATGAAAGCCCGTAGATTTCTTAATGGGCTTAGGCCCCACTACATTACTCAACTGGCGCCTATGGATATTCAAGTTTATACTGAAATAGTGCGCCGAGCTCAGTTGCTTGAAGATGCCACGGAACTATCTGATAGGATCCGTGGGAAAGACAAAAAGGAGCAAGTCACAAGTTCGGGTTCTTTTAAACCCAACTTTAAGAAGAGGCCCAATAATGGAGGTTCTTCCTCTCAAGATCAGAAGTTCAAGAAATCTAAGCCTTTCTCTATCACCACTACACCTTCAAACGTAGTATGCAAGCATTGTGACAAGGCTGGTCACAAAATAGAAGAATGCTGGAGGAAATTAGGAGCATGTCTCCGTTGTGGGAGTCGTGAACATCGGATTCCCGATTGTCCATTAATGAATGACCAAGACGGTGAGGGTAAACGCCCAGTGACAAGGAACGCGCGTCTTCATGCAATCCAAGAGACCGAACCAGAAGAAGAAGGCGGATTGGTGGAAGGTACATTAAAAATTTGTTCCAAATATGCACATGTCTTATTTGATACGGGTGCATCGCATTCCATTATTTCCAAGAAGTTTGCTGACCCATTACCTCTAGAACCAGAATGGATGAAGTTAATATTGTCTACTCCTCTCGGAAACGAGACGGATATCACACATCATTACCAAAACTGTGAGGTATTGGTTCGAGGAAAAAATTTCCTATTGATCTTATCTGCTTAGATCTAAAAGAGTATGATGTTATACTAGGAGCAGATTGGTTATCCAAATACCAGACAACGGTTGATTGCCGTGATAGCAAGATTGTTTTCAAGGAATTTCCGGAACTGACTTATACTAGTCCTAAGAGTCGAAGCAAATCCCCTCTTATTTCGGCTCTTCGAGCAAGCAAGCTCGTCAGGAAAGGATGTGTATCCTTCCTTGCTTTTGTCACTATTAAAGAAGCTAAAGAAACCAAGATAGAGGACATTCAGGTAGTGCGAGAATTTCCAGACGTATTTCCGGAAGAATTGCCGGGATTACCCCCGCAAAGAGATGTGGCCTTTACCATCGACTTAGCCCCTGGTGCTGGTCCTGTTTCAAAGGCACCCTATAGAATGTCCCCTGCAGAACTAAAAGAATTGAAGAAGCAATTGATGGAATTGATTCAAAAAGGGTTCATTAGACCAAGTACTTCCCCGTGGGGAGCCCCAGTCCTATTTGTAAGGAAGAAGGATGGATCCATGAGATTGTGTATCGACTATCGACAGTTGAATCATCTTACTATCAAGAACAAGTATCCACTGTCGAGAATCGATGAATTATTTGATCAGATTTCTGGATCCAAACATTTTTCCAAGATTGATCTCAGGTCGGGATATCATCAATTAAGAATCAATGATGATGACATTCACAAGACCGCATTCAGAAGCAGGTATGGCCATTACGAATTTGTTGTTATGCCTTTTGGACTAACAAATGCCCCTGCTGCCTTTATGCAGTTGATGAATAGCATATTCAGGCCTTATCTAGATCAATTTGTGGTGGTTTTCATTGATGATATATTGATATACTCCAAGACTAAGGAAGAACATGAAGAGCATTTGAGGATTTCATTACAAATCTTGAGGACAAATCAATTATATGCTAAGCTCAGCAAATGCGAATTCTGGCTTGAAGAAGTGGCTTTTCTCGGACATGTGATATCCAAGGATGGATTATCTGTAGATCCGTCAAAGGTTGAAGCAGTTAGGAAATGGGAAAGACCAACCAATGCTAGCGAGATCAGAAGTTTCTTAGGCCTTGCAGGCTATTACAGGCGATTCATCAAAGACTTCTCAAAAATCGCCGTGCCACTTATAAGGTTAACTCGTAAGGAGATCCGATATGAATGGAGTAAGGAATGTGAAAGAAGTTTCCAAACTCTCAAAGATCATCTCACTACAGCTCTAGTGTTAGCTCTACCAACAGAAGGAGAGAAATTCGAGGTCTACACTGATGCTTCTGGCATTGGCCTTGGATGTGTCCTAATGCAACAAGGAAAGGTCATAGCATACTCTTCACGTCAACTGAAGAAGCATGAGGAGAATTACCCCGTCCATGACTTAGAACTGGCCGCGGTAGTATTTGCCCTAAGGATATGGAGACACTACTTATATGGAGTACAGTTTACTGTATACTCCGATCACAAAAGTCTCAAATATCTATTTTCACAAAAGGAGCTAAACATGAGACAAAGACGCTGGCTAGAATATCTCAAGGACTTCGACTTCAATATACAATACCATCCCGGAAAGGGTAATTATGTTGCTGACACCCTTAGTCGAAAGCCGAGAGCAATGATAGCAAATTGTATGATGCAAGAATGAGGTTACTTGAACAATTCTCCGAGCTCAATATAAGCTTGGACACGGAATCCAAATTTGTCACACTATCTCATGTAAGCATACAGTCAGATTTGTTATCTGAGATACAAACACTTCAGGATGGTGATCCTATATTAGTAGAAATCAAAGGCAGATTAGAAGGACAATCTGATTTTCAACTAACTTCTGATGGAAGATTACCGTTCAAAGATAGAACTTGTATACCTGATTGTCCGGAATTAAAGAAGAAGATCTTAGATGAAGCTCACAGATCAAGATACACTATTCATCCTGGATCAACTAAAATGTACCAAGATGTAAAGAGGAACTTTTGGTGGCCCAATATGAAAAGAGAAATAGCGGACTATGTATCACGCTGTCTCACATGCCAACAGGTCAAGGCGGAACACCAAAAGCCTGCGGGAAAACTACATCCTCTAGATATTCCTAAGTGGAAATGGGAGGATATTGGTATGGACTTCATCATGGGTTTGTCTAAATCTAAAGGAGGACATGATGGAATCCGGGTTATCATTGACCGATTAACTAAATCGGCACATTTCTTGCCAATAAAGAGCCGATGGTCAATTGATGTGCTAGCTGCACTGTACATCAAGGAAATAGTCAGGATACATGGAATTCCTGTCTCAATCGTGTCTGATAGAGATCCCCATTTTACTTCTCATTTTTGGAAGGGATTACAACGTTTGTTGGGAACAAGGCTCAACTTTAGTACTGCTTTTCACCCACAAACGGATGGTCAGACCGAGCGAACTAATCAAGTTGTTGAAGATATGCTGAGAGCATGCATTATTGACTTTGGAGGAAGCTGGCATGACCACTTACCTTTAGTTGAATTGCATATAATAATAGCTACCAAGCTAGTATCCAAATGGCACCTTTCGAAGCCTTATACGGAAGGAGTTGCCGATCTCCCATATGTTGGAACGAAGTTGGAGAGAAACAACTATTAGGTCCAGACATGGTAAGGGATACAACTGAGAAGATACAGGTAATCAGAGAAAGATTACAAGTTGCTCAGACAAGGCAAAAGGCTTATGCTGATACCAGGAGAAGAGATCTTGAATTCCAGGTTGGAGATCATGTATTTCTTAAAATATCCCCTGGACGTGGCATACGAAGATTTGGTGTTAAGGGCAAGCTTACGCCAAGATTCATCGGACCATTTGAGGTACTCGAAAGAGTTGGCGAGGTTGCTTATCGCATCGCGTTGCCTCCTCAGTTGTCCGAGGTACACAATGTATTTCACATATCTATGTTGAAGAAGTATGTGCACGATCCGTCACATATTATTGAGCATGGAGATCTGGTGATCCAGAAAGATCTCACATATGAACAGAGGCCTTTAAAGATATTAGATCGAGAAATATGAGCTCTAAGGAATAAGGTTATTCCCATGCTTAAGGTGCAATGGAATAAGAATCCTGAACACGAAGCGACATGGGAGACCGAGGAATCTATGAAGAAACGATTTCCCGAGTTATTCTAAGAGGTATATGTCCTACACTCTCCACGTGTATAATTATATATATATTGAATTTGGGGACCAAATTCTTTTTAAGTGGGGGAGGGTGTAGCAACCCTAATAAATGAATAATTGAAATGAATTAAAACATATATATTACAGAAGTAATATATATAAAAGGAATAGGGTTAATTGGACGAAATAAAACAAATTAAAAATAACGCCTCTTATTAAGGCGTTAATTTATAAAGAAACGCCTCTATCTATGGCGTGAATAAAGAAAGGACGCCCACACCTACGGTCGTCAGTTCTCACGCGACCAAATGGGTAAGTAAAAGAAACGCCCCTATCTTGGGCGTGTTTTAAAACACGAAACGCCCTTTTTCAAGGCGCTTTTTAAGAAACGCACTTATTCAAGGCGTTAATTAAAGAATACACGCCCTGACCAAAGTCGTTAATTCCATTCGGGAACCATTCGTCCCAGAGCTCATCCAGAGTAAGTGATAAGTATTAGAAAGAGTTATAACGTGGCAATAACTCTATCTTAGAAACATTACTTCTAATCAAACTCTAGCCCTAATAGGATTCCCAAAAAAAAATCCTATAAATAGTCTTGATCGAACAACCCTAAACCTATTTGATTCATTCGACTGCAGAGGTACGTGAAGAACAAACTGTTCTTCTAATTCCTTTTGTTCTCTGCTTTGCCTACGTGAAGAACTAATGATTCTTCACCCTCTTTCTTCTTACAGGTTGAAGAAGCCTAGACTTCGTGAAGAACAAGGGTAAGTTCTTCTATCTTCCATCTTCAGCCAAGCATTATGAAGAAATTACTAATATCTCTTCATATCCCTCTGTAGGAAAACTCTAGTGATCTATCAAAGAACAAAGGTTCTTTGCCTGCTGCTGGTTGCTGCTGTTAGAAGCTTCAGGGTGTTCTTATCAAGATCTTCACGTGTCTTTCATCTTCAAATCCATTATTAAGATAGGATCTTCTCAAGTCTTGTAGCCCAAACTAAATTTATATAACACAAGAAGCATCATGCATATCATGTATTAGTTTTATTATAGTTTTCCGGACGTTGCTGGAATATTATTGAAAGAAACGCCCTTGAATAGGGCGCTACTTTAAAAGTAACGACCATCCCAGCGGTCGTTAATTTCAGGATAGACGCCCTGTACACAGGCGTTACTTTCATGAAAATAATAAATACCCACGTTATAAAGATGATATATATGAAATCCTGATTCCAATATAATGCATGACTTGCTAGTTTACCTGTCCTGTCTCGGAAAATTGCTTGATATATAACTTCGCATGACCCTTGACGAATTAACGACCTAAGTTAGGTCGTGACTTGTGAAACTAACGCCCTGAACCAGGGCGTAAATATGTTAATAACGCCCCTTCAGAGGGCGCGTTTTATGTAAATTCCTGAAATATATATATTCTGTAAAATAGAATTAAACAGTAACGCCCCTTTCAAGGGCGTGTTTTAGATAAATCGTGAAAATTATTGATATTCTGTCAAATATATAAATAATGAGACGCCTGCTAGTGTAGTCGTCAACTCTTGAAGAAACGCCCCTGCCCAGGGCGCGTTTTAGATGAATTACTGAATTATTGAAAATCCTGCAAAACGGAACATGTGTAAAACGCCCTTATGTTAGGCGTTAATTACTTGAGAAACGACTTGACCTAAGTCGTTATTTTACTGTAAAACTGATTTTTCAGTATTTCTGTTAACCGATGCTTTCATATGTTATATAATATATATATATATATCGGCACTATTCTCCACTCCGTGAGTATAGTCCCACGTTTCATGTTGATTTATCGATCACACTCAACTCTCATTGACATACAAGCTCTCCATTGGACATTCCGTTCCTTTGGACTAGCGAGTTAGTCATAGAGACCTCCGTAAGACTCCTCGTAGCCTTGGATTCCCTCAAGGCCGACTGAGCTGGTTGTACCCTAAAAACCCATTACACGATCCTTGCCATGTCAATCTAAAGAAACATGGTATACCGGCCCTTATGATTATACAAAGAGTATATCATAAGAAATTCTTAATGGGATGATGATATCATGCCATATCATGTAGTTCTTGTAAACCCCAATTCTATGATAAGAATGAGGGTATCTTGCTTGATCTTATGTTCATGTGGACCTCAGTTCTATATAAAGAATGTCCATATCGATTTATCATGGTACCTAAGTTAAGGGAACCATATTCTACCTAGTTTTATCGAACTAGTGATTATACCGTTATTATCACCATTCTACGGCCTTTGTCATATTTTTGGACTCTATTCTATCAATGTTGTCATACGTATCTACAAGCTTGATTATTGAAATTCTATATTGTCTATATAAACAAGAGTGGATGTCAAAACACATGATAAATGCCTGCGCATATAGGGCCCGATCTGGTCCTGGGAGGAGCACCCGAAAGTACTTGTGCCCATGGGAGTTAAAATGATAAGGTATCTGGCATTATACCGAGTACTTGACTTGCTTGATTGGACATTCCACACACATCTTGTACTTGAATCGTACTTGACTTTACATGAAATGCGTGGCCCGAAAGAGGGTAATTTACTTGCTTGATACATGATAGCCAAAGTTCTTGACATGACTTGTTAAACGTACTTGCTTGAATACCTTGAATACACTTGTCATCTTGTTGGAAGTTCATGATTAAGTTCATCTTATTTCTTTGATATTACATTCTCTCTATCTTGTCGTTTTATGCGAGCATGCATAGCTTTATTGCATTCATGAAAGATGTAATTACTTAAACCCCTTGCTAGTACTTGAGATATAATTTCCTACTGAGCGTTCGCTCATTCCGTTTGTCCCTTTTTACTTTTCAGGTAAGTCCGACGACGATGGAAGTCAATCGGATGGGAATGATCAAGAGTGAAAGTGATAGAGCTTCTACAAGTGTCGTCTAGTCTTTTCTATAGTTTCTTGAGTCAACTATGTATCTTTTCTTTTTATTAAACAGAGTATTGGATTTGTAATAGTCTATCCATTATGAAATAAGGATTGGGTTATCTTGCTATTTTGCGCATCTCTGTCTTCGTGTCGAATACACGACCACTCTGATTGACATGATTGATATAGACACGTCACGCATCTCCGGGTATCTTCCGCGCTCGGGGCGTGACAGTTACCATGAATCTCAGGCCGTAGGGCCCTTATTCCCGATAATCAATCAAGGGTGTTCCCCCGTATGGGGGATGTAAATAACGCCGTGGCCTTTATGGCAGGGCGGGTTTTGGTCCCGACCCGAACCACACAATCATCTGACTAGTCAGATCGAGCGCACCATGGGCTTCCGTGAAGCCTGAATAAATTATCACTTTGTGACTGGCACGCCCTCGCACTAATTAGACGCATTAACCCGATCAACGAACGAACCGATTCTTTCCGAATTTTAGTGCGTCCACACCTCTACATGGATAGTGGACAACAAAGAGGTCCTCCTACTGAGTGCATCCGCTACGCGGTTCTCACTCCATGACTTGTGTTTAATTACAGACGTGTAGGATTGGATGTACTCAACCCAATGGGCATGTCGGGCATTCAACTTTTGCTTGGAGTTGAGGTATTTTAGGGCCTCATGGTTGAAAAAGATGACAAATTCTTTGGGCAACAAGTAGTGCCTCCAATGTCGGAGGGACTGAACTACGGCATAGAATTCCTTGTCATAAGTGGAGTATCTTGTCCTAGCATCACATAGCTTCTCACTGAAGAAGGCCGTGGGGTGCCCTTCTTGACTAAGGATCCCGCCTATTTCTATCCCGGATGCATCACATGTGACTTCGAAGACTTTGGAGAAATCGGGTAGACATAGGATCGGGACTTGAGTCATCCTCTCCTTAAGCTCTTGGAAGGCTTTGGAGGTTGGTTTGGTCCACACAAAGGTCCCCTTTTTGAGACAATCAGTGATGGGGGCGGTGATGGTGCTGAATCCCAGGATAAACCTCCTATAGAATGTGGCCAACCCGTGGAAGCTTCGGACCTCATGGAGGTTGCGGGGTTGCGACCAATCAAGAATAGCTTGGACCTTCTCGGGGTCCATGGAGACGCCTTTGGTAGAGACTATAAATCCTAGGAAGGTAATGGACTTGGTCATGAAATGACACTTCCCTGGGTTGGCAAATAGGCTTCCATGCCAAAGGACGGTGCAAACTAGCCTAAGATGGTCAAGGTGGGCCTTTTGGGACTGACTATAGATGAAGATGTCATCAAAATAGACCACTAGAAAGACCCCAATGTCAGGCCCAAGAACCTCCGTCATAAGATGCATGAAAGTACTTGGGGCATTTGAGAGCCCAAAAGACATGACTAACCATTCATAGAGGCCCTCTTTGGTTTTGAAGGCCGTTTTCCACTCATCTTCGGGCCTAATTCTAACTTGGTGATAACCACTCTTGAGGTCGATTTTGGAGAAAATAGTGGCTCTAGCTAGCAAATCAAGCATGTCATCAAGCATAGGGAAGGGGAACCTATACCTGACGGTGATTTTATTAATGGCCCGACTATCCATACACATCAGCCATGATCCATCCTTCATGGGGGTGAGAAGGGCCGGGGCAACACATGAACTTTTGCTAATATGGATGAAGCCCTACCTAATGAGTTCCTCTATTTACCTTCGAAGTTCAGCATGTTCCGTGGGATTGAGGCGATAATGAGGAAGGTTTGGAAGGGTGGCTCCCAGAACTAGATCAATTATGTGTTGGACATCACGCATGGGAGGTGATAAGTGTGTATTTTCCCATCTTAATTCATGTTATTTACATTTTTTATGGGCTTTAGTAATAATAAATATGCACTTATCACAATTACTTTTAATTTAGAGTCAAATAGTTAATTTTCTGAAATTAAATAATTTTAATAAAGATATTTACTTATTTATGCAAGCATTCAAAATAAAAAAAATATTTAAGAAAATAAAGAAAATACAAAAAAAATATATAGATGTGGAACTGGGCCAAAAGCCCAGGGATTTGTTCAAAAAGAAAAGAAAAAAAATTATTTACTATTTTTTGGGATTTTTCTAAGCTATATATATGATATATAGATACATCTAATATAGATATATATATAATATATAAAATATATATATATATATATATATATATATATATATATATATATATCTTAAAAATGTGAGTGTGTGCGTGTTTGTTTTTTCAAATGCAGGACGCCACTCCCGCCCACGCGAAGGGGCACGGACGACGAGGGCGGCACACGCCGCGGGGTCAACGCGCACGAGGCGCGGTAGAGGAGGCCCGCGTGGGCGGGCGTAACGCGCCCGGTGGCCCAAGCGGGCGTGGCACGTGGCGAGCGGTGGTCAACAGGGCAGCGCAAACGCGGCGCACGCGCTTCCGCGTGCGCCGGCGCGCGTCGGCAGCACACAAAGGGCGCACGCGGACCCAGGAGAGAGAAAGAGAGAGAAAGGAAGAGGAAAAGAAGAGAAAAAAAGGTCAAAAAAATCAGAAACAAATCATAAAAATCATAAAAGTGTGCTACACATGCTAGCACACAATTCTAAGTCAACAAGAGCAGCAATTGTCAACAAAAGAAGCAAGGAGTGTTTATATTAGAATGGGGTTATGTGAACCCTATAAAAGGGGCTTCAATTGAAATGAAAGGGGTTGTGAAGGAAGAGGTTAGCTAGGAGTAGTAAGCTATGGATTGATTAAATTTGTAAGTGTTCTTGAAGTTCTTGCTTTGTGGCTTTGGTAGGGATAGATTTTGAGAGCTTTATGTTTAAGTTTTGAAGCTTGTGTTAAGTTTGTATTGAATACTTTCATTGTACTCTTGGCCATTTTTGGCTTTTCATAATCAATTTACAAGATTGTGTGATCCTTATTTCAATTTCTTGTCTTCATGAAAGTTGTTTATCTTTGAGTATTCTTCAACTTCTCTTTCTATCATTTCTTCCAATTCCTTTTATATTGAAAGTTATTTCCAATTTTCTTAAGTGCTGTTCTACGTGGTTACTATTCATCTGAGTTGATAACTCTTGCCATTTCTTCATTTTGAAGTCTTCCCAATCATAATTTTACTCTGAGTTCTTCATGAAAGTTGTTCCTAGCTTGTATATATAAGTTTTCTTCTTCTACCACTTCTCCAAATTCTTCTTATTTTGTGAGTTGGAATTAATTTTTCACTGTTCTGATTTCTACCATATTACTGTTCACCCGAACTCATAGGTCTTGAATTTTCAAGTTTTTCACTGTCTTCCTTTCGTTTTATGTTTCTGTGTTCTTCATCAAAGTTCTTCATCTTTTCATTCTCTACAACTTTCATTTCTTACACTTCTTCTGATTGTGTCTGGTTTAAAAGTTATTTCTCTTCCTAGTTCACCTTAGTTTCATTATAATTGTCTATTTGTTCTTCTATCGATTCCACCATTCTAAATTACATCCCAATCTTTCCAAGGCAGTTTAAATTCAATTCTCTTTATTTTTAAATCTTAACAACTCAATGTTTTCAACTTTCAAATCTACTTCTCCCTGTGGATTCGACTCGGTCTCATCACTTAACTATTCTATTTATTCAATTTGTGAGCCGGATATTTTAATTTGATAGCGGGGCGTATTAACGACGTGCGTTTTCCGCGCATCAGGAGGGAGTTGGTCCGGGAGTTCCTCCGGGAACACATCATGAAACTCCTCTAGAAGATGCCGGACTTCTATGGGATGAGGGTTGGAGGGGGTGGGCTCTCCTAGACAAATGACTACCGTACATAGAGGTGTCTCTTGAGCTATTTCCTCCTCAAGCTCTCTTTTGGTGATGAGATGAAGACCCTAGGTCATTCCCAAATTCTTATCTTGGTTGGGGTTTCGAGAGAGAGGTTGGGTTGGTGGGGTGGAGTTCCCCATGACTTGAGATGTGGTGGAGTGTTGACCTTGGGGGGGTGGGCTTTTCTTATGCAAGGGACGTGGTGGGGAGGGATTAAGACGGATGCTCTTTCCCTCATGCTCAAAGGTGCATGTGTTGGTCCTACCCAAAATAGTGGCATCCACATCATAAAGCCAAGGTCTCCCTAGTAGGATGCTACCTACTTCTATTGGGATAACATCACACCATATTTGGCCATGGTAGGAAGAGAAGGTGAGGGGCACAAGGCATCGAGTGTTGACCGGGATGGAATTGTTGTTGATCCAAGAGACCCCGTATGGGCTAGGGTGGGGAGTGATAGTAAGCCCAAGGAGCTTAACGGTGTCGGGAGACACGGCATTGACACAACTCCCATTATCTAAGATCACTTTTCTCACATGGCCCCCTATTCTAACAAAGGTGTGGAAGATTGAGGTTCGTCGCTAGTCCTCCTCTTGGGGTTTGGTGAGGGTGCATCTAATCACTCCTAGATGGGAGTCGGTAGATGGAAGGGTGTAGTCTAGACCCAACTCATGGTATTGGGCCTCATACTCTTCTTCCCAATCTAGTGAGGCTTCATGGACCTCAACCACACTCTCAAGTTCCCTTTGGGGTGGGGGAGCTTCTTCCTCAATAAGTAAACTAGACAATCCTTTGGATGGGCATTGTCCCGCAAAGTGGCCAAACCCTTGGCACCTATAGCATTGTTGACGGCCACTACCCGGGGTGGTCCCTCCTACACTTGGACCCTTGGAATTCTGTTCCCTCCATGGAAAAAGATGGCTAGGGGCGGTCTTGGTTGGAGTGATAGTGGGAGGGGGATTGTAGGGCCGTAACGGGGCACTTCCACTTGGGCTAGGGGCCTTCATGGGGGGGGTTGGTTTTGGGTCCCATGCCTTTGGGATCGGCCGGTCGGGGAGGAGCAAACCTAGGGATCCTAGAGAATCTTTCAACATCCCGAGCTATTTGATAGGCTTGTTCAAGGTTGTCAACATCTCTCATGAAGAGTTCTCTCTTGATGTGATTTTGGAGCCCATTTCTAAATCGGGACAAGGTGACGGCCATGTCCTCATGCACTCCACACTTCAAAAGATAGGAGTCAAATTTTTTAATATATTCAACCACGATCTTCCCTTCTTGGGTGAGGCTTTGTCAATCATCTAAGAGCATTTGGCGATAGGATAGGGGTAGGTACTTGTTTCTAAGTTGATTCTTCATACCTTGCCAAGTGTCAATAGGCTCCTCTCGCCTATTCCTTCTTAATCCCTCTTGGTTTAGCCAATAAGTCTTGGCTAATTTGGTGAGGTGCATTTTGGCCAATCTCACTCTCTTTTGGTCGGACATAGGGTACCATTCAAAGTATTGGTCCATGGCGGTCTCCCATTCTAAGTATACACTTGGTTCATGAGAACCGTCAAAGTTTGGGGCTTCTACCTTGATCATCCTTAAGAGAGGGTCATCCGGATCGTCCCGTGGACGCCTTTCATTATGTTGATGGTGGCGAGGCCTCTCATAGTCATGGTAGGTGTCAGCATTCAAGTCCTCCCTATCAATTTCAGCATGTAGAGGGTGGGCTCTCGGACCAATGTTCCTTGGGCGGGGATCATTTTCTTTAAGTTGAGCAAGTCGAGTGGAAAGGGCCACTAGTCGGTCAAGAATGGTGGCAAGGGCAGCATCCACCCAGTTCATTTGGCCTTGGGGTTCTTCCCTATGGGCATCTTGGTTGATTTGAGGATTGAGATCCATGGGCGGAACCGAAGAAGATGGATCGGGTCGATATATGGCTCCACTACGGGTGGACATGCAAGGGAGGGGAATGACTTGATGGATGGACAACTCAATGCAATGGTCCTAGGACTTAGACTTAGTAGAGACAAGTCTAAATTTGCTCTGATACCAATTGATGTGACACCACCTTGAGGGGTGATAGTCACAAGACCGAAGCACCTTGTACCTTAACAAGCAAGCACACTTCGCAATAGAAACGGACCGATATCGGCGGTCACTCACTCGACACTCACCCAATACCTGGGGTAACATGGCGATGCCGAGTGGAGGTTGTGAGGGCTGGTCCCTTGCTGGTAGAGGGCCAGCAAGGCCAAGGTTTTTCCCAAAGGTATGGAGGCCCAATTCAATGGGGCCGACGTTGTGCCGAGGGCACAGGTCACACACTCTCCCATGGTGCAAACTCGAAGCAATAGAGCTTGTGGACTGAGCACTCACTCTCACGGGCCAGCAGAGTTATGAACTAATATTGAAAGAACAAGCACTATGGGGAAGCAAGGGTTAGAACACTTACTCGACCGGTTTGAAGAAATCGGTCCCGTTCGGAGACGTGGACGAGCGGGGAAGCGTGGGTTCCCCACACGCTGCGTCGGTGTAGCTTGAACATGTTTAAGGAATTACACCACTACTCCCCATGCAAGGGGGTTGAACAAGGGGAGGGGAAGTCACATATACATCTAAACACTACCTCCCACAGGGAGGGGCTGTAAGCCGGCCAGGCGGGGAGGGGAAATTCTGAAATAGACTAAAGCCCGCAATTCTATCCGCTCAGATTTGACAGGACAGTGAGTCACTGAAGAAGCCACCACGGACCCGTCCAACTTCACAAGTGGGCGAGACCAGCGCCAAAACTTCCTAGGTTGGCCCAGGAAGGCTCTAGAATTTTGGGGGAATTTATCGTGGTCGTCGGAGGCCGAAGAAGGATCTTGAACTAGACTCCTTGGTTCAGCTTCTGTGTGTTCCAGAATCGAAGGTGCTGGAAGATGTCCTTGCTCCGAGTAACTCCAAGCTCCGAAGGTGATGCAGTCTATATCGATACGACCGTGGGAGGGTCCTCTTCGAGAGGCAATCAGAAAGGCCACCGGAGGAGGTCGGAGCTGAGAGATAGAGCCTTAAGAATGAAGTGGAGTCTGTTTAGGCCCTGACTGAACTGACCTGCGCATCCGGGGGAGAAAAATGAGAACTCTCAGCTTCGGATGCCGAATGGGGTGCCGCTTCTTGATACTGGAAGTAGACTCATCGTAGAAACTTTCAGCCAAGGCCCGCCTTTAGAAATTCAGGAGGATGGCCGTGGGAGCCTCTGCAACTCACTTTTGGTTGATTGTCAGGAGGAAGTTGCACAGTTTGATGACGACGGCTCCGTCGGGCAGCTCCGAACTCATACGGGGATGAGACCAACACCGTCGCGAAGAGGACTGGAAGACGCTTCCAACGGTTCCTCTTGTGCTTCCAGGGGTGCCGAGATGAAGTCGTGGCCGGCTCTGCAAGATGCTGAATCTCTGCGGGTCCTCAGCTGCGAATAGGCCCTTCGGAGTAGCTCCAAGTGATCATGCAATGCGGAGAAGGGTTGTTGATTGGTGAAGGGGAATGGATGAGTGGTAGGAGGGGATGTGGGGGAGGTGTGGAAGGTTGCTAGGGTAGAGATGGAGGGGTAGGAAGAGGGTGGGATGCAAAAGAGGGGCTGCTGGTCTCTGCACAAGGTGGAGAAGGAGGGGAGGTGGGTGATGCTGTTGGGTGAGTAGAGATGGAGGATGGGGCGACCAGCTCAAGGGGATCCCTCTTTGGGGCGACCTAGGGCATGGGGGGGAAGGAGAGAGTGGAGGGAATAATTCAAATTTGGCCTAGGGAGGGGTGGGTTCAGCCTTGGGAAGGTGGAGGCTTGCTTGGGAAGGGGAAGTGGGCAGTAGGGAGTTGGATGGTGGAGCTAGGATTGGGTGGGGATCTCTTGGGGTTGGGGTGGAGTAAAGAGGGGTGTGGGGAGTTGGAGTGGCTTTAATAGAAGGGGAAGGAGAGAAAGTAGGTGGGAAGGTGAGGAGAGAGAGAAGGGGGCGAACCTCCCTTGATGAGAGAGAGAGAGAGTGTGTGTGTGTGTGGGAGGGCTTCTCACCTAGGGTTTCACACCTTAGCTAATGGATTCTCTCCACTAAAAGAAACTTGAATTTTGGAACTCAAAATATGGCAATTTCATTAACATCCTCAAATGGGGTTGGGGTCCTATTTATAGGGACCCAACCTTTTACATGACCAAACTACCCCTAGCTTTACATGTAATGACAAAAGAAGTCCAATAAGTCAACCAAGGGGATAATGACTCAAACATAGGGAAATAAACCAAAGACCTAGGGAAATGACTCAAATAAAAGGGAAAATACATCAAATGACTCAAATAGAAAACTTAAAATGGATAATTGGGCCCACATGGAGTGATGCCCGAGCTCAAACATCTCCTGGGTGTGAAGACGACCCGAGCTAGAGGGAGTCGTGGGTGATGCCTCCATCACTTATATTTTTTTTTCTGAAAAAGAGGAATTAGCGACCAACGTTCGGTCGCTATTTGGAATTAGCGACCAAGGCTCGGTCGCTATTTTAAGGAATTAGCGACCAACGTTCGGTCGCTATTTGGAATTAGCAACCAAGGCTCGGTCGCTATTTTGAGGAATTAGCGACCTAACATTTAGTCGGTATTTGGAATTAGCGACCAAGGCTCAGTCGCTATTTTGAGGAATTAGCGACCTAACATTTAGTCGCTATTTGGAATTAGCGACCAAGGCTCGATCGCTATTTTGAGGAATTAGCGACCAACTTTAGGTCACTATTTGGACTTTCCCTTTGTGTTGGAAAGGTGAAAACCCGATGAACTTTAATTGTTGTATATTTATATAGGGGCCCTAGTAAGGTTTATTTCTTTTTATTTAGCCTTCAATTAGGATTATTTGTTTAGGAAAGAGTTTAAATTCCTCTATCATTTTTATTTAGGGTGCTACACCCTCCCCCACTTGAAAGAATTTGGTCCCCAAATTCAACTGTATATATGGAGACATAGAGAGGGTAAGTACTTACAGACTAGAATAACTCCAGAAATCTTCTTTTCATAGACTCTTCAGTTTCTCATGTAGCTTCTTATTCTAAGCATCGATTCCATTATATTTTCACCATAGGGATCGTCTTATTCCTTAGAACTCAAACTTTTCAGTCGAGGATCTTCATTGGCTTTTGCTTGTAGGTAAGGTCCTTCTGTATTACTAAGTCATTGTGATCAATGACATGGAAAGGATCGTGCACGTATTTCTTCAGTATAGAAACATGGAATACGTGATGCACCTATGATAGTTGCGGAGGTAGGGCGATGCGATAAGCCACCTCGCCTACTCTTTCCAGCACTTTGAATGGACCAATAAACCTTGGTGTTAGTTTACCCTTAACACCAAATCTTCTAATACTTCGGCTGGGAGATACCTTGAGAAAAACATGATCTCCGACTTGAAATTCCAGATCTCGTCTTCTGTTGTCAGAATAAGATTTCTGCCTGGACTGTGCTTTCTTGAATAAGGTGTATCTTCTCGGTAGAATCTCTTACCATATCTGGGCCTAGAATTTGTTTTTCACCAACTTCATCCCAGCATATTGGAGATCGGCAACTCCTGCCATACAGTGCCTCAAAAGGTGCCATTTGTATACAGGCTTGATAGCTGTTATTATATGCAAACTCGACTAGGGGTAAGTGTTCATGCAAACTTCCGTCGAAGTTTATAATACATGCCCTTAACATATCTTCCACAACTTGATTTGTCCTTTCGGTCTGTCCATCTGTCTGGAGATGGAAAGCAGTGCTGAAGTTGAATTTTGTTCCTAGAGAGTATTGTAGACTTTTCCAGAAGCAAGAGGTAAAGCGTGGGTCTCAGGCGGATACAATTGACACCGGGACTCCATGCAATCTAACCATCTCCTTAATATACAGGGCAGCAAGTACTTCAACTGACCATCGACTTTTGATGGGTAAGAAATGAGCCGATTTAGTTAGGTGGTCGATGATTACCTAAATTCCATCATGTCCGCCCCTTGATTTGGGCAAACCCATGACAAAATCCATGCCGATGTCTTCCCACTCCCACTTGGGAATATCTAGAGGATGCAGTTTTCCAACGGGTTTTAGATGTTCCACCTTTACTTATTGGCATGTGAGGCAACGAGATACAAAGTCTACTACCTCCCTTTTCATGTTAGGCCACTAGAAAGTTCATTTTAAGTCTTGGTATATCTTAGTGGCTCCCGAGTGGATCGTGTACCTCGATCGATGAGCTTCTTCAAGAATCTTCTTATTCAATTCGGGACAGTCTGGCACACATGTCCGTTCATGAAATAGCAATCTACCATCAGGTGCCAGCGTGAAATCAAGTCTCTCGTCCAGCTTGCTTTTTATCTCCACTAGTGCGGGATCTTCTTCTTGAAGCTTCTTAATTTCAGGTAGCACATCTGGATGTAGACTCATATGAGATAGAATAATACACCCGTTGTTCTCATCTACATTGATATTGAGCTCAGACAATTTCTCTAGCAACTTCCATTCTTGTGTCATACAGTTGGCCAAAATTGCTCTCGACTTTCGACTAAGGGTATCAGTTACGGAATTACCCTTACCAGGATGGTATTGTATAGTGAAGTCAAAATCCTTGAGATATTCGAGCCAACGCCTTTGCCGCATGTTTAGATCCTTTTGGGAGAATAAATACTTGAAACTTTTATGATCGGAGTATACAGTGAATTATTCTCCGTAGAGATAGTATCTCTAGATCATCAAGGCAAATACCACCGTGGCCAGCTCTAAGTCTTGAGTTGTCAGGAAGAGTATGCAATGACTCTTCCATTTTACATCAATACACATCTGAGGCCAATACCAGAAGCATCGGTATATACCTCGTATTTCTCTCCTTCAATTGGTAATAATAAGACTGGAGCAGTGGTCAAGAGATCCTTCAAAGCTTGGAAACTCTTTTCACAGTCTTCCTCAACTCATAAGGCACTTCCTTGCGGGTTAACCTGGTCAGAGGAATAGCAATCTTAGAGAAGTCCTTGATAAAACGCCGGTTGTAACCAGCTAGACCCAAGAAGCTTCGAATCTCCATTGCATTTGTTGGTCGTTCTCAGTTTTTCACGGCTTCGACCTTTGCAGGATCAACATAAATCCTGTTCTTCGAAATTATATGGCCCAAGAAGGATACTTCCTCGAGCCAGAACTTGCACTTGCTGAATTTGGCATATAATTTATTTTCCCTTAATATCTGTAACGTCTTCTTGAGATGTTCTTCATGACCCTCCTTGGTCTTTGAATAGATCAGAATATCATCAATAAAGACCACTATAAATTGGTCTAAGTAAGGCTTGAATATGCTGTTCATTAATTGCATTAAAGTTGCGGGGGCATTCATTAGTCTAAAAGGCATAACAGTAAATTCGTAATGCCCATACCTGCTCCGGAATGCAGTTTTATGAATGTCTTCTTCTTTGATCTTCAGTTGGTGGTAACCAGAACGAAGATCAATCTTGGAGAAATATGTAGCTCCAGATAATTGATCAAATAGCTCGTCAATTCTCGGCAGCGGGTACGTGTTCTTGATTGTAAGGTGATTTAGCTACCGATAATCAATGCATAGTCTCATCGATCCGGCTTTCTTTTTGACAAACAGCACGGGTGCTCCCCATGGGGAAGTACTTGGCCTGATGAAACCCTTTTTCAATAACTCCATTAGCTGCTCTTTTAGCTCTTTCAGCTCAGCAGGGGATATTCTATACGGTGCCTTGGAAACAGGACCAGCACCAGGGACAAGGTCGATCGTGAACGACACTTCCCTTTCCGGGGGTAAGTCGGGCAATTCTTCTGGAAAAACGTCGGGAAAATCCCGAATTACACGAATATCTTCAAGTTTAATCTCCTCAACTTCCGTGACAATCACGAATGCTATGAAAGCCATACATCCTTTACTCATAAGTTTACTAGCTCGGAGGGCTGATATAAGAGGTGACCTAGCCCGAGGGCTAATGTAAACCAGCTCTGGGAAATCCACGAAAGTTACCTTGCCATGCCGGCAATCTACGGTTGCTTGCTATGTGGATAACCAGTCGACACCTAGTATGACATCATAACCCTTCATATCTAGGCATATCAAGTCAGCAGGTAAATTATTTCCTTTAATCATCACTTCACAGTTTGGATAGTGATAAGTGATATCAGACTCATTCCCAAGAGGTGTAGATATGACCAAATCCAACAGTTCATGTTTCTTAGAAAATGAAGCAGCAAATTTCTTGGAAACGAATGAATGAGTTGGTCCGGTATCAAATAAAACTTTAGTAATTTTAGAATAAATAGTTAGAGTACCTTCCACAATTCCGTCCTCTGTTGGTTCTGCATCTTGGAGAGCTTGTAGACGGCCTTATTTCTTCATCGAACGCTTCTCATCCTTAGTGGCTTGCTCCTTCATCAATGGGCAGTCTGTGATTCGATGCTCTCGGCTCCCACATCAAAGATAAGCTCCTAACTTTCTCCAACATTCCTCAGTCTTATGACCAGCTTTATCACAATACTTGCAAATCTACTTAGAGGGTGTGGCGATGGAGGATGGCTTGACATTCTTTTGGAATTTCTTTCCTTTGAAGGACTCCCCTCCACTAAAGTACCGCTTGTTATTGAATGATGCCTTAAAATTTCCCGGGCTTGTGACAGGTTCCTTCTTGTCCCTTCCTCGGATCCACTAGGATAATTCGGTGGCGTCCTCGAGCAACTGCGCACGCCGAACCATTTCCGAGTAGACTTGGATGTCCATCGGTGCAAGTTGTGTAATGTAGTGGGGCTGAAGCCCGTTGAGGAACCTTTTAGCCTTCATCTTCTCCATACACACCAAGTGAGGTGCATACCTAGCTAGTCTTGAAAACTGGGCCTCATACTCAGCCACTTTCAAGCCCCGTTGTTTCAGTGCGGAAAATTTTGCAACCTTTTTTTCCTGGATATGGTCGGAGAAGTACTTGTTGTTGAAATGCTCCGTGAATTCATCCCATGTGACATGGTCTTCTGACAATGTTGCTTCCATGGATTCCCACCAACATCGAGCGTCCCGCTCTAGTTGGAATATAACCAGTAGAACCTTCTCCTCATCCGTGCATTGCATCACACGAAAAATTCGTTCCATTTCCTTTAACCAATTTTTGGCATCCTCGGGGTCGGACGAACCCGTGAATCTTGGTGGTTTCATGTTACGGAAACCCATGTGGAGATCACCGGCTCCACAGTTTTTTTTATCAAGAAGCCTTGCCTAGTGCAGGATGGGAGAGTGCACCCTTTACCAGAGGCAAAGAGCAAGCCACTCCACCATTCAGACATTAGGAGGTGTATTTATAATAATTTGGATGAAGGAATACATTACATTAAGCGGATACTGGGCATACCCAGTTTATCCAATCGAGCTATTCCCTTTATAGAATTAGGGAGCTCATCATAAGAGAAAAAATCAGTACAATGAGTGGAACAAGCCAAAGAGGCTAGAGAGTCAGCAACCTTATTTCCTTCTCTGTAAATGTGAGCTATTGAATCTTGAGTGGTAAGGAGTCTCCAAATCTCCCTTATATAATGAAGAATGGACCATGGGCATGGAGTAACTTTTTTGATGATTTGAACTAAGAGTTTGGAGTCGATATCAATCTGGATTGGCTTGATAGCAGTTGTGCGGTAGTACTTGATGCCATCGAGGAGAGCTCGAGCCTCAGCTACAAGACAGTTTGCTTTACCATAGTAATGTGAGAAAGCAAGTAAGATAGTGCCATTGTGGTCCCTAATAGCCCCTCCGCCTCCTGAGTCTCCATTTCCTTTGCAGGCTCCATCGGTGTTTAACTTGAGTGAGAGAGGGGTCGGATGGACCCAGGTGACAGTCATCAGCTGCCGTTTAGAGTGTTGTCTGCTGTTGATGCCAAAGTCCCGCAAAGTGATTCTTTTTAGCACCACCTTACGCCACTTGCTGTAGTGCCTGTGTAAGGCCTTGCACGGTGCGCTGCATCTCGCGCCATTGTGCTTTTTCAGCGGCCTTGATCCTACAAAAGGGTTGAAGAATAATAAAGATCGGTTTTATTTATAAGGTGAAAAGTCATTATATAACTTATCCCATGGCTCTATCCATCTCACCGGGTAAGGTACAAACTATCCTTGGACTCGGGTTTTACCTATCCTTAGACTCGGGTTTTACCTCGGAAACTAAAATCCTAGGCTCTGATACCACGAAGACTGTCACGTCCCAAGTGCGGAAGATACTCGGATGCGTGACGCGTCTATATAGATCGTGTCATTAGAGTGATGAAATTTGACATACATAATTACAGAGTGCGCAGAAGACTAATAATATTTAATGATCCCAATAGTCCAAATTGACAACTAAACGATTAATCAAAAGATGATAAAGCTAGTCCATGACAATTCCAAATTAAAATCCAAATACTAGGCTATATGCCTTAACAAGGATTCAATCCACTAGACCAAACATAACTAGAAAATACAAAAGGAGACTCAAGAATATCAAAAGACAAGACTAGCTGACGGTAGACGATCGGTGACTCTAGCACTCTTCACTCAGTCTCATTCCCATTCGGGTGGATGTCGCTATCTGAATTACCTGAAAATGTTAGGAAGCAACTAGATGAGCGAATCACACAATAGGACTTACATCTCAAGTTCGAGCAGTCTTTAAGTGATTTACATGTTATATGTAATGCGGGTATAACAATGTACGATGAATAAGTATGAAAATCAGGTATACGGGTATATCTATGGATGATGAACAAGTAAGAAGTCAAGAACTGTATAGAGAGAGTATCGCATGATTTCAAGTATTTGACAAGCAGTATATCAAGAACTTTATAGATGTAGATGCCACTCTTTGGGAAAGCAAGAACTCATGTACAAGTAAGTATGAGTCATGTTCAAGCAAGTAAAAGTTCATGTTCAAGAAAGTAATATCAAGTACGTGTCAATAGAATTGGCTATTTCAATCAAACAAGTACTTTGCCCTTTTTCGGGCCACGCAAGTCAAGTATCACCCGTTCCGGGCAACGCAAGTCAAGTCAAACAAGTATAGAGAGAGTATGTGTGGAGTGTCTCAAGTCAAGCAAGTCAAGCAAGTACTTCGATGCAATGTCAAACACCGTGGTCAATAAACTTCCATGGGCACAAGTACCTTCGGGCGCTCCTCCCAGGACCAGACCGGGCCCTATATGCACAGCATTTCATGTATTTCTTTTGACATCCACTCTCATTTATAGCCAATATAGAATTTCAAGGGTTACCATTGTAAGAGTATAAGGTAGATTTCAGGAATAGAGTTCAAAGGCATATATGATGTAGGAACATGTACTAGGGTTATATCGGTATGAATCACGAGACAAATCAGTAATCAGAATGAAGATTGGCAGCTAAGAGACTGAATTGGCAACTGGGGGTTGTAGACACGCTAAAATTGACATTATTGTGAGTAAATCGCATATTGCCTCATAATACCCCAATTTGACCTTCAAATTGATCTTGTTTGAGTGATTTTTTCTACTTTTCTTGGGTTTCTCACTTTTTATACTTTTTTATTTTCCTTAATTGTCTGGATTTTTGGGGTATTTTTCTACATTTTTCCTAATTTTTAAAGAATTAGCGGCAAGGGGGGAGACTCTATTTCAAAAAAAATAAAAAACATATAAAATGAAATGACGTCTCTTTGGGGTGTCTTCATTTACTAATTCTTTTGCCCTTTCCAAGGTATTTTGGTGGCCTTTCGGGTTCCAGAAAAATGTGAAAAAATTATATTTGAAATCGTCTCAACCAAAAGCACATTCACCCATAAAATCAGAAAATAAAAAAAATTGAAAACAAATTAGCGACATAGGGGGTGGGCGCTATTTAATGAATTGGGGTTGATTTACACCGGATAGGTATATTCTGTGACTCAAAACACTATTCATACTATAAAAGTTTCTCAGAAACAGAAAGTAAGGATATGAACAGGTGGAGAAAATTCTTGGGAGTTCAGAATCATGCTTATGCAAAATTGTTGGGTTTTGATTTCATAGATATAAAATTTCTAATGTGTTGTTTATATTTTTTTCTAAAAATGCAATTGACGTCTCTCTGAGGGGTCTTCATTTAATTGAAGTCACCTTAAGGTGTCGCTAATTGAAGAATTGAAGTCTTCCCCGGGTGACTTCATTTAATGAATTGAAGTCTTCCCGGGGTGAATGAATTGGGGTGATTTACACCGGGCAGGTACATTCTGTGACTCAAAACACTATTCAAATTTTCAAAGTTTCTCCGAATCGGGAAATAAAGACATGGGCAGGTAGAGAAAAATATTGAGATCACAGAACTATATTCATGCGAGAATTTTATGGTATAGTTCAATAGATATAAATTTCTGAACACAGTGGTTAGTTACTATTCATATTTTCAAAGTTTCTCCGAATTAGGAAATAAGGACATGGGCGGGTATAGAAAAATATTGAGATCACAGAACTATATTCATGCGAGAATTTTATGGTCTGGTTCAATAGATATAAGTTTCTGAACACGGTGGTTAGTTACTATTCATATTTTTAAAGTTTCTCCGAATCAGGAAATAAGGATATGGGCAGGTAGAGAAAAATATTGAGATCACAGAACTATATTCATGCGAGAATTTTATGATCTGGTTCAATAGATATAAATTTCTGAACATGGTGGCTACTAATCACGTACTTACTATTCATGATTTATAACACGTTCACAGAATCAGGAAGTAAGGACATAGATCGACATGGAAATTTGCAAGATTGTACGATCATGCTCATACAACAATTTCTGAGTTCAATTTCATAGATATCAATTTTTAAACATATGTTAATTTACAAGAATCGGGACAGATTATGAGTATAAACCGTGTGCTATATAGGGGGTACTTGGCGGAGCATCTACTCACGCAAGATTTAGTGTTTCAGATAGGCGTGGCCTAACCTTCCCACTAAGCCTTTTGATATACCCCTAACTTAAATGACCAGCTTTAACTAGCATGCATGTTAACCTATATTAACTACTAGTTAAGCAAGATCTTGAGAACACCTACCTTTTTGACGTGAATACCGAGATATGTAGGGGAAAGAATATGAAAGCCAGCCTTCACGTTCCCTTCTGTAACGCTTCAGCAGCAGAGATTATCTTCTGCTGAGTAGCAGAATGACGGCATTCTCTATCTCACATTATTTGGCAAATAATTATAAGAAAGGAAAGAAGACACAAGGATCCATTGCCAAGGAAAAAGAAGCAACTAGTGCTTCAATCCGTTGTCGAGCAAAAGGGTACGTTACCAGCAAAAACCTCATGTTCTTGTGTCAATCCCTTCTAGAAGAATAGCAGGAGGTGGATGATAGGCTGTCCCTCAGGGAAATGGCGTCCTTGTGAGGGGTCTCTATTTAGGTGAATAGCGCCCATGCATGTGGACGCTATATCTTATATCTTTTTTTCTAAAAAAGAGGAATTAGCGACCAACGTTTGATCGCTATTTGGAATTAGCCACCAAGTCTCGGTCGCTATTTTAAGAAATTAGCGACCAACGTTCGGTCGCTATTTGGAATTAGCGACCAAGGCTCGATCGCTATTTTGAGGAATTAGCGACCAACTTTAGGTCGCTATTTGGACTTTCCCTTTGTGTTAGAAAGGTGAAAACCCGATGAACTTTAATTGTTGTATATTTATATAGGGGCCCTAGTAAGGTTTATTTCTTTTTATTTAGCCTTCAATTAGGATTATTTGTTTTGGAAAGAGTTTAAATTCCTCTATAATTTTTATTCATGGTGCTACATTAGTATATAAAATGTTGGGGGACTTGCATCGATCTCGTCTTCCCATGAATCTGCGGTGGGTTGGTCCATTGCACTTTTTCAATGCCTGGGTTTGTAAATTATTCCCGGAAGTTGCTCCTCGATCACTCCAATCAACATAGCTTGTTCCCAGGATGATAGAGTTCGCTAGTGTTGAGCCGACCCAGACAACGGACCAACTTTTTGCCATCCGGGGAAAACTGACTAATGTTCCGTTAGACGCGCCCGGAGTTTTAATTTTTTGGAGTTTGGCCGCCCACTCGAGCCCATTAGTGAACAAGATGCGAGAGTGTCGCCTTCATGAAACAAAAAAGTACCTCTACCCCATTTCTGGTGCCTGGTGCACAAGGTCGATTCTGGAGTCGGAGTTAATCGACTGGGTGCTGTCAATAAGGCCGAGCATCTTGGTTTTTTGTAAGAGTGGGATTTTATGGCTGGAGCCTTACTATCCATTCCGATTCAATCGAAATTTTGGTTATGATCAACACATCCCTGCTTCCTAGACACAGTTTGAACTGTCGAACAGGGCCCAGGCTGGCCAAGTATCGAATGATGAGGCTCGTATATGGTGGGACTATTTTCATCGCCGAGAGGCAGTTTCATTTAGAGCTTCAGCCCCTGCACGCTTTCCCCATGTGACTTCAGAATATATCAATTGGTGGAACGCGCACAGGCTTTTATAGGAACTCGAGAAGAGAATGCTGGGCTATTTTTGAACGCCGATTCTTGGACTCTCAGCCAGTGCCGGCTCTGGATGCTGGCCCAGCCTATTTGAAGAAATTGAAATTCCATACAAATGCTACAGGGGCGGCTTATCTGGAGGCTCGCAAGGCTGCCAAGCAGCGCTCACCCAAGATCGAGCCGAAACTGCCAAAGATCAGCAAAGATGTCTTTTTGAAGACGCTTCAGGGCTTATGCCGCCTGGGTGGTGAACGATTGGTCCTTCAGTAGACTCCCTTGCCGGTGGAGCAGCCTCTACCCTCTACGGCTTCTTGGCACCCTGAAAGCGACCGGCTATATCCTTACAGGACTTTCATTAGAAGGGAGGATCGACGGCCGACACTCTATAGTAATACCCCTTGGTTATTTGCATTGCTACATTCTCATGGGCTTTCAGTAAGTGGCCCTAGTGAAGCCCTACTGGGCTACCTCTTCTCCTTTCTTCTAAGTATTACGACGGATGGGGGCTGGACCACCTCGGCTTGTATTATCATCTATCCTCTCGCGACCATTCGGACTTGGCGTTGCTGGCCGAACAATGCGACTGGCTGATTCGCGAGGCTGCTTCAAGGAACAAAGAACCTTCGCTGTTTTACTGGCCGCTCTCCCCTCTGTACACGGGACTGGCAGGTATTTTTTCATTCTTTGACTTCAACTCTTGACTTGCTTCTTCTTTTGCTGTAATGTATGTCATTCCTTCTTCACCCTTGTGTATGTGCAGTTCGGCTCACTTCGGAGGAGAGCAATCACTTTAGGGAACTGATTATAAAGGGTAAGAAGCCAACATCTTTTGAAACCCCAGAGGCGGCTCCGACCACGACACCTCTGCCTCCGGGTGATTCACGCAAGCGAATGAAGTCTCAAGTAAGGGAGGCAGTCACTCGAGCAAAGCGGGCCCGCCGGAAGAAGACTGTAGACCCTGAACCGGCAGTTGTCTCTCCAACCGTGGTCTCGTTTGAAGAATTCAAGGCTTCTCATGTGCCGGCACGCGCGACCCAGGTTATATCTTTCATTCTGCACCCCACCTCTACTTTGGTCGCACAAGATAATTCTTATTTTATAGCTGCTGCAACTTCATCTGCAACGGTTGCACAAGAGGCTGCCACCCCTGTGGGAGATGAAGAAAGAGGAAACGAGGTGCCCATAGCTCCCCCTGATGAAAATCTGCCTTCTCCCACACCCAGCCATGAGATAGAAGGTAATTTATAGTCTGTCCTCAGGGGATCCCACAATTTATCATGCCTTGGGCTTACATGGGTGCTTCTCATTTCAACTTTAGCCGAGATCTGACTGCCTTCTCCTGTTGTTGAGCCAAACGAGGGCACTTCTACTGAGAAGGAGATCATTCCAAAAAGTCAGCTTTCTCCTAAAGTTCATGCGCCCATCATCTCTACTACAGAGCTGGCTGAATTGGCTTCTGTTGGCCCAGAGAGATGGCGGACAAGAAGGGGGGTTGAATTGTCCCCTTGCCGAGATGGCAGATTTTAAAAACTTTCTTAACTAAACACAATGGAATTAAAATAAACTGCGTTGATTAACTAATACTCAAGTGAGATTAAAGATATTCTCTCAAACTTTCTGATCTCACTCGAATAGTTAAAGCAACTACCAAGAGAATTACGCTCAACACAGATAACGGAGGTAGCAGTGTGTGACAATGTAGTGAATTAAAAACCTATATAGAGTTCTTGTGAAGGGAGATAGAAGAAATGATAATCACACAGGCAATCACATATGACACAAGGATTTTAAGGTGGTTCGGGACCACGACGGGCTCCCTACGTCCACCCCTCATCCAACCAGGTGAGGCTTCACTACACGCTACTTTCGTAGCAACACGAGGATGAACCCCAACCACACACACGCTGCTTCCGCAGCAATACACACATGAGGCCTTGCCTCAACACGCTGCCACTGCAGCACACACACACACACACAGTCGGGGAACACACCCCGGACAGTAAACCACACGGAGACGTAGCTCCGTTCACACACACAGATGTTTGTATGTTAAGAAGTATGAAAAAGATATACAATATGTGCTCACTGCAAAATATATATCAAGAAAACCATCTCAAAGAAATGGGTAAGAGATATGGAAAGTTTTCCATTTAGTTCTCCAATAGCTATAAGAAGATCTTTCTTGAATCTTTGGTTGGAGAGAATTGAATCTGCAAGATGTCGAAGTAGACGGTCTTCCTTCTTGAAGTTTCAATGAAGTTCCTTCAAATCCAAGCTCCGAACATATCTGCAACCACCAAGAACAAATGAATCAATATGCTCACAACTATGTATTTAATAAAAGGGAGATCACAAATAGATCAACATCAGATTTGTAGCATCTCCCCTTGAATGTCCCATGGATCCCTTCAATCAATAGGTAGGGTGCGCTGGGAATGATAAACTAGAGTGGAAGGAGCCGAGCTTGAGATAAAAACGCCCAAACTTACAAACCGTGGAAAGCAGCAGTAGCGTCGTCCGGATCCAAGCTCAGGTTCATGGAAGACGATCACTCTAGCCTCTTCTTCCTCCTCCAGGTAGTATTGTCACCCTCCTTCACGTTCTTCATCTCCTCCTGTAGCAAATAGGGCAAGGTTAGCACAAGGGATACTTCATCCGATGGAAAATCGTAGGTTATACAGGGGCAGGAATTAGAAGATCAAAAGACACATTAGCCCCTCTAAAAACCTTCTCAAAAAAACACCTAATGGTAGGGTATAACCCTAAGGGTGTTAGGGTAAATGCCAAGGCAAATCGGATCAAACAATGGGCATTTCGAAACTAATCCGGAAAACCCGATCCGGACGTAGCAGACAAAGTGTCGACCTCTAGGGTCGACACTCGTATCAACAAGTTCTGCCAAAAACACGAAATCCAGAATTTAGACAAAAGTGTCGACCCATGGGGTCGACCTTTTTTTCATGAGGTTCTGTCCTAAGACAAAATCAGGACCCTGGGTAAAAAGTGTGATGGGAATCAACACCGAGCCTGTACCCTTTTATTACATTTATGTCCTTTTAGTTTATGTTTATATCCTTGGGAAAGTATGTACACAAATGTAAGGCTTTATAAGCCAAGGAGTCATTCCCATGGATTGTGTGGGTTTTTATGCAATTATGCAGTAGGACCAGCAAGGCGGCCCTCAGCCCTTTCCCATTAGTCCATGTCACCATGTGGGCCTGGTCAACCTTCCTAGGTGGACATCTAGAATGGTGGGCTGGTCATATGGACACATGTGTTTAAATGGGTCAACATTCTAATAGGTTGGCCACCTACCCCATTCAACTTACACATAGTCAATGGTGCGCCCCCTTCCCCTTGAATTTTTTATTAGTTTTTGTGTGATATTCACACCTCATCCCAGCCCTTCAATCCACACCCCTAGATCCAAGGGTTGAGGATTGATTTGGTTGGAATCATATATAAGCTTGTATTTTTATGAGAAAAGTAATGAAAAATCAGAATTTTTGTTGAATGGCCAAGAGCTTGGTGCGCCCCCAGCCCTCTCCCCTCTGGTTCCTCTCCTCCAACCTCAAGTTCTAGAGTGTTTCTACCTCCTATCCCCTCCCCTCTATCTTCGGTGATCGTCTGTGCCGCCGCCGCCGCCGCCGTTCGTGCCGCCTTCGAGCCGCCGCGAAACCGTTCTCGGTGTTATGTCTTGCGGGATAGAGGTCTCTTCCCGAAATTCCTGCTATCATCCACGGCCTCTTCGTGGTCTTCTATTTTTATGGTGTGTTCTTCCCGTGTATCCTAAGCTCCACCTAAATTTTCATGCCTAAATTCTATCGTTTAGTATTTTCCCATTTTCGTGCATCTTTCATTCCTAGTTCTATTTTGTCTCTGTCTACAGTGACAGCAGCCCTGTGTTTCTTCCCTCCGACCCTCTATTTGATTTTTTTTAGGGCTGTCAATTTTATTGAGAGTTCTGTCCATCATCCCCTACATCCACCATTTTTCTTGATTTTTTATCCGCCCTCTATCCATTTTTAAAAATCCGTGTTCTATCTCTACTATAGTGTTTTCAGTCAGATCCCAGATCCGACCACCCTACACTTCCAAAATCAGAACAAATCACCACCACCTCCAAATCCAGATCCAAAACTAGTCCTGGTTTTCTTACTTGATTTCCTACAACTTTCATGAACAAGTCGAAGTCTGAATCCAAGGTCTTCATATCGATCAAAGGCAACTCTCAGGAACGTTCCCTGCTAGTCTGAGAGTTCAGACACTGTACAACAGCAACCTTCAAAATTCGCCAATCAGAAGTACAGGCTTGATTATTTTTCTATAATCATCTTGTGTTGAAGTCCTTCGAAGCATCTTTCCAACGGCGCCAGTTTCGTCGCATTCCACCATCGGGGCTGATCGCAGTGTCCGTTCTCGCTGGAGCGCGTGCCAGAAAATAGAACCGGCAGATCCGTGGCCGGTTATTCCGACCGGTGCCGATCGGAGCCGCCCAGCCTCCGACCGGCGAACCAGCGTACCGCCAGCCCAGGGAACACTTCCACAAGTGTCCCCACCACAGTGGTGACACCGGGTCCCGCACGGTCCCTCCGGACAGCACATGGGCCCCACCGTCACGTGTTCGGGTGCTGCCGAAGAGACCCAGAAGCCGCCCGTCAACCTGAATTCGGTCCTCCCGGGCCCGTTTGTGTAGCGCTTTACCTCCCTGCGTGGAGTGGACAGTAATTCATTTGCTGTAACATGGTGTATTAATTGTCCCGGGAGTACGAGTTTCGGCCGGGTCCGTCTTCCCCACGCCGAGCGCCTGGAGGTATCGTTTTCACTCCCTTCTCGGTATTTTACTTACTTCATATATATTTGTTTATGCCGCTGCTAGAGAGCATGTGTAGGGATATCTAGCTCGCTTTATCTATTCATTACCGCTGCTGCGAGAGAGTGCGAGACCGTCCCGTGACCCGATCCGGGCACACGAGAGAGCCGACCACCCTAGCTCACTGCCGGTTTCTCAACCGCGCATGTCCGATGCTTCCCTCGTTAAGGGACAGTCACGAGCTTGTCGTGTCCGTGGTCTCGTCCCGCATCAATTTGGTATCAGAGCGAGTTGAGTCTAGGGTGTTAAAAAAAAAGAGTGTCATTTACATCGAGTCATTAGTCGGTTTAAGTCGAGTCTAGGATCATCATATTTCTAAAATAAAAAAAGAGAGTGTTTTTAAATTGTATTTCATCCCGATAATTCGGTATATCAAAAGGTGTTGTCCAAACGTTAGGCTACGCCTATCGGGAAGGCCGCACACTTGCGCGAGTGACCTTCGGGTCGATTACCTCCGCCACATACCGGATATTGGTTTAAGTCTAGGCGCATCATTTTGCATTAGTGTGTTTGCTTTAGTCGGTGTGTTTGCATGCCCACTCGTCAAGGTACCCAATACTCACCCCCACCACCACCTATGGCGGAATCCCGAGTCTATAGTTCCGATGAAGTGGCCACATTGTTCCGAACTCTTGTGGGGAAAATGGATGGGTTGAGTGAGCGCATGGATGAGTTAAGTACTCGAGTGGATAGGATGGAAGGAGCGAGTACCCGAGTGAATGGTCTAGGCACTCGCCTAGAAGAGAGGATGAAAGCCGTAGAGGATAGGGTCGCTGGGTCGAACCAGTCCGTTCAAGGATTGGTCGGGAGAGTTGCCACACTAGAGAGAGGTCCAGCCGAGGCACCACCGATTGCCCCAGTCCAAGCACCCGTCCCACCTACACAATGTCAACCGGAGCCGGGTCAACAACCCTCGACTCCAAGGGTTCAAGGGATAGCTAATAGGAGGCACGAAGTCCCCGAGGTGCATGACTATGAGTCCGAAAATGAGCATCGGGGGCAAGGTCGTGATTACCACCCTACACGACGTACCCACGACCAAGATATGGATGAACGGGCCATTCGGACCGTTCGGGCCGACCCTCCCACCTTTGATGGGTCCTTGGACCCAAAGGTCTATCTTGACTGGGAGGCTGGTATGGACCGATATTTTGAGTGGTTCGAGATGTCGGACCAACGAAAAGTCAAGTACGCCAGGATGAAACTTTTAGGCCAAGCACAAACCTATTGGAGGAACATGGAGAACCTATTGTTTCATCGTCAAGAACCCCCGATCGATAAATGGACCGATATGAGGGAGAAGCTTAGGAAGAAGTACCTCCCTACCTCCTACCGCCAGCGTCTTATAGAGAGGTGGCAAAGTCTCACCCAAGGAGACCGGTCCGTCTCTGATTACATCGCCGAATTTGATGAATACTACTTGCGATGTGATGCCACGGAGGAGGATTCCCTTACCGTCTCTCGGTTTCGGCGTGGTCTACGCCCACACCTATGGTATGAGCTTCTCCGCCGCAAGGTGGACAAGCTGGAGGATGCTTATCAAGTTGCTCTCGAGATGGACCAATTCGAGGGTGAGTTCGAGTCTAATCCCCAGTGGAGCCCCGCTCCTCCCCGCAGTGACCCCCGTGGCTCTTTAGGTTCATACCCGAGGGGACCTATGACTCGTCCACAGGAGCCCGTCCGTCAGGAGCCCTTTGCTCCTAGACCTCGACCTCCCCCACCATGGGATCTACCTCCACCCCAACCACCGGCACCCGTTGCCCGTCCCCCGGCACCCATAGGCCGTCCCACGGCCCCGACACTCCCTCCTCTGTTGCCCACGGCACCTACACCACCCTTGTTGCCTACACCCCCTACCCGTCGGGAGGATAAGGGTAAGGCCCCTCTTATCGGAGAGAGCAGTCGGTCCCGGCTGTAATGTTTCCATTGTCATGGGTTTGGCCACTTCGCCAACCAATGTCCCACTCGTGCCACACTAGCTCTAGGGGTTGAGGAGACCTTGCCATCTGAGCTTGAACTTGTCAATTGTGAGGCCGACCAAGCACTAGCCGATGAGTACTATGCCATGGGGGAGAGTTGGACGGCTCACCCACCGCCCATGATGCCGCCACTTAGTGGGCTTGTGTCACCACCTTAGTTTAGGGTCATATATGAGTCGGTGTGGTTTGTTTTGTGTGGTTTGTTTGTTTGTGTGTCATTTGTTTGTCTGCATGCGTCTTGTGCAAGCTCGTTGTCGTTCTCTTATGAGTAAGAGGCGAGTGGACTCACTTGATGAGTATGGGATCGGTTCCACATCTATACCCGGATCAGTCACCTGTAGGGACTCAGCGGTGATTCCTAGTGAGTCTTCGAGCTGTTTTCTTCCCCCTTTGAGAGTGCCCCACCCGGAGTGTCCACCTCTAGCCCATGGCAGCTTGCGCATATCGAGTATATATGGAATGAGCAGGTGACGGTCACTTGGAGTGGAGCATACCCGCGCTACTTGGCACGGTGACGGATCCGCCGGAGTACTGGAGCATCCATATCCCTACTCGATGGGGTCGAGTTCCTCCCACCCGGGAGAGTTGATGGGAATCAACACCGAGTCTGTACCCTTTTATTACATTTATGTCCTTTTAGTTTGTGTTTATATCCTTGGGAAAGTATGTACGTAAATGTAAGGCTTTATAAGCCAAGGAGTCATTCCCATGGATTGTGTGGGTTTTTATGCAATTATGCAGTAGGACCAGCAAGGGGGCCCTCAGCCCTTTCCCATTGGTCCATGTCACCATGTGGGCCGTTCAACCTTCCTAGGTGGACATCTAAATGGTG